>VZQC01009956.1:1395639-1413104 GCA_009823505.1 Rhizomys pruinosus
TTCATGAAGTTGGTGGAGAAGGCATGGTTGCCAGTCCTCATTGGAGCTGGAAGCATCTGGGTAGGAAAGCATAATGTCAGCAATTGTGCTTAGGGGGAGCTCCTAAGAGAGACTGGGGCCCCTTTTTTGAGCTTTGATTTTCTGTTCACTTTCAGTTCTTTTGAATTTTCCTGTCTTTTGATTTGGGCAGGATGTTGCCCACTAAGAACAGAGAACCCCTTTCAAAAATCCCTGAGCAACCCTCCCATCAGTTACAGAGTAAGTGATCTCCGGATGCCCCAATGCACTTTGCAGGCAAGGGATGCTCCCTAGGCAGAGGACAGGCATGACCTAGGGCTTGCTGGCCACATGGGATCACTCCTTACTATGGAGCAGGTCTGGTCGGCAAAATGGTTTGGGGATGGTAGCGTGAGCGCGAGAAGCAGGAGCTGCACTGCTGGGTGAAGCATTACCACAGCACTGGCTGCGGGCTGCAGCGCTGAGTGCATGGCTAAATCGGCCTGAGGAGACTCCAGCTTCCAGTCTCAAGAAAGCAGAGTGATTTTACACCACGTGATCTACCTTAGCCCTGCTCCGCTCCTGGAGCTGAGAGGCTTTGGAATGCTGAACCTATCCCTGCCGGCGGAGCAGCAGCCTCAGACCGGAAGTGTGGTTCGGTTTTCAAAAGCCTCCGGGTGGGCGCTGAGAAAGAGCAGGCAACAGAGTTCCCAGCCACCAAGTGTTGCTGTGGGAGGGAGCTGTCCACTCAGCCTGGCTTGGACCTCTGGAGAGAGAGGATCACAGCAGACCTTATGGGTGGGGTGGGGTGGGAGTGGGGTGGGTTGCGGTGGGGGTGGGGTGGGAGTGTGGGGGCTGGCGGGGTAGCGGCAACTGCGGATTAAAGCAAAAGGAGACACAAAAAGAAACCAGCAAATCTAGATTTTTACCATTATTCATAGTCAGCGAGAGCTAGCGCGAGAGTGAGAAACTTAATTATTTTGTTTCACGTTCAAAAAACATTCTCCATGTTCTTTTGTTTCTTCATTTATAATCACCATGAATTGCAGCTTGTTTTTCCCGCCGGTGTCTTGTAAATTTAAGCATGACTAGATCAACAAATAGAAAACAGTGAATCTGACTTTAGAAGGCTCTCTTGTGACTGAAGAGCTCGCCTTTGCAGTTTTACTGCTACATCAGAGCACTGTAGTTATCTTGATTTATATCTACTGTTAAAAATAAAATTATTACAGTGCAGGAAACTTTTTTCCCCTTTAAGATGCTTGCATATCATACAGATAATTTGGTTACATTTCACATAAAACTTATGTACTTTATTAGGATGCTGCATATTTTAATTTTTAAAATATGTCTTTGTAAACTATGGGACAATTTCTTTGGAAAAAAATTTTTTTTCAGCTGAGAACTTGGGTTCTTGTTATATTGCCTGCCTCTATGTTTGGCTATGCATTTTATTATTTTCCCAATCTCCTGATTTTAGTTGTAAAAATTAAGTTATAGATTATAGTGTTACATGAGATATATAACATAAACTATTTAACATAAAATAAAGATATTAAACATGAAGAAATTTAACAGAAAATAAACACATAAAATTAAAAATAATAAAAATCTTAAAAAACTGACAATGAATACTGAATAATTTTGCAAATGGGATGGAAAAATATTGGTTCCTGAGTCTACAAAATCTGCTACTTTTGCAAAGTGAAATACACTACTCTGATAACTTCCTCACACCAATGGTTAATGCTATCAAGTTTCATAACTCCAGATTATCTAATTCATAGAAATTAGAAGTCTTCTCTGCCACCTGCCAGAAGACAAACCCCAGGAAATGAAGATTTTCTGCTTTCCTCTATAGAATATTAACGGGCATCATTGGAAGAAAAAAAAATCATAATACCAAATCCTTAATATAGGTAAAAGTGATTCTTCAAAGTCTTATGACCACATCTAGATTACCATTTTGTAAAATGATTTCCCAATAAGCTATGTCAGTAACTCACAGGCTATTTATTGTCTGTGGGAGAGGAACGTTTACATGTGAAAAGTAAACTTGATTTATGTATCTTGTATAAAAGATAGAGTTAGGATTAGCAGCCAAGAGCACTAATAGGATAGGCTAGTATCATCAAGGCACTGGGCTGGGTTGCCTTTGATGCCTTTGTAAGAGAGTCAGTCAGCTTCTTAGAGGGTAGCACAGCAACCCTCACAAAAGAAACTATTTACTTTAACTGCAGAATGAGAGACCATTGTCTGTCTCCAACAGAGCAACCAGACCCTTAGAAACTACCCCATCCATTCCCCACACCAACTGATGAATCAGTATAAATAGAATCAAAGCCCCATGAAGTACAAGTGGACCTATGAGATGCCAAAGAGATTTTATTTGTGATTTCCAATTCTGCAAAGATAGATGGCAGCAGAGAATATACAAAAAAGTTATACAAGGCAGGACAGAGTATCTAGGAAGATGTGTGTGTTAGGGGGCACAGCAAAAATGGCAATTAGTGGCTAATGTGCCTTCTTCACATGAAAAGGTCTCTTAGATAGGGGGTATAAGAATATGCTCCTGTGATTTTTAGAACAATGTGTCTGACTCAGTTTCTAATGTCTAGGCTTTGTGCTTATTATTCAAATCCACAAAAATGAATAGTATGGTTTAGGAAACGCTTGATTTGGATAAAGAAGGATACAACTCAACATCTGTCTAAATGCAATCCTACATCCTATGGCCAAAGTCACATGGTACTCAACTGCTCCCAAATCCTGACCTGAGCATTAATATAAAGCATTGACTGGTTAATCTCCATCTGAAAAGCCATACAGCTATCCCACATTTTCTGTCCCCATTGTGAAATCATTCATATACCCTGGAGGGGAGCAAATTATTCCTTTTCCCATAGATTTAGACACATGAGCCTAACAAGAAGAATGCATTATGTGTGGAGACATCTGCAAGCGGCTATGATCATCCGTTGAAGGTGAAATCTGGTTACATATAGGTCAAGGAAGAAAACAGGATAGCAGTAGAACCAATGCTTGCAAAGCTGAGAAAGGACTGCAAGTTTAATGTCAGCTTTGGCTATAAACAAGAGTTTACTTCAGACAAAAACTAAAATTGTATAAAATTTGGGAGTCTTATCTTTTGGATTACAGAAAATTTGATCATTCCTGCCTCATTCATGGATACTACTGATTCTGACATTTTATTGATCACATGTAAGTATTAACCAAGGGCCTCATTTTTCTCTGGTGTGATTTTCTTTTACATTGGTTTTAAGGTTTTTTTTTCCTTCATAGAAAAATAACAGCCCCATGGTAACAGGTTTCTGGGAATTTGTATGAGGATCTTCAGGGGGTACTCCTTTATTCCAGAAGTCAGTGTGAGGCCTGAGTGTCAGGTAAGTGCTTTTTGATCCTCTCACAGTAATCTTGTTTCATCACCATATGTTCTCTGTGGGGCTATGTTATGACCCAAATCAACTTTAAAACTTCCCCACCCTCGGAGTTAGCCTTAACAAGGTGAGTTCCGCCTGAGTGTTTTGGTCCAATAAGTCGAGAAGAGAGCACAAGATGACACGTGGAATAATAACAGCAGTCCATTTTATTACTTACAGAACTGCAGAATAGGGCAGCATGCCCAGTGAAGCAACAGGAAGGCAGTTCTGCTGCAGACATGTTCAGTGTATCACTGAATGAGGTCAGACTGAAAGGGGTGAGGGAGTAGAAGGGAGAGAGAGAGAGAGAGCCGGAGGGTTAGTCTTCACTAAATGCTGGTTTATTCCAACGTAGGTTTCCTGTGGGGAGTATTATTTGATGGGTTTATAGCAAGCAGGCTATGTACTCAAAGTTCACACTTTGACTGCAAGCTGGTCACTGAGTCATAGCTATGTATTGTGCCTGGATTCAGGGAGTCACTATGGCAAGCCAAGCACAGCAGATGTGGCTGTCCTATAGGAAGGTTATGCAAAACAGGTATCTGCATCCACTGTGGACAGAAAGATCTAGAAACATGGTAAGTGAATTTAAACTTTAATGCAAAATGAAAACCAACTCAATTTAATTGTAAGAATATATTTCACCATTACACAACAAAAGTTTTTTTTTTAATGATTTGGATTCTAATTGGGTACATTTTCAACTTTTGTTCCTAGTTCCTAGAAGTCACCAACATTTGGCTTTGCAAATGGCCACCAGGAAGATTTGGTTTCGGTAGGTTCCTTTGAAAGAAACTATTATGGGTACCCCATATAACTCACCAGGGGCTGGCACATACATGTGGAACTCTCAGGGTCTTTTAGCAAGGCAGCCAGCCCTTATGATCCCAAGACCAGTGTTTTTCATGACAGGCCGGCAATTTTTATCGCTTTAACTAATTAATAAAACTCACAGACCTTCAGAGAGGTGAAATGAGATGTTACAGTCCATTAATCTGAATATTAGGTCTTTTGATACCTTAGTGCCCCTAATCTTGGCAAGAAAGATAGAGTGTTCAGCAGTGGAAGGACTGCAAAACCTAGCAGCCCTACCCCTTATGTGGTGCCCTGAACTTGCAGTTTGTGGAGATACCAGTCCTCTCTGGGAAGGTCTATTTAAGTTCTTAATATTCAGACAATACAGGTAGGACTATGGAGCTTACCTTTTCATGTAACAACAAGCTTCAAACAAGTTCCCTAATTAGTTGCCTTATGCCAGTCCTCTGGGCTGTACATTTTACCTTACAAGGACCTTTCCAGAGTCTACAGCTAATTGACATAAAATATCTTATACACAAGTAAGAGTAAACATCATTGAAAGTCTTTACTGTATCTTGAGGGAAAGGGATTATCATTTCTGTAGGTTCTTGCTGGACAGCTGAAGCACATGAGATGGAAATTTGATCTGTCATATTCATCTGGCTGTACTGAAGTTTAATGGACATGTGCATGGGTGAAAGGCAATAGTAAATGAATGTGTGACAGTTAACATTATTAGGTGTCCTTTTGACTTAGCCATGGGTGTTCAGGTATTCATTTAGATATATTTCACTAGATATGGCCAAAACTGTGTTTTACATTTTACCTGAACACATTCTAAAAGAGATAGATCTTCCCAATGGGCCGCATCCAATGGCAAATGTATGAAAATAATGGAAATGTAAGTGATAATTTATGCTTTATCGCCTTCCCTCTATCACCTTCCCTTCCCGCATACAGTCCCTTCTTTCTACCCTTTCTTCCCTCCATTCCTGTATTTAAGCTGGAACTCCAGTCTTCTGCACTCAGTTTGGAGCTTACAGTATTCAATATCCTTGTTCACAAGCTAAGATCTATAAGACTAACTTTCCCTGGTCTTCAAGTTTTCAGAAACCATATCACAGGATTTTTCAATTTCTAAAGTGTGAGCCAAGTACTTTTAAAGATTGTTTTATCACAGAATCTGGTTGAATTTATCTTGAGAATCCTGAACAATATAATCTCCATATGCAGCAGCACAGGAAAACATTCAACACCTATTGGTACAGTAAATAGTCATGATAATGAGCCCAGAATACCAGGTACAGAGGCTTACCTAAATCAAGGCTCATTTACTCTGTTTTTTTCTTCATTCAATACATTTGTGGTTTTTGTATTTCATAAATCATTTGTCAATCCAATATAGACACATTCCTTTTTCCATGCCGCCCGCAATCCCATCCCCACCTCAACCCCCACCTCATGCTTTCTGCAATATATATATTGAATCTTTTTCTCAGTCTTAATAAAGTTTTTCCCTGCAGAGCTTTATTATTTGGGCAGAAGTTAACTGATCCAAGCAGTTTATAATGAGAATCCCTGAACAGGCTCTAGAATTAGATACACTGTTCTTAAGTCCACTAGCATATTTGTGCCCAAACCATAAGTCCCATGGGCTGATCCTAGCTAATACATGAGTGAGTATTAATATATCTAATTTTGAACACTTCCTGGGTTCTCTCCATTTTATTTCTCAGGAATTTTTCAAAATAAAATCTTGCATATCTGCTTGGTATCTGCTCCAAAAAACCAATAACCGCTCCTAGGTTAGCCATTCAGGTGACAGCAAGTGTAAACAGACCATGTTGGAAGAAATAAAAATGATTCTCATAAAAAGGCTCAATGACACTGTCTCCATTAAACAAGAGAGGAGTAGGAGAATATTAACAGTACATGTATGAGAAACTAGGCAGCATTTATGAATTACAACAGTGTATCTCTTAACCTCTTATCATACAATAAGAGATGGGTTTATTCACTCTAAGTCACAGAAAATCGGGGAAATGAGAAACCATCACTCCAGGATTCCACCTTCTTTCCCAGCATGCAGTCTAGTTCATTCCCAGTGTATGCAGGCTGAACATGTATTGCTTTTAGACAGATAAGACAGAGAAGTAAAACGTAGAAGGCCCTGTGGTCTTTTCTTTCCAAAAGATCAAGGACACTTAACTTTTATCCTTTGGTGAGCCCATTAATAATGAAAAGATTTATACTTTCCTGCAAGTACATTTGTTAGATGTCTCCACACAGTACACAGAATCCAGGTCAAAAAGTTGGCAAGATACAAGGAGAAAGAAAATACAAGTGTTGCCGCGACTGGTGGCTCACCCCTTTAATCCTAGCACTTTGGAGGCATAGGCAGGCGGATCTTTGTTTGTTCAAGGCCAGCCTGGTCTACAGAGTAAGTTCCAGGACAGCTGGGACTACAGGGAGACCCTGTCTCGAAAAGACCAAAAACAGCCAAAAAAAAAAAAAAAAGAAAAAAAGAAAAAAGAAAAAAGATTAAACTGTTTGATTTAGTTTAAAACTGTATGGTTTTGTTGAAAAAATAGGCTATTGAAATTATTAGTGAAAGCACAGTACATACTATATACCATCCAACAAAAATGTTTCTTTATTTTAATTTTTACCTTTATTTTATCTTATGAATGTATTGTGGGCATGAGTTTTCATGCAAAGCTGGGATAGTCAGAAGAAGGCAAGAGATTCCCCTGGACCTGGAGCTATGGACTGTTGTTAGCTACCATGTGGGTACTGGGAATTGAACAGAAGTCCTCCTTTCGCACAACCACTGCTCTTAAACACTGAGCCATCTCTTCACTCCCTACTAAATATTTCTAAAATAAATTTATGACAATTAACAAGAATTAATAAAAGAAAGCTCTGATAGAATAGTCATTCTACTTCAATTGCTGCTAGCGTGGATAAGCATGGAGATTGCACCTGTATGTATACCACTTAAAAAACATGTTGCTAGCTTTTTGCCTAAGTATACATTTAGTCCTCAAAACAATACTTCAAATCAGAGAGTGCTGCATCCATTTCCCCTAAGGAGAAACTGAGGTAGGGATCCTAAGTATACATTCAGATTGTATGCAGAATCAGAATTTTCCCTTCTGTACTAGATATTGCACATATTTTTACCCCTCAACTCTCTTGTAAATTCCTGTTTCAAGATACTTGAACACAAACTTGTTCTTGAGGCCTGCACATTGTACATTCATAAAGTATCCCAAGCTTTCAAAGTTCAGGCTAACCCCCTCATTGCCATCTTAGCATGTGTGTAAGTGCAATCTTGTCATGCAATGCCAGGAGACTAGGAAGAAGGCATCAGAATCTTCTGGATTTGGAGTTATGGACTGTTGTTAGTTGTCATGTGTGTTCTTAGAATTGAACCCAAGTTCTCTGCAACAGCAACCAGTGCTCTTAAACACTGAGCCATCTCTCCATCCCCTATAAAAATATTTTTAAAATAAATTTACCTGATGACAATTAAAAAATAAATAAATAAAAAGAAAACTGGCAGAATACTCATTCTTATGCAATTGCTGCTGTCATGGATAAGCACGCAGGTTCCACCTGTACATATACCACTTAAAAGCACCAAGTTTCTAGCTTTTTGCCTACAATTATATTTGGTCCTCACAGTACTGTACAGCAGTGTGTGCTGTGCCCATTTCTTCTCCTAAGAAACTTAGGGAACCTAAGTCCTCACTCAGAATGTATGCAGAATCAGGACAATAATTACACTATATTTTTCCCTTTTCTATTAGCTATTATCATAGTTTTATCACTTAAACTCTCATCTAACTTCCTGTTTCAATAAACCTGAACACAAACTTTTCTTGAGGACTGCACAGTGAAGATTCATAAAGTTTTGCAAGCTTTCAAAGATCAGAATAACTCCCCTTACCATATTACTATCTGTGTAAATGTACCTGTGACCCGCAGTGTCTGGAGAGTCAGAAGCAGAAATCAGATTACACTGGACCTGGAGTTATGGAATTTTGTTTGATCCCATGTGGGTACAGGGAATTGAACCCAAGTCCTCCGCAAGGGCAACCAGTGCTCTTTACCACTATGCCATCTCTCTAGTTCCTAGAAAAATATTTCTAAAATAATTTAATTTACCTTATGAGAATTTCCAAAATTTTAATAAAAAGAAAAACTATGGTAAAATACTCATTCTCATGCATTGCTGCTGTGGTGAATAAGCATGCAGATTCCACCTGTATATATAACACTTAAAAACACCATGTTTCTAGCTTTTTGCCTAAGAGTAAATATGGTCCTCAAAAGAATACTGCACAGCACAGAGTGCTGAGCCCATTTCTCCTACTGAGAAACTGAGGTCGGGAACCTAAGTTCCCAGACTGTATGCAGAATCAGGACGACAATTACCCAATATTTTTCTCTATTCTACTAGCTATTACCCCATTATTTAATATAATACACTCTTGGCATTTTGTGTAATTCATACATAATTTTCAGTTCAATTTAGACATAGACTCCTTTCCGTTTCCCCTACCCCAGCCAAGTTCCTGTGTTTTGCCAAACATGTCCTGAATCTTTCTCTAAGCCTTTTTAAAGTTTATCTCCTCAACTCTTTCTAACTTCCTGTTTCAAGATACTAGAGCACAAACTTGTTCCTAAAGTCTGTACAGAATATATATAATAACAATGCACAAGTTGGAGAGAACAACAAAAGAACTGAAAAAAAACTCTGGAAAGACTCAGAAAAAGATGTAGGCTATGTATGGCAGGGTGCAGGGACTCAGGTGGGGTGGGGCGCATGGAAAGGGAAGGGACTCTAGATTCAATTGAGAAGTGATGTATGACTTATGGAAAAAGTTTAATAACAATAAGAATGTTTCCCGAGCTTTCAAAGCTCAGGATAACATCTCTTATCATCTTAGAATGTGTGTAAGTGCAGCCATGTCCTACAATTCCTGGAAAGTCAGAAGAAGACATCAGTTTCCCTGAACATGGAGTTATGGATTGTTGTTAGCTGTCATCTTGGTACTGGGAACTAAACCCAAGACCTCTGCAAGAGCAACTAGTGCTCTTAACCAATGAGCCATCTCTCTAGGGCCTACAAAAATATATCTAAAATAAATTTACCTCATGACAATTACCAAAAGATTAATAAAATGAAAACTCTGATTGAATACTAATTGTCATGCAATTGCTGCTAGGGGGGATATGCATGCAGAGATATATCACTTAAAAACACCATGTTTCTGTTTTTATGCCTAACAGTACATTTGTTCCTCACAACAATACTGCACACCACAGAGTACTGCGCCCATTTTTTTCCTACCGAGAAACTGAGGTAGGGATCCTAATTTCTCAAGTACTTTCTATACAGAATCAGGATAATAATTACCCTGAATTTCTCCCTCGTATACTAGATATTACCCCCATTTTTATCTCCTCAACTCCCTTCTAACTTCCTGTTTCAAGATGCTTGAATGCAAACTTATTCTTGAGGTCAAGGTAGTGTAAATTCATTAAATTTAACAAGCTTTCAAATCTCCCCTTGCCATCTTAGCATGTGTGTAAGTGCAACCCTGTTGTGCAATGCCTAGAGAATCAGAAGAAGACATCAGATTCCCCTGGACTTCGTGTTATGGACTGTTGTTAGCTACCATACCATGTAGGTACTGGGAATTGAACACAAATCCTCCTCAAAAATAACCAGTGCTCTTAACCACTAAGTTATCTCTTCTCCCCCTACTAAATATTTCTAAAATAAATTTAGTTCATGACAATTTCCAAAGATTAATTAAAAGGAAAGTCTGATATAATAATCAGTCTAATTCAATTGCTGCTGGTGTGGATACGCATGCAGATAATATATATATATATATATATATATTCTATATATATAGTTACATATTTATATAACTTTAAAAATGTTGCTAGCTTTTTGCTAAGAGTACATTTAGTCCTCACAACAATACTGCAAAGCAGAGAGTGCTGCATCCATTTCCCCTAAGGAGAAACTGAGTCCAGGGATCTAAGTATCTCAGATTGTAGCAGAATCAGGACATTAATTACCCTGAATTTTTCCCTTTGCTACTAGATATTACACCTATTTTTATCCCTCAGCTCTCTGCTAACTTTCTATTTCAAGACACCTGAACAGAAACTTGTTCTTGATGTCTGGATAGTGTCAATTCATAAAGGGTAACAAGTTTTCAAAGATCAGACTAACTCCCTTTGCTATCTTATCATGTGTGTAAGTGAAACCTACTTGTGCAACGTTCAGAGAATCTGAAGACATCAGATGCCCCTGGACTTGGTGTATGGAGTGTGGATAGTTGCCATATACCCACATGGACTGGGAACTGAACCCCAGTCCTCTGCAGGAGTAACCAGTACTCTTAACCACTGGGCTCTCTCCAGCCCCTACAAAATATTTCTAAAATAAATTTACCTCATGACCACTTCCAAAATATTAATAAAAAGAAAACACTAGTAGAAAAATAACTTTCTTGCAATTGCTGCTGGCAAGGATAATAATGATTATTCTGCCTGTATATATATCACTTAAAAACACCATGTTTCTACCTGTATATATACCACTTAAAAACACCATGTTTAGCTGGGCATGGTGGTGCACGCCTTTAATCCTAGCACTTGGGAGGCAGAGGCAGGCGAACTATTGTGAGTTCAAGGCCAGCCTGGTCTACAGAGTGAGTTCCAGGACAGCTGGGACTACAGGGAGACCCTGTCTCGAAAAGACTAGAAAAAAATTAAAAAACACCATATTTCTAACTTGTTGCCTAAGAGTACGTTTTGTGCTCACAACAATGCTGCATATCAGAGAGTGCTACTCCCATTTCTCCTACCAAGAAACTGAGATAAGGAACCTAAGTACTTCCTCAGATTGTATGCATAATAAGGATCATAATTATCTTGAATTTTTCCCTCTTCTGCTAAATATTGCCCATTTTTATCTCCTCAACTCTTTTCTAACTTCCTGTTTCAAGATACTTGAGCACAAACTTGTTTTCAGGTCTTCACAGTGAACATTCATAAATTTTCCCAAGCTTTCAAGGTCAGGTTAACTCCCCTTGCCATCTTAGCATGTGTGTAAGTGCAATTGTGCCTTGGAATGCTGGGAGAATCAGAAGCTGGCATCAGATTTTCCTGGACATAGATGTATGGACTGTTGTTAACTGCAATATAAGTACTTGGAATTGAACCCACATCCTCTAGAAGAGCAACCAGTGCCTTTAACCACTATGCCATCTGTCCAGCTCCTACAAAATATATCTAAAATGAATTTTACCTCATGACAATTTACAAAATATTAATAAAAAGAAAATTCTGGAAGAATATTCATTCTCGTGCAACTGCATCTAGGGTGGATAAGCATGCAGATTCCACCTGTGTATATACCACTTAAAAACAAAATATTTCCAGCTTTTAACCTAAGATTACATTTGGTCCTGACAATACTGTACAGCAAAGAAAGTTGTGTTGATGGCTCCCTTCAGTGTCCTGAGGTTCCCACCTCCCAGGTCACCAGCCTGGCATCCCTAAGCATAGCAGTCCTGCTGGGCTGTAGCTTGACTGCTCAGGGCCACTAGGAGAGGTGAGTGGGAGGGAGCAGAGCAGTCCCCTAGAGTGAAGAATCCAGAACACATCTGTAGAAAGATCTGGGAGTTGTGTCAGCAAGCAAAAATTATTTAAGGCATGGGTATAAGCACTTATATACTTTTGTTAATATCTCTGACCAGGATGTGGGTGGGATAGAGGAGAAGCCTTCCTGCCAGGGCTGTTTTGTAGCAGGAAAACCTTAGCACCCTGAGATAAGCTTATGGCTTGTGCCATTTGCCTCCAGAGGACAGGGTGGACATGGCTCAGGAGGGATAAGACTTGGGAATGCTCCTCTTCAAGCTACATTCTCCTGGGGTTGGGCTCCAGATGCCTGATGCCCCATATGAGAAGTGGGAGCAGCTCTCATCTCCTGCTGGTGTTTTATATATTGGGCTGAAACCCCCCTCCTAGGATATAGGGGAAGGATCCAGTTCTCATTTACTCATCCATAATGGATACATCGGTCCCCACAACTCCCTCTTTGTTTTTAAAATGGGGAAGTGTCATCATATTCTTCATGAGGTGGAGGGCCTGGTCCTGCACCAGAAGGATCTTGGCCACAATCTCAGCTAGGTTGTTAAGGTGGCCTTTAAAGAACTGGATAACATAGGGGGCAATTACTAAGAGCACACCTAAGGTGACCAGGGGTCCTATGAAAAGGAACATCCAGGTGGTCAAGGGGTTGGAGAACCAGGAGACAGATGATTGGGAAGAATGTCACACCTTAAGTTGTTTTCAGGGGTCCCGAAAACTAAAACAATGCACCAAAGCATGAATGAGGGACATTCATTTAGAGGATCATTTGGTATTTGAGGGGTTTTATCCATGGCTCTTCTTATACTTTTCTAACCTTGACAGAATCGCTGGGCCTGACTTTTGGCTGTGGTTAAAACACTTTTTTTTTCTTTCCTGCCATCAGCTGGCTGCTGGGGGAAGCCACAGCCAGGTAGAACTTTTTTCCATTTTTAGTAAGATATTTTTTTCTGTAAAGGAAGGTATTCTGTTTAACTTGGGTGGTTCATAACCATTTCTTTGAAGTGAGCTTATTTTAGTATATTTCTTGTAAAATGTTCTCCAGGTTCCAAAGCCATTTAGGAGGCTTTTAGTATAGTACCTGGTTCTGATATTTTTAATTAATTTGGGGGGGGGGGGTAACAGACCATCTGTCCAAGAGATATCATGTCTATTACTGAAAGGAAGAAGTCAAGCATGTCTAGTAAGGAAACACTGTCATAATTGATTCCTAACCCGGAGAGATGGCAACAGAAGAACCTATGAATCACCATGTGTGTTGGTTATCTGAGAAGTGGTCTTTTCTCAGACTTATTCCATTTTTTCTTGATGTCTAGGTAGGATAATCTCTTTTTTTTTTCTAGTTACTGGGGTTGTTATTTGTTACTTTAAAATTGAAAAACGGACAAAAGATTAAGAGTAGAGATTTTCTATTTCACTGAATCTAAGAGGGAGTCATATTGATCTCTTCTTTTTTGTATTAGGAAAATGGATGAGACTTTTACATTTTTAACTTATACTTTTTTGAAAGGCAGTTATACTACATACCCATACAGGACCCACATTGGGTGCTGGCTGTTGGCTTCCTCTGTCATGCGGATCCTGCCTCCCAGGTCACCAGCCTAGCAACAGCCTTAGGTATGGCAGTCCTACCTGGCCACGTGTCCACTGCAGGGGACCACAGGAGGGAAGTGGGAGGGAGCAGACTGGTCCCTGAGAGGGTGGTAACCTGGAACAGATCCAAAGAAAGATCTGGGAGTTTCATCAATGAGCTCAAAGCTCATTGCAGGGGTTTAAGCACTTATATACTTTTGATTGGCTCTGTGACCAGAACGTGGGTGGGACAGAGGAGAAGCCATTCTACAACTGTTAAGTTTTAAGGCAAGAAAACTTTAGTTCCCCCAAGATAAGTTTATGGCTTGTGCCATTTGCCTCCAGAGGATAGGGCAGACATGACTCAGGAGGGATAAGTCTTGGGAAAGTTCCTATTCAAGCTACAATCCCCTGGGGGTTTGACTGCAGATCCCTGATGTTTGACATGATGAGTGGAAACTGCTCACATCTCCTACCAGCATTTTAGGTATTGGGGTGAAAATCACGTCCTAGGATATTGGGGGGAAAGCCAGCTCTTTTATACTCAGCCATAATTGATCCAAAAACATTTCTCCTAATGAGAAACTGAGATAGGGAACCTAAGTAATCACTCACATTTTATGAACAATCAGGACCATAATTACCCTGACTTTTTCCCTTTTCTGTTATATTTTACACCATTTTTTCTCCACAACACTCTTATAAGTTCCTGTATCAGGACACCTGAACACAAACTTGTTATTGAGGCATGCACAGTGAACTTTCACAAACCTTCCATACTTTTCAAGCTCAGAATAACTCCCCTTGCCATCTTAGCATGTGTGTAAGTGCATACTTCTTGTGCAAGCCTGGAGAGGAAGAACAAAGCATGATATTCTGCTGGACCTTGGAACTGTGGAGTGTTAGCTGCCATGTGGGTACTGGGAATTGAACAAAAGTCCCCTGCAAGACCAACCAGTGCTCTTAACCACTGAGACATCTCTCCACGCCTTTCAAAAATATTTTGAAAAAAATTACCTTATGACAATTTCCAAAAAAATAATTAAATCAATACTCTGGTAGAATACACATTCTCTTGCAATTGCTGCTGGCATGGATAAGCATGCAGACTGTATGTGTATATACAAATCTTAAAATCACCATATTTCTAGTTTTCTTCCCCAAAGAATATATTGGTTCCTACAACAATACTGCACAGCAGAGTGTGCTGTACCCATTTCTCCTACCAAGAAACTGACGGAGGAAACATTCTCATTCAGATTGTATGCAGATTCTGGATCATAATTACCCTAACTTTTTCCCTTTTCTAATAGATATTACCCAACTTTATTTCCTCAACTCTCTTCTAACTTCCTGCTTCAAAGTATTTCACTACGCACTCATTCCTGAGGTGTTCACAGTGAACATTCATAAAATTCCCCAAGCTTTCAAGCTCAGGCTAACTCCCTTCCCCATCACAGCACGTGTGTAAGTGCAACCCTGTCTTGAAATGTGGGAGAGTCAGAAGAAGGCATTAGATTCCCCAGGATATTGGATTTATGGAGTGTTGTTAACTGCCATGTGGGTACTGGGAATCAAACCCAAGTCCATTGTCAGAACAACAGTGCTCTTAACAACTGAGACATCTCTCCAGCCCCTACAAATATATTTATAAAAAATGTTACCTCATGACAATATCCAAAAATTTATAAAAAGAAAACTCTGGTAGAAAACTCATTCTCATGCTACTGCTGCTGGGGGGATAAATATGCAGATTCCACCTGTATATACATCACTTAAGACACCATGTTCCTAGCACTTTGCCAAAGGGTACCTTTGTTCCTCACAACAATACTGCACAGCAGAGAGTGCTGCATCCATTTCTTCTACCTAGAAACTGAGGTAGGGAACATAAATACTCAGTCAGACTGTTGGCAGAATCAGGACTATAATTACCCTGAATTTTTTCCTTGTTATACTAGATTTTACCTCGTTTTTACCTCCACAGCTCTCTTCTAACTTCCTGTCTCAAGGTGCTTCAACACAAGCTTGTCCTTGAAGTCTGTACAGTGTAGATTGATAAAGTTTCCCAAGCTTTTTAGCTCAGACTACCTCCCCTTGCATGTGTGTAAGGGCATCCATGTTGTACAATGGCTGGAGAGTGACAAGAATGCATCAGATTCCCCAGGACCTGGAGTTAGGGACTGTGGTTAGCTGCCATGTGGATACTGGGAATTAAACAAAAGTCCTCTGTAAGTGCAACCAGTGCTCTTAACCACTGAGACTCTCTCAGCCCCTGCAAAATTATTTCCAAAATAAATTTACCTCCTGACAATTTCCAAAGGTAAATAAAAATAAAACTCAGTAGAATACTCATTCTTATGTCATTGCTGCTGGCATGGATAAGCACGCAGATTCCACCTGTATAAATACCACCTAAAAACGCCATATTTCTAACTTTTGACCTACATTTGGTCCCCACAACAATACTACACAGAAGAGAGTGCTGCATCAATTTCTCCTACCAAGAAAGTGAGATGGGAAGTCTAAGTTCTCACTCAGATTGTGGACAAAATCAGGATCAGAGTTACCCTGAATTTTTCCATTTTCTACTAGATTTTATCCACGACTCTCTTCTAAATTCCTGGTGTTTTTCCTTTGCTTTTGTTTGTTTTGAGGGGTATGTTTTGTTTTGTTTTTGTCTTTTCTAGACAGGATCTCCCTGTAGTGCCAGCTTTCCTGGAATTCACTCTGTAATTCAGGCTGGCCTTGAACTCACAATGATCGCAATACCCCTGCCTCTGCCTCCCAAGTGCTAGGATTAAGGGCATGCACTGCCAGGCCTGGTTCTAACTTCCTGTTTTAAGGTGCTTGAACACAACTTGTTCTTGAGGTCTACACCTTGTAAACTCACAAAGTTTCCTAAGCTTTCTAAGCTTAGGCTAACTCAGATTCCCATCTTAGCATGTGTGTAAGTGCAGCCTTGCCCTACAATGCCTGGAGAGTCAGAAGCAGGCATCAGATAACCCTGGACCTGGAGTTATGGACTGTAGTTAGCTGCCATGTGGGTACTAGGAATTGAACTTAAGTCCTCATTGAGAGCAACCAGTGCTCTTAAAAACTAGGGCATCTCTCCAGCCCCTACAAAAATATTTCAAAAATAAATTTAACTTATGACTATTTCCAAAAGACTAATTAAAGAATCTGTGGTACAATACTCATTCACATGCAATTGCTGACAATGTGGATCAATTTGCAAATTCCACCTTTACATATGCAACGAAAAAAACACCATATTTCTACCTTTGGGCCTCATAGTACATTTGGTCTTCACAACAGTACTGCACAGCAGAGAGTGTTACGCCCATTTCTCCTAGCAAGAAACTGAGGTAGGGAACATTTATTCTCACTCAGATTTTATGCAGAATTAGGACCATAATTACTTAGAATTTTTCCCTTTTTTACTAGATACTAACCCATTTTTTATCACCTCAACCCTCTTCTAATTTCCTGTTTCAATATACTTGAACATAAACCTGCTCTTGAGGCATGCACACTGTACATTCATAGTTTCCCAAGCTTTCAAAACTCAGACTAACTCCTCTTGTCATCTTGGCATGTGTGTTAAGTGCAACCCTGACTTGCAATGCCCAGTGTGTCAGAAAAAGGAACCAGATTCCCCTGGACATGGAGTTATGGACTGTTGTTAGGTGCTGTACCAGTACTGGGAATTGAACCCAAGTCCTGTAACAGAGCGACCAGTGCTCTTAAGCATTGAGACATCTCTCTAGCCCCTACAAAAATATTGCTAAAATAAATGTACCTCATGAAAATTTCCAAAAGATGAATAAAATGAAAACTCTGGTAGAATACTCATTGTTATGTAATTGCTCCCAACATTGATACGCATGTAGATTCCATGTGTATATATGCCACTTACAAACACAATGTTTCTGGCTTTTGGACTAATAGCACATTTGGTCCTCACAACAGTGCTGC
>VZQC01009956.1:1416307-1438739 GCA_009823505.1 Rhizomys pruinosus
TTCATGAAGTTGGTGGAGAAGGCATGGTTGCCAGTCCTCATTGGAGCTGGAAGCATCTGGGTAGGAAAGCATAATGTCAGCAATTGTGCTTAGGGGGAGCTCCTAAGAGAGACTGGGGCCCCTTTTTTGAGCTTTGATTTTCTGTTCACTTTCAGTTCTTTTGAATTTTCCTGTCTTTTGATTTGGGCAGGATGTTGCCCACTAAGAACAGAGAACCCCTTTCAAAAATCCCTGAGCAACCCTCCCATCAGTTACAGAGTAAGTGATCTCCGGATGCCCCAATGCACTTTGCAGGCAAGGGATGCTCCCTAGGCAGAGGACAGGCATGACCTAGGGCTTGCTGGCCACATGGGATCACTCCTTACTATGGAGCAGGTCTGGTCGGCAAAATGGTTTGGGGATGGTAGCGTGAGCGCGAGAAGCAGGAGCTGCACTGCTGGGTGAAGCATTACCACAGCACTGGCTGCGGGCTGCAGCGCTGAGTGCATGGCTAAATCGGCCTGAGGAGACTCCAGCTTCCAGTCTCAAGAAAGCAGAGTGATTTTACACCACGTGATCTACCTTAGCCCTGCTCCGCTCCTGGAGCTGAGAGGCTTTGGAATGCTGAACCTATCCCTGCCGGCAGAGCAGCAGCCGCAGACCGGAAGTGTGGTTCGGTTTTCAAAAGCCTCCGGGTGGGCGCTGAGAAAGAGCAGGCAACAGAGTTCCCAGCCACCAAGTGTTGCTGTGGGAGGGAGCTGTCCACTCAGCCTGGCTTGGACCTCTGGAGAGAGAGGATCACAGCAGACCTTATGGGTGGGGTGGGGTGGGAGTGGGGTGGGTTGCGGTGGGGGTGGGGTGGGAGTGTGGGGGCTGGCGGGGTAGCGGCAACTGCGGATTAAAGCAAAAGGAGACACAAAAAGAAACCAGCAAATCTAGATTTTTACCATTATTCAAAGTCAGCGAGAGCTAGCGCGAGAGTGAGAAACTTAATTATTTAGTTTCACGTTCAAAAAACATTCTCCATGTTCTTTTGTTTCTTCATTTATAATCACCATGAATTGCAGCTTGTTTTTCCCGCCGGTGTCTTGTAAATTTAAGCATGACTAGATCAACAAATAGAAAACAGTGAATCTGACTTTAGAAGGCTCTCTTGTGACTGAAGAGCTCGCCTTTGCAGTTTTACTGCTACATCAGAGCACTGTAGTTATCTTGATTTATATCTACTGTTAAAAATAAAATTATTACAGTGCAGGAAACTTTTTTCCCCTTTAAGATGCTTGCATATCATACAGATAATTTGGTTACATTTCACATAAAACTTATGTACTTTATTAGGATGCTGCATATTTTAATTTTTAAAATATGTTTTTGTAAACTATGGGACAATTTCTTTGGAAAAATTTTTTTCAGCTGAGAACTTGGGTTCTTGTTATATTGCCTGCCTCTATGTTTGGCTATGCATTTTATTATTTTCCCAATCTCCTGATTTTAGTTGTAAAAATTAAGTTATAGATTATAGTGTTACATGAGATATATAACATACACTATTTAACATTAAATAAAGATATTAAACATAAAGAAATTTAACAGAAAATAAACACATAAAATTAAAAATAATAAAAATCTTAAAAAACTGACAAAAAATACTGAATAATTTTGCAAATGGGATGGAAAAATATTGTTTCCAGAGTCTACAAAATCTCCTACTTTTGCAAAGTGAAATACACTACTCTGATAAATTCCTCACACCAGTGTTTAATGCTATCAAGTTTCATAACTCCAGATTATCTAATTCATAGAAATTAGAAGTGTTCTCTGCCACCTGCCAGAAGACAAACTCCAGGAAATGAAGATTTTCTGCTTTCCTCTATAGAATATTAACGGGCATCATTGGAAGAAAAAAAATCATAATACCAAATCCTTAATATAGGTAAAAGTGAATCTTCAAAAGTCTTATGACCACATCTACATTACCATTTTGTAAAATGATTTCCCAATAAGCTATGTCAGTAACTCATAGGCTGTTGTCTGTGGGAGAGGAATGTTCACATGTGAAAAGTAAAGTTGATTTATGTATCTTGTGTAAAAGATAGAGTTAGGATTAGCAGCCAAGAGCACTAACAGGATAGGCTAGTAACACCAAGGCACTGGGCTGGGTTGCCTTTGATGCCTTTGTAAGAGAGTCAGTCAGCTTCTTAGAGGGTAGCACAGCAACCCTCACAAAAGAAACTATTTACTTTAACTGCAGAATGAGAGACCATTGTCTCCTACAGAGCCACCAGACCCTTAGAAACTACTCCCATCCATTCCCCACATCAACTGATGAATCAGTATAAATAGAATCAAAGCCCCATGAAGTACAAGTGGACCTTTGAGATGCCAAAGAGATTTTATTTGTGATTTCCCATTCTGCAAAGATAGATGGCGGCAGAGAATATACAAAAAAGTTATACAAGGCAGGACAAAGTATCTAGGAAAATGTGTGTGGTAAGGGGCACAGCAAAAATGGCAATTAGTGGCTAATGTGCTTTCTTCACATGAAAACGTCTCTTAGATAAGGGCTATAAGAATATGCTCCTGTGATTTTTAGAACAATGTGTCTGACTCAGTTTCTAAAGTCTAGGCTTTGTGCTGATTATTCAAATCCACATAAATGAATAGTATGGTTTGGGAACCCGTTGATTTGGATAAAGAAGGATACAACTCAACATCTGTCTAAATGCAATCCTACATCCTATGGCAACACAGTCGCATGGTACTCAGCTGCTCCCAAATCCTGACCTGGGAATTAATATAAAGCATTAACTGGTTAATCTCCATCTGAAAAGCCATACTGCTATCCCACATTTTCTGTCCCCATTGTGAAATCATTCATATACCCTGGAGGGGAGCAAATTATTCCTTTTCCCATAGATTTAGACACATGAGCCTAACAAGAAGAATGCATTATGGGGGACCCAACTGGAAGCTGCTATGATCATCCGTTGAAGGTGAAATCTGGTTACATATAGGTCAAGGAAGAAAACAGGATAGCAGTAGACCCAATGCTTGCAAAGCTGAGAAAGGACTGCAAGTTTAATGTCAGCTTGGGCTACAAACAAGAGTTTACCTCAGACAAAAAATAAAATTGTATAAAATTTGGGAGTCTTAACTTTTGGATTACAGAAAACTTGATAAATCCTGCCTCATTCATGGCTACTACTGATTCTGACATTTTATTGATCACATGTAAGTATTAACCAAGGGCCTCATTTTTTTCTGGTGTGATTTTCTTTTACATTGGTTTTAAGTTTTTTTTTTTTTCCTTCATAGAAAAATAACAGCCCCATGGTAACAGGTTTCTGAGAGTTTGTATGAGGATCTTCAGGGGGTACTCCTTTATTCCAGAAGTCAGTGTGAGGCCTGAGTGTCAGATAAGTGCTTGTTGACCCTCTCACAGTAATCTTGTTTCATCACCATATGTTCTCTGTGGGGCTATGTTATGACCCAAATTCAACTTTAAAACTTCCCCACCCTCGGAGTTAGCCTTAACAAGGTGAGTTCCGCCTGAGTGTTTTGGTCCAATAAGTCAGAGAAGAGAGCACAAGATGACGACACATGGAATAATAACAGCACTCCATTTTATTACTTACAGAACTGTAGAATAGGGCAGCATGCCCAGTGAAGCAACAGGAAAGCAGTTCTGCTGCAGACATGTTCAGTGTATCACTGAATGAGGTGAGACTGAAAGGGGTGAGGGAGTAGAAGAGAGAGAGAGAGAGAGAGAGAGGAAGAGAGAGAGCCTGAGGGTTAGTCTTCACTGAATGCTGGTTTATTCCAACGTAGGTTTCCTGTGGGGAGTATTATTTGATGGGTTTATAGCAAGCAGGCTATGTACTCAAAGTTCACACTTTGACTGCAAGCTGGTCACTGAGTCATAGCTATTTAGTGTGCCTGGAGTCAGGGAGTCACTATGGCAAGTCAAGCAGAGCAGATGTGGCTGTCTTATAGGAAGGGTATGCAAAACAGATATCTGCATCCACTGTAGACAGAAAGATCTAGAAACATGGTAAGTGAATTTAAACTTTAATGCAAAATGAATACCAACTCAATTTAATTGTAAGAATATATTTCACCATTACACAACAAAAGTTATTTTTAATCATTTGGATTCTAATTGGGTAAATTTTCAACTTTTGTTCCTAGTTCCTAGAAGTCACCAACATTTGGCTTTGCAAATGGCCACCAGGAAGATTTGGTTTCAGTACGTCCCTTTGCAAGAAACTATTAGGGGGACCCAATATAACTCACCAGGGGCTGGCACATAGTTGTGGAACACTCAGGGTCTTTTAGCAAGGCACCCAGCCCTTATGATCCCAAGACCAGTGTTTTTCATGACAGGCAGGCAATTTTTATCACTTTAACTAATTAATAAACCTCACAGACCTTCGGAAGGGTGAAATGAGATGTTACAGTCTATTAATCTGAGTATTAGGTCTTTTGATACCTTAGTGCCCCTAATCTTGGCAAGAAAGATAGAGTGTTCAGCAGTGGAAGGACTGCAAAACCTAGCAGCCCTACCCCTTATGTGGTGCCCTGAACTTGCATTTAGTGGAACTACCAGTCCTGTCAGGGAAGGTCTATTTAAGTTCTTAATATTCAGACACTACAGGTAGGATTATGGAGCTTACCTTTTCATGTAACACTAAGCTTCAAAACAGTTCCCTAATTAGTAGCCTTATGCCTGTCCTCTGGGCTATACATATTAGCTTCCAAGGACCTTTCCAGAGTCTACAGCTAATTGACATAAAATACCTTATACACAAGTAAGAGTAAACATCATTGAAAGTCTTTACTGTCTCTTGAGCGAAAGGGATTATAATTTCTGTGGTTTCTTGCTGGCCAGCTGAATCACATGAGATGGAAATTTGATCTGTCATATTCATCTGGCTGTACTGAAGTTTAATGGACATGTGCATGGGTGAAAGGCAATAGCAAATGAATGTGTGACAGTTAATATTATTAGGTGTCCTTTTGACTTAGCCATGGGTGTTCAGGTATTCGTTTAGATATATTTCACTAGATAAGGCCAAAACTGTGTTTTACATTTTACCTGAACACATTCTAAAAGAGATAGATCTTCCCAATGGGCCGCATCCAATGGCAAATGTATGAAAATAATGGAAATGTAAGTGATAATTTATTCTTTAACGCCTTCCCTCTATCACCTTCCCTTCCCTAATACAGTCCTTCTTTCTACCCTTTCTTCCCTCCATTCCTTATTTAAGCTGGAACTCCAGTCTTCTGCACTCAGTTTGGAGCTTACAGTATTCGATATCCTTGTTCACAAGCTAAGATCTATAAGACGAACTTTCCCGGGTCTTCAAGTTTTCAGAAACCATATTACAGGATTTTTCAATTTCTAAAGTGTGAACCAAGTACTTTTAAAGATTGTTTTATCACAGAATCTGGTTAAATTTATCTTGAGGAACCTGAACAATATAATCTCCACATGCACCAGCACAGGAAAACATTCAACACCTATTGGTACAGTCAATAGTCATGATAATGAGCCCAGAATACCAGCTACAGAGGCTTACCTAAATCAAGGCTCATTTACTCTGTTTTTTTGTCGTTCAATACATTTGTGTATTTTGTATTTCATAAATCATTTGTCAATCCAATATAGACACATTCCTTTTTGCATGCCGCCTACAATCCCATCCCCACCCCAACACCCAGTTCATGATATAATCTTTTTCTCAGTCTTAATAAAGTTTTTCCCTGCAGAGCTTTATTATTTGGGCAGAAGTTAACTGATCCAGTCAGTTTATAAGGAGAATCCTTGAACAGGCTCTAGAATTAGATACTCTGTTCTTAAGTCCACTAGCATATTTGTGCCCAAACCATAATTCCCATGGGCTGATCCTAGCTAATACATGAGTGAGTATTAATATATCTAATTTTGAACACTTCCTGGGTTCTCTCCATTTTATTTCTCAGGAATTTTTCAAAATAAAAGTCTTGCATATCTGCTTGGTATCTGCTCCACAAAAACCAATAACCGCTCCTAGGTTCGCCATTCAGGTGACAGCAAGTGTAAACAGACCATGTTGGAAGAAATAAAAAATGATTCTCATAAAAAGGCTCAGTGACACTGTCTCCATTAAACAAGAGAGGAGTAGGAGAATATTAACAGCACAACTATGAGAAACTAGGCAGCATTAATGAATTACAACAGTGTATCTCTTAAACTCTTACATACAATAAGAGATGGGTTTATTCACTCTAAGTCACAGAAAATCAGTGAAATGAGAAGCCATCACTCCAGGATTCCACCTTCTTTCCCAGCATGCAGTCTAGTTCATTCCCAATGTCTGCAGGCTGAATATGTGTTGCTTTTAGACAGATAAGACAGAGAAGTAAAACCTAGAAAGCCCTGTGGTCTTTTCTTTCCAAAAGATCAAGGACACTTAACTTTTTTTTTTTTAATTTTATTTATTTCCGTATGTGTATGAATGTGTTGTCTGCATGCAAGTTTGTGCACCCGTGACGTGCAATGCCGCGGAGGTCAGAAGAGGGTCTCGGATTCCCCTGGAACTGGAGTTCTCCTGGAATTGGAGTTTCAGACGGTTCTCGGCCGCCATGTGGGTGCTGGGGATCGAACCCGGGTCCTCTGCAAGAGCGGTCGGCGCTCTTAACCACTAGGCCATCTCTCCAGCCCCAAGGACACTTAACTTTTATCCTTTGGTGAGCCCATTAATAATGAAAAGGTTTATACTTTCCTGCAAGTACATTTGGTAGATGTCTCCACACCGTACACAAAATCCAGGTCAAAAAGTTGGCAAGACACAAGGAGAAAGAAAATACAAATGTTGCCGGGAGTGGTGGCTCACCCCTTTAACCCTAGCACTTTGGAGGCATAGGCAGGCGGATCTTTGTGAGTTCAAGCCCGGCCTGATCTACAGAGTAAGTTCCAGGACAGCTGGGACTACAGGGAGACCCTGTCTCGAAAAGACCAAAAACAACAACAAAAAAGAAAAAAGATTAAACTGTTTGATTTAGTTTAAAACTGTATGGTGTTGTTGAAAAAATAGGCTATTGAAATTATTTTTTTATTAATTTTATTTATTTCTGTATGTGTATGAATGTACTGTCTGCATGCAAGTTTGTGCACCCGTGTTGTGCAATGCCGTGGAGGTCAGAAGAGGGGGTCAGATTCCCCTGGAACTGGAGTTCTCCTGGAATTGGAGTTTCAGAGGGTTCTCGGCCGCCATGTGGATGCTGGGGATCGAACCCGGGTCCTCTGCAAGAGCGGTCGGCAATCTCAACCGCTAGGTCATCTCTCCAGCCCGGCTACTGAAATTATTAATGAAAGCACAGTACATACTATATTCCGTCCAACAAAAATGTTTCTTTATCTTAATTTTTACCTTTATTTGATCTTATGAATGTATTGTGGGCATGTGTTGTCATGAAAAGGTGGGAGAGTCAGAAGAAGGCAAGAGATTCCCCTGGACCTGGAGCTATGGACTGTTGTTAGCTACCATGTGGGTACTGGGAATTGAACAGAAGTCCTCCTTTCGCACAACCACTGCTCTTAAACACTGAGCCATCTCTTCACCCCCTACTAAATATTTCTAAAATAAATTTATGACAATTAACAAGAATTAATAAAAAGAAAGCTCTGATAGAATAGTCATTCTACTTCAATTGCTGCTGGCGTGGATAAGCATGGAGATTGCATCTGTATGTATACCACTTAAAAAACATGTTGCTAGCTTTTTGCCTAAGTATACATTTAGTCCTCAAAACAATAATGCAATTCAGAGAGTGCTGCATTCATTTCCCCTAAGGGAAAATTCCCCTAAGGAGAAACTGAGGTAGGGATCCTAAGTATACATTCAGATTGTATGCAGAATCAGAATTTTCCCATCTGTACTAGATATTGCACATAATTTTACCCCTCAACTCTCTTCTAAATTCCTGTTTCAAGATACTTGAACACAAACTTGTTCTTGAGGCCTGCACCTTGTACATTCATAAAGTATCCCAAGCTTTCAAAGTTCAGGCTAACGCCCCTCCCCCTTTGCCATCTTAGCATGTGTGTAAGTGCAATCTTGTCATGCAATGCCAGGAGACTAGGAAGAAGGCATGAGAATCTTCTGGATATTGAGTTATGGACTGTTGTTAGTTGTCATGTGTGTTCTTAGAATTGAACCCAAGTTCTCTGCAACAGCAACCAGTGCTCTTAAACACTGAGCAATCTCTCCATCCCCTATAAAAATTTTTTTTAATAAATTTACCTGATGACAATTTCAAAAAAAAAATGAAAAAGAAAACTCTGGCAGAATACTCATTCTTATGCAATTGCTGCTGTCATGGATAAGCACGCACGTTTCACCAGTACATATACCACTTAAAAGCACCATGTTTCTAGCTTTTTGCCTACAATTATATATGGTCCTCACAGTACTGCACAGCAGTGTGTGCTGTGCCCATTTCTTCTCCAAAGTAACTTAGGGAACCTAAGTTCTCACTCAGAATGTATGCAGAATCAGGACAATAATTACACTATATTTTTCCCTTCTTTATTAGCTATTATCATATTTTTATCACTTAAACTCTCATCTAACTTCCTGTTTCAATAAACTTGAACACAAACTTGTTCTTGAGGACTGCACAGTGAAGATTCATAAAGTTTTGCAAGCTTTCAAAGCTCAGCCTAACTCCCCTTGCCATATTACTATCTGTGTAAATGTACCCATGCCCCACAGTGTCTGGAGAGTCAGAAGCAGAAATCAGATTACACTGGACCTGGAGTTATGGAATTTTGTTTGATCCCATGTGGGTACAGGGAATTGAACGCAAGTCCTCCGCAAGGGCAACCAGTGCTCTTTACCACTATGCCATCTCTCCAGTTCCTAGAAAAATTTCTAAAATAATTTACCTTATGAGAATTTCCAAAATTTTAATAAAAAGAAAAACTATGGTAAAATACTCATTCTCATGCATTGCTGCTGTTGTGAATAAGCATACAGATTCCACCTGTACATATAACACTTAAAAACACTATGTTTCTAGCTTTTTGCCTAAGAGTACATATGGTCTTCAAAAGAATAGTGCACACCACAGAGTGCTGAGCCCATTTCTCCTACTGAGAAACTGAGGTCGGGAACCTACATTCCCAGACTGTATGCAGAATCAGGACAATAATTACCCAATATTTTTCCCTTTTCTACTAGCGATTATCCCATTATTTAATATAATACACTCTTGGCATTTTGTGTAATTCATACATAATTTGCAGTTCAATTTAGACATAGTCTCCTTTCTGTTTTCCCCACCCCACCCCAGTTCTTGTGTTTTGCCAAACATGTCCTGAATCTTTCTCTAAGCCTTTTTAAAGTTTATCTCCTCAACTCTTTCTAACTTCCTGTTTCAAGATACTAGAGCACAAGCTTGTTTCTGAGGTCTGTACAGGATATATATAATAACAATACACAAGTTGGAGAGAACAACAAAAGAACTGAAAAAAAGAAAAACTCTGGGAAGACTCGGAAAAAGATGCAGGATATGTATGGCAGAGTGCAGGGACTCAGGTGGTGTGTGGGGCATGGAAAGGGAAGGGACTCTAGATTCAATTGAGAAATGATGTATGATTTATGGAAAAAGTTTAATAACAATAAAAATGTTCCCCACGCTTTCAAAGCTCAGGATAACTTCCCTTGTCATCTTAGAATGTGTGTAAGTGCAGCCATGTCCTGCAATTCCTGGAAAGTCAGAAGAAGACATCAGTTTCCCTGAACATGGAGCTATGGATTGTTGTTAGCTGCCATCTTGGTACTGGGAACTAAACCCAAGACCTCTGCAAGAGCAACTAGTGCTCTTAACCAATGAGCCATCTCTCTAGGGCCTATAAAAATATATCTAAAATAAATTTACATCATGACAATTACCAAAAGATTAATAAAATGAAAACTCTGATTGAATACTAATTCTCATGCAATTGCTGCTGGGGTGGATATGCATGCAGATATATATCACTTAAAGACACCATGTTTCTGGTTTTTTGCCTAACAGTACATTTTTCCTCACAACAATACTGCACATCACAGAGTACTGCGCCCATTTTTTCCTACCGAGAAACTGAGGTAGCGATTCTAATTTCTCAAGTACTCTGTATACAGCATCAGGATAATAATTACCCTAAATTTCTCCCTCATTTACTAGATATTACCCCCATTTTTATCTCCTCGACTCTCTTCTAACTTCCTGTTTCAAGAAACTTGAACACAAACTTATTCTTGAGGTCAAGGTAGTGTAAATTCATTAAATTTAACAAGCTTTCAAATCTCCCTTTGCCATCTTAGCAGTGTGTAAGTGCAACCCTGTTGTGCAATGCCTAGAGAATCAGAAGAAGACATCAGATTCCCCTGGACTTCGTGTTATGGACTGTTGTTAGCTACCATACCATGTAGGTACTGGGAATTGAACACAAGTCCTCTTCAAAAATAACCAGTGCTCTTAACCACTATGTTATCTCTTCTCCCCCTACTAAATATTTCCAAAATAAATTTAATTCATGACAATTTCCAAAGATTAATTAAAAGGAAAGTCTGATATAATAATCAGTCTAATTCAATTGCTGCTGGCATGGATACGCATGCAGATAGATCGATAGATAGATAGATAGATAGATAGATAGATAGATAGATAGATAGATATAGATATAGATATATAGATATTTTTTACATACATATATAACTTTAAAAATGTTGCTAGCTTTTTGACTAAGAGTACATTTAGTCCTCACAACAATATTGCAAAGCAAAGAGTGCTGCATCCATTACCCCTAAGGAGAAACTGAGGCAGGGATCCTAAGTATTCAGATTGTATGCAGAATCAGGACATTAATTACCCTGAATTTTTCCCTTTGCTACTAGATATTACATCTATTTTGATCCCTCACCTCTCTGCTAACTTCCTATTTCAAGACACCTGAACAGAAACTTGTTCTTGAGGTCTGGATAGTGTCAATGCATAAAGGTTAACAAACTTTCAAAGATCAGGCTAACTCCCTTTGCTATCTTAGCATGTGTGTAAGTGCAACCTTCTTGTGCAACGTTCAGAGAATCTGAAGACATCAGATGCCCCTGGACTTGGTGTATGGACTGTGGATAGTTGCCATATACCCACATGGACTGGGAACTGAACCCCAGTCCTCTGCAGGAGTAACCAGTAATCTTAACCACTGGGCTCTCTCCAGCCCCTACAAAATATTTCTAAAATAAATTTACCTCATGACCACTTCCAAAATATTAATAAAAAGAAAACTCTAGTAGAAGACTAACTCTTATGCAATCGCTCCTGGCAAGGATAATCATGCTTATTCTGCCTGTATATATACCACTTAAAAACACCGTGTTTCTACCTGTATATATACCACTTAAAAACACCATCTTGATCTAGGCAGCCTTATATGAAGGCATGCTAAGCTGGAGAGAAACTAGGTCAAACTGACTTTAAGGTCAGGATCTGACCATTTTTCTTACGTTAGTTTTAAAAGTCCTGTTTTAAAAGTTCTTTCTGCTTTGTGACTTTCCTGGAGAGACAAAAAAGAAATCTATTTACCCCAAATAGGGAAGGAGAAGACAGACCAAAGAAAGATCCAGCTAGGCAAATAAACGAGTTTATTGTGACTTACCAGAACACGGGGCAAAAAATAAATAAATAAATAAATAAATAAATAAATAAATAATAAAAAAACACCATCTTTCGCTGGGCATGGTGGCGCAGACCTTTAATCCTAGTAGGTGCGAGGCAGAGGCAGGCGGATCTTTGTGAGTTCAAGGCCAGCCTGGTCTACAGAGTGAGTTCCAGGACAGCTGGGACTACAGGAAGGACCCTGTCTCGAAAAACAAAAAAAAAAAAAAAAAAAAAAAAAAAAAAAAAAAACAAAAAAAAAAAAAAAAAAAAATGACAGGAAAAAAAAAAAAAAAAAAAAAAAAAAAAAAAAAAAAAAAAAAAAAAAAAAAAAAAAAACACCGTATTTCTAACTTGTTGCCTAAGAGTACATTTTGTGCTCACAACAAAGCTGGATAGCAGAGAGTGCTGCTCCCATTTCTCCTACCGAGAAACTGAGATAAGGAACCTAAGTACTTGTTCATATTGTATGCATAATAAGGATCATAATTATCTTGAATTTTTTCCCTTTTCTACTAAATATTGCCCATTTTTATCTCCTCAACTCTTTTCTAACTTCCTGTTTCAAGATACTTGAGCACGAACTTGTTTTCAGGTCTTCACAGTGAATATTCATAAATTTTTCCAAGCTTTCAAGGTCAGGTTAACACTCCTTGCCTTCTTAGCATGTGTGTATGTGCAATTGTGACTTGCAATGC
Source organism: Rhizomys pruinosus (assembly GCA_009823505.1). NCBI lineage: Eukaryota > Metazoa > Chordata > Mammalia > Rodentia > Spalacidae > Rhizomys > Rhizomys pruinosus. Next base: position 1,428,673 of record VZQC01009956.1, read on the forward strand.
TGGGAGAATCAGTAGCAGGCATCAGATTTTCCTGGACATAGATGTATGGACTGTTGTTAACTGCAATATAAGTACTTGGAATTGAACCCACATCCTCTAGAAGAGCAACCAGTGCCTTTAAACAATAAGCCATCTCTCCAGCCTCTACAAAATATATCTAAAATGAATTTTACCTCATGACAATTTACAAAATATTAATAAAAAGAAAATTCTGGAAGAATATTCATTCTCATGCAACTGCATCTAGGGTGGATAAGCATGCAGATTCCATCTGTGTTTATACCACTTAAAAACAAGATATTTCCAGCTTTTAACCTAAGAATACATTTGATCCTCACAATACTGTACAGCAGAGAGTGTTGTGTTATTGGCTTCCTTTAGTGTCCTGAGGTTCCCACCTCCCAGGTCACCAGCTTGGCATCCCAAAGCATGGCAGTCCTGCTGGGCTGTAGCTTGACTGCTCAAGGCCACTAGGAGAGGGGAGTGGGAGGGAGCAGAGCAGTCCCCTAGAGTGAAGAATCCAGAACAGATCTGTAGAAAGATCTGGGAGTTGTGCAGCAAGCAAAAATTATTTAAGGCATGGGTTTAAGCACTTATATAATTTTGTTAATCTCTCTGACCAGGAGGGGGGTGGGACAGAGGAGAAGCCTTTCTGCCAGGGCTGTTTTGTGGCAGGAAAACCTTAGCTCCCTGAGATAAGCTTATGTCTTGTGCCATTTGCCTCCAGAGGACAGGGTGGACATGGCTCAGGAGGGATAAGACTTGGGAATGCTCCTCTTCAAGCTACATTCTCCTGGGGTTGGGCTCCAGATGCCTGATGCCCCATATGAGAAGTGGGAGCAGCTCTCATCTCCTGCTGGTGTTTTATATATTGGGCTGAAACCCACCTCCTAGGATATAGGGGAAGGAGCCAGCTCTCTTTTACTCATCCATAATGGATCCATCGGTCCCCACAACTCCCTCTTTGTTTTTAAAATGGGGAAGTGTCATCATATTCTTCATGAGGTGGAGGGCCTTGTCCTGCACCAGAAGGATCTTGACCACAATCTCAGCTAGGTTGTTAAGGTGGCCTTTAATGAACTGAATAACACAGGGTCGATTACTAAGAGCACACCTAAGGTGACCAGGGGTCCTAGGAAAAGGAGCACCAGGTGATCAAGGGGTTGGAGAAGCAGGAGACAGATGATTGGGAGGAATGTCACACCTTAAGTTGTATTCGGGGATCCTGAAAACTAAAATATTGCACGAAAGCATGAATGAGGGACATTCATTTAGAGGATCAGTTGATATTGAGGGGGTTTTATCCATGGCTCGTCTTATACTTTTCTAGCCTTAACAGAATCATTGGGCCTGAGGTTTGGCTCTGGTTAAAACACTTTTTTTCTTTCCTGACATCAGTTGGCTGCTGGGGGAAGCCATATCCAGGTAGAGCTTTTTCCATTTTTAGTAAGATATTTTTTTCTGAAACACCATGTGTGTTGGTTATCTGAGAAGTGGTCTTTTCTCAGACTTCTTCCATTTTTTCTTGATGTCTAGATAGGGCATTCTCTTTTTTTCTAGTTACTGGGGTTATTTGTTATTTTAAAATTGAAAAACGGACAAAAGATTAACAGTAGAGGGATTTCTATTTCACTGAATCTAGGAGGGAGTCATATTGATCTCTTCTTTTTTGTATTAAGAAAATGGATGAGACTTTTACATTTTTAACTTATACTTTTTTGAAAGGCAGTTGTACTACATACCCATACAGGATCCACATTGGGTGCTGGCTGTTGGCTTCCTCTGTCATGAGGATCCTGTCTCCCAGGTCACCAGCCTAGCAACAGCCTTAGGTATGGCAGTCCTACCTGGCCCTGGGTCCACTGCAGGGGACCACAAAGAGGGAAGTGGGAGGGAGCAGAGTGGTCCCTGAGAGGGGGGTAACCTGGAACAGATCCAAAGAAAGATCTGGGAGTTTCATCAGTGAGCTCAAAGCTCATTGCAGGGTTAATTTAAGCACTTAAATAAATTTGTTCCGCTCTGTGACCAAAACGTGGGTGGGAAAGAGGAGAAGCCATTCTACAACTGTTAAGTTTTAAGGCAAGAAAACCTTAGTCCCCCCATGATAAGTTTATGGCTTGTGCCATTTGCCTCCAGAGGACAGGGCAGACATGCCTTAGGAGGGATAAGACTTGCTAACATTACTTTTCAAGCTACAATCCCCTAGGGTTTGGGCTGCAGATCTCTGATGTTTGACATGATGAGTGAGAGCTGCTCTCATCCCCTGACAGCATTTTAGGTATTGGGGTGAAACCCACGTCCTAGGATATTGGAGGGAAAGCCAGCTCTTTTATACTCAGCCATAATTGATTCAAAACATTTCCCCTAATGAGAAACTGAGGTAGGGAGCCTAAGTAATCACTTGCATTTTATGAACAACCAGGACCAAAATTACCCTGAATTTTTCCCTTTTCTATTAGATTTTACACCATTTTCTCTCCACAACTCTCTTATAAGTTCCTGTATCAGGACACCTGAACACAAACATGTTATTGAGGTATGCACAGTGAACTGTCACAAACCTTCCATACTTTTCAAGCTCAGAATAACTCCCCTTGCCATCTTAGCATGTGTGTAATTGCATACTTCTTGTGCAAGCCGGGAGAGGAAGAACAAAGCATGTTATTCTGCTGGACCTTGGAATTGTGGAGTGTTAGCTGCCATGTGGGCACGGGGAATTGAACAAAAGTCCCCTGCAAGACCAACCAGTGCTCTTAAATACTGAAACATCTCTCCACGCCTTACAAAAATATTTTGAGAAAAATTACATTATTACAATTTACAAAAAAATAATTAAATCAATACTCTGGTAGAATACACATTCTCTTGCAATTGCTGCTGACGTGCATAAGCATGCAGATTGCATGTGTATATACAAATCTTAAAATCACCATATTTCTAGTTTTCTTCCCCAAACAATATATTGGTTCCTACAATGATACTGCACAGCAAAGTGTGCTGTACCCATTTCTCCTACCAAGAAACTGACGGAGGGAACATTCTCATTCAGATTGTATGCAGATTCTGGCTCATAATTACCCTACCTTTTTCCCTTTTCTAATAGATATTACCCAATTTTATTTCCTCAACTCTCTTCTAACTTCCTGCTTCCAAGTACTTGAATACACACTCCTTCCTGAGGTGTTCACAGTGAATATTCATAAAATTCCCCAAGCTTTCAAGCTCCCTTCCCCATCACAGCACATGTGTAAGTGCAACCCTGTCTTGAAATGTGGGAGAGTCAGAAGAAGGCATTAGATTCCCCAGGATATTGGATTTATGGAGTGTTGTTAAGTGCCATGTGGGTATTGGGAATCAAACCCAAGTCCATTGTCAGAACAAGTGCTCTTAACAACTGAGACATCTCTCCAGCCCTTACAAGTATATTTATAAAAAAAGTTACCTCATGACAATTTCCAAAAATTTATAAAAAGAAAACTCTGGTAGAAAACTGACTCTCATGCTACTGCTGCTGGGTGGATAAATATGCAGATTCCACCTGTATATACACCACTTAAAACACCATGTTCCTAGCATTTTGCCAAAGAGTACCTTTGTTCCTCACAACAATACTCCACAGCAGAGAGTGCTGCATCCATTTCTTCTACCTAGAAACTGAGGTAGGGAACATAAATACTCAGTCAGACTGTTGGCAGAATCAGGACTATAATTACCCTGAATTTTTTCCTTTTTATACTAGATTTTACCTTGTTTTTACCTCCACAACTCTCTTCTAACTTCCTGTCTCAAGGTGCTTCAAGACAAGCTTGTCCTTGAAGTCTGTACAGTGTAGATTGATAAAGTTTCCCAAGCTTTTTAGCTCAGACTACCTCCCCTTCCATGTGTGTAAGGGAATCCGTGTTGTACAATGGCTGGAGAGTGACAAGAAGGCATCAGATTCCCCTGGACCTGGAGTTATGTACTGTGGTTAGCTGCCATGTGGATAATGGGAATTAAACAAAAGTCCTCTGTAAGTGCAACCAGTGCTCTCAACCACTGAGACTCTCTCAGCCCCTACAAAATTATTTCTAAAATAAATTTACCTCCTGACAATTTCCAAAGGTAAATAAAAATAAAACTCCGGTAGAATATTCATTCTTATGTCATTGCTGCTGGCATGGATAAGCATGTAGATTCCAATCTGTATAAATACCACTTTAAAACACCATGTTTCTAACTTTTGACCTACATTTGTCCCCACAACAATACTACATAGCAGAGAGTGCTGCATCCATTTCTCCTACCAAGAAAGTGAGATAGGAAGCCTAAGATCTCACTCAGATTGTGGACAAAATCAAGATCATAGTTACCCTAAATTTTTCCATTTTCTACTAGATTTTACACATTTTTACATCCAGGACTCTCTTCTAACTTTCTGGTGTTTTTCATTTGTTTTGTTTGTTTTGGGGGGGATGTTTTGTTTTGTTTTTGTCTTTTCAAGACAGGGTCTCCCTGTAGCCCCAGCTGTCTTGGAATTCCCTCTGAAGTTCAGGCTGGCCTTGAACTCACAATGATCGCAATCCCCCTGCCTCTTCCTCCCAAGTGCTAGGATTAAGGGCATGTGTTGCCAGGCCTGGCTCTAACTTCCTGTTTTAAGGTGCTTGAACACAACTTGAGGTCTACACCTTATAAACTCACAAAGTTTCCTGAGCTTTCTAAGCTTAGACTAACTCAGCTTCCCATCTTAGCATGTGTGTAAATGCACCCTTGCCGTGCAATGCCTGGAAAGTCGGAGGCAGGAATCAGATTACCCTGGACCTGGAGTTATGGACTGTAGTTAGCTGCCATGTGAGGACTAGGAATTGAACTTAAGTCCTCGTTGAGAGCAACCAGTGCTCTTAAAAACTAGGGCATCTCTTCATCCCCTACAAAAATATTTCAAAAGTAAATTTAACTTATGACTATTTCCAAAAGACTAATTAAAAAAATCTGTGATACAATACTCATTCTCATGCAATTGCTGACAATGTGGATCAATTTGCAAATTCCACCTTTACATATGCAACGAAAAAAACACCATGTTTCTACCTTTGGGCCTCATAGTACATTTGGTCCTCACAACAGTACTGTACAGCAGAGAGTGCTACGCCCATTTCTCCTACCAAGAAACTGAGGTAGGGAACATTAATTCTCACTCAGATTGTATGCAGAATTAGGACCATAATTACTTAGAATTTTTCCCTTTTTTACTAGATACTAACCCATTTTATCACCTCAACCCTCTTCTAATTTCCTGTTTCAAGATACTTGAACATAAACCTGCTCTTGAGGCATGCACAGTGTACATTCATAATTTCCCAAGCTTTCAAACTCAGATTAACTCCTCTTGTCATCTTAGCATGTGTGTTAAGTGCAACCCTGACTTGCAATGCCCAGTGTGTCAAAAAAAGGATCCAGATTCCCCCAGACATGGAGTTATGGACTGTTGTTAGGTTCTATAAGGAACTGGGAATTGAACCCAAGTCCTCTGACAGAGAGACCAGTGCTCTTAAGCATTGAGACATCTCTCTAGCCCCTACAAAAATATTTCTAAAATAAATTTACCTCATGAAAATTTCCAAAAGATGAATAAAATGAAAACTCTGGTAGAATACTCATTCTTATGTAATTGCTTCCAACATTGATAAGCATGTAGATTCCATGTGTATATATGCCACATACAAACACCATGTTTCTGGCTTTTGGCCTAATAGCACATTTGGTCCTCAACAATGCTGCAGAGCAGAGTGCTGTGCCCATTTCTTCTACCTAGAAAATAAGATAGGGAACCTAAATTTTCACTCAGATGGTGGGCAGAATCATGATAATAACTGCCCTGAAATTTTCCTTTTTCTACTAGTTAGTACCCCATTTTATATCAGCAACTCTCTTCTAACTTCCTGTTTCAAGATACTTGAACACAAACCTGTTCTTGAGGTCTGCACAGTGTACATTCACAAAGTTTCACAAGATTTCAAAGCTCAGCATAACTCCCAATGCCATATTGGCATGTGCGTAAGTGCACCGTGCCCTGCAAAACCTGGAATGTCAGAAGGGCCAGTTGTTGAGGATATTAAAGTTCAAGCACTAGGCACAAGTTATGTATGTGTTTCTTTGAATTCCTGTTTCAGAATTTGTTATCAACCTGTAATCAGGCCAGCAACAGAGACCAGAAGAAGGAAGGAGTCTTCTAGAGAAATAGAAAGGCTGTGGACTGAGAAGTCAAGTGGATAATGCACTGTGAATATGATCAAAATACATCATGTACATGAAACTGCGGAAGAATAAAATATAAAATTACACATGCACCTACATATATATATATATATATATATGATTATGAAGGTTGTCCTATTCTCCTGTAAATAAAAACAATGTAATGCCAGTTCCTGAAATTGCCTACAGGTATGTTTTCTTTTTTTAACAAAGAAGCTTCAGCTAACACATACACACACAGGCACACACACACACATAGGCACACACACACAGGCACACACACACACACACACACACACACAGCACTCTAAAGCCAAAGTACAGTGAAGCCTATGGTGAGTGGTTATAGAATCTGCTGTTCTGAGGATGTATAGTGGTTAAGTCATGCAGATAAGCCTTTTGGTAGCAAGTGCAGGGGAAGCCAGCAGTGTTTAGTGCAAAAAACTGATGGTGCACAAACTCTTATGGCATATAACATGCTGAGCTTGGAACAACATATGGGAAAATTGATTAAAATCTTTCTTTGGGAGTCCATCCATGATAAGGGACTGGAACTATCATTAACTAGAAGGGACAGATAAAATGAATGTTGTCTGTAGTATATGAAAATCTCCAGGAAACATGGGCTTTCTTTGAAAGCCATTCAAGACATATGATGAAATGTTCTGTGAATAGGAATATCCCAGACCTTGTAATCCATCTTATTCCAAATAATTTAAGAGTGATTGAGGCCTTGATATTTATGACTATGGATAGCTTTACCTTCTTTCTAGGATAGTGAGGCTAAGAATAGGGTTTGGTGCATACCTCTTGGTTTCCAAATACAAGGTTCTAAGAGTTCAATACCAGGACCTACATATCTCTTATTTTTTTTAAGTAGGAGGCTCTGTACTATGCCATTGGAACATCTGTTGAGGGAGATATCATCAACATAATGCCAGAAATAGCAGGGGATTTGAATCTAGAACTCCTTCTAATATAGATTACTTTTAAAAGCAGCATTTAAACATTCCATACCCAACCAGGTTTGCAGATAGACTCCTTTCACATTAAATGCAGAAATAAAGTATAAGAGACAAAGTGGACACACAGACATATGGTGCAGATTGGAGAATACATAAATAATGAATGCAAAAATAGTTACCTGATATCTGGCAAACATATAAAGGAAATCCAACAATAAGTAATTATTTCAACAAATGACAGTATAAAATCAAATGTCTATATGCAAATGTGAACATTGACACCGACCTTCCACATTACACAGAAATAAACGACATGAATCATAGAGCTAAAACACAAGGCAAAGCATGCAATTTTAATGTGAAAACATAGAGGAACACTTAAGAGTCAATAAAAGAAAAATCCCTGAAGAAAAAAAAGATGAATTATTTTTACTAAAAAAAAAAAATTCTCATAAAATTCACTCCTGAGATGATGAAAAGACCATGCAGAGTAATTGAGTAGCCACACAAAAAATGTCAAGCTTGTATCAAATGTATCAGGGATGCCTGCAAATGAAATACATAATAACAGATGATCCATCTAACAAATGAACACCAGGAAAAAAATCATAAACTATCCAAGAGCTTTACAAGACTCCTCCGTCAATATCAGCTACACCTCCACAGCCTGGAGATACTGTGCAACAGTGGCAGCCAAGTGTCTATATATATCCCAAATCTATTTGGCTATTGGCTCTCTCCTTGGAGGAATAACTCACAGCGGATGCCACAAGCTTGTGTCCTCTGGTGGTTGGGCGATGTTGTGAGCCACAGTAAGAACTTGCCACCCTTTATAGAGAAACCACAGTTTGCGGATTAGCATGCCATCCAAGCATCTGTGTCTATGCTCACAGCTTAGCTTGACATAATAAGTGGTACTGCTTAAATCCCTGTACATCCAATAACTTGTGCTTTGTTAATATGACTAAAAAGGGTATCACTGGGAAAGCTGTCAATCCATGAAGGGAAACAACCTGAATAGACTGGAGTCCAAAATGAGAACTCCAAAGAAATTAGACTGTTTTCTTCTCACTCACTTGTGCCCCTTTCCCAAAGCCCAGGGAACAAACTGCGGAAGAGGAGGTGTGGTAGATTGTAAGGGCTGTGGAGAGATAGGGGTGAATCATGAGACTACAGGAATATAGTCTGGACTCCTGATTGATCAACATGTCTGTGCATACAAGCTTCTCCAACTGGTCTATGGGAACCTTGGGCTGTTCAAAATTGGGACATAGATACTTGCAAAATGCACCAATTACCTGATTGTATGACATAATGAGTGACATCAATGCTATCTGCAAACAACTGTGTCATTGTATTGTAGAATCCCTTAAAAAATAAATTAAAAAAAATACAAGTTACAAGTAATTTGATAATGCCTACCATATATTTATTTTTGTGCCTCACACCATCAAGAGTCTTCAGAAAATGAGATCTATATTACCTTCTATTTGTCCCTTAAAGGTGAGATTGCATACTTCATACATTCACATGAATGTATGTCAATGTATGTACATGTGAGATTAGTGCCTCTGCAACTCAAGAAGACTTTATTTATCTCTGGCTCTGAGGGATGTGAACCTATAGCAGAGCTCCCTAGACCTTGAGTACACCTGTTTGGTGTACTTAATGCTATTGAGAGTATTTCCCTTCCTAGTATATAGACAGCAAAGGCTTTTTATATTACCTAGCATTTTAGTAATTATATTTTTGGTTATTATACAACGAGTTTCACTGACATTTTCTTATATGTAAGTTTATATATACATTTTGTTCTTTTCTGTCCACACTACCTCACTTCTCACTTGTAGGTCTCCCTCACACACCTTGCAAATATTCCCCTTTCAGATTTCATGACATGTATAACATCTTCAGCTCCATATTCACTCAGTATATAAAATTCCAAGAAAGATCCCATAAGCCAGTCTGGTGCCTGGTAGGAACAACAAATCTCTTTATACTCCTAATGACACAGTGAAGAATGTGGCTCTCAATAAGCTAATACTTGAAAACTAGCTTTGCATATTTTGTGTTTTAATAATAAATCTTAGTTTCTGGGCATGGTGGTGCATGCCTATAATCCTAGCACTTGGGAGGCAGAGGCAGGGGGATCTTTGTGAGTTCAAGGCCAGCCTGGTCTACAGAGTGAGTTCCAGGACAGCTGGGGCTACAGGAGACCCTGTCTCAAAAACACCAAAAAATAAAAGTTTAATAAATTTTAGGTTCCCTACAGGAATAGTGAGAATTTGAAAAGTTTAGTACTTTATTTACTTTTTTTGGTCTTTTAGAGACAGGGTCTCCTTGTAGCCCCAGCTGTCCTGGAACTCACTCTGTAGACCAGGCTTGCCTTGAACTCACAATGATCCACCTGCCTTTGCCTCCCAAGTGCTAGGATTAAAGTCCTGTGCCACCAAGCCCAGCAAAGTTTAGTAGTTTCTGAGTCCTATTTATGAATTATTAGTCTGAGCTGATTCTACGACCTATACTTTCTTTTATATCTGAGAATTTTGTACACATATATAATAAAAGATGATCACATATACTCCTCATTCTCATCCCCAACTCCTCCCACATCTTCCCTCCAAAATTAAGCCGTTTTTTCTCTGCTTGAGAATTCTGTATGAAATGTGAGACTAAATATTGTAGATTTTATCTTCTAATGGGATCTACTGCCAACAGAAATTAGTTTCATATATACTATAAATATTCCAGAGGCTACTTTGGGAAATATTCTGGAAAGTGTGTGGTGCAGTAACAAAAATTTCATGGTATAAAACTTCCAGTGTTCTGTTTTATTGACATTGGTGAGGGACAAAGTTCATGAAGTTG
>VZQC01009956.1:1439894-1452540 GCA_009823505.1 Rhizomys pruinosus
AAAATAAAATAAAATAAAATAAAATAAAATAAAATAAAATTATTATAGTGCAGGAAACTTTCTTCCCCCGTAAGATGCTTGCATATCATACAGATAATTTGGTTACATTTCACATAAAACGTATGTACTTTACTAGGTTGCTGTATATTTTAATTTTTAAAATATGTTTTTGTAAACTATGGGACAATTTCTTTGGAAAAAAATTTTTTCAGCTCAGAACTTGCGTTCTTCTTATATTGCCTGCCTCTATGTTTGGATATCCATTTTATTTTTTTCCCAATCTCCTGATTTTAGTTTCAAAAATTAAGTTATAGATTATAGTGTTCCATGAGATATTTAACATAAACTATTTAACATAAAATAAAGATATTAAACATAAAGATATTTAACAGAAAATAAGCACATAAAATCAAAAATAATAAAAGTCTTAAAAAATTGACAAAAATACTGAATAATTTTGCAAATGGGTATGGAAAAATATTGGTTACTGATTCTACAAAATCTGCTACTTTTGCAAAGTGTAATACACGACTCTCATATTTCCTCATACCAAAGTTTAATGCTATCAAGTTTCATATTTCCAGATTATCTAATTCATAGAAATTAGAAGTCTTCTCTGCTGCCTGCCAGAAGGCAAACTCCAGGAAATGAAGATTTTCTGCTTTCCTCTATAGAATATTAATGGGAATCATTGGAAGAAATAAAAAGTCATAATACCAAATCCTTAATATAGGTAAAAGTGAATCTTCAAAAGTCTTATGACCAACCACATCAGATTACCATTTTGTAAAATGATTTCCCAATAAGCTATGTCAGTAACTCACAGGCTATTGTCTGTGGGAGAGGAACGTTCACATGTGAAAAGTAAAGTTGATTTATGTATCTTTATAAAAGATAGAGTTAGGATTAGCAGCAAAGAGCACTAACAGGATAGGCTAGTAACACCAAGGCACTGGGCTGGGTTGCCTTTGATGCCTTTGTAAGAGAGTCAGTCTTCTTAGAGGGTAGCACAGCAACCCTCACAAAAGAAACTATTTACTTTAACTCCAGAATGAGACCATTGTCTGTCTCCTACAGAGCCACCAGACCCTTAGAAACTACCCCATCCATTCCCCCACACCACCTGATGAATCAGTATAAATAGAATCAAAGCCACATGAAGAACAAGTGGACCTATGAGATGCCAAAGAGATTTCACTTGTGATTTCCCATTCTGCAAAGATAGATGGCAGCAGAGAATATACAAAAAGTTATACAAGGCAGGACAGAGTATCTAGGAAGATGTGTGTGAAAGGGGGCACAGCAAAAATGGCAATTAGTGGCTGATGTGCCTTCTTCACATGAAAAGGTCTCTTAGATAAGGGGTATAAGAATATGCTCCTGTGATTTTTAGAACAATATCTGACTCAGGTTCTAAAGTCTAGGCTTTGTGCTGATTATTCAAATCCACATAAATGAGGAATAAACACCATGGTTTGGGAACCCCTTGATTTGGATAAAGAAGGATACAACTCAACAACTGTCTAATTGCAATCCTACATCCTATGGCACCAAAGTCGCATGGTACTCAGCTGCTCCCAAATCCTGACCTGGGCATTAATATAAAGCATTGACTGGTTAATCCCCATCTGAAAAGCCATACAGGTATCCCACATTTTCTGTCCCCATTGTGAAATCATTCACATACCCTGGAGGGGAGCAAATGATTCCTTTTCCCATAGATTTAGGTAGATGAGCCTAACAGGAAGAATTCATTATGGGGGTAGCCAGCTGGAAGGTGCTATGATCATCTGTTGAAGGTGAAATCTGGTTACATGGAGGTCAAGGAAAGAAACGGGATAGCAGTAGACCCAATGCTTGCAAAGCTGAGAAAGGACTGCAAGTTTAATGTCAGCTTGGTCTATAAACAAGAGTTTACCTCAGACAAAAAATAAAATTGTATAAAATTTGGGAGTCTTAACTTTTGTATTACAGGAAACTTGATAATTCCTACCTCATTCATGGCTACTACTGATTCTGACATTTTATTGATCACATGTAACTATTATCCAAGGGCCTCATTTTTTCTGTTGTGATTTTCTTTTACATTGGTTTTAAGTTTTTTTTTTTCTTCAAAGAAAATTATAGCCCCATCGTAACAGGTTTCTGGGAGTTTGTCTGAGGATGTTCAGAGGGTACTTCTCTATTCCAGAAGTCAGTGTGAGGCCTGAGTGTCAGGTAAGTGACTTGTTGATCCTGTCACAGTAATCTTGTTTCTTCACCAGATGTTCTCTGTGGGGCAAACTACCCCAACCTCTGAGTGAGCATTAACAAGGCGAGTTCCACCTGAGTGTTTTGGTCCAATAAGTCAGAGAAGAGAGCACAAGATGACACATGGAATAATAACAGCAGTCCATTTTATTACTTACAGATCTCCAGAATAGGGCAGCATGCCCAGTGAAGCAACGGGAAGGCAGTTCTGCTGCAGACATGTTCGGTGTATCACTGAATGAGGTCAGACTGAAAGGGGTGGGGGAGAGAGAGAGAGAGAGAGAGAGAGAGAGAGAGAGAGAGAGAGAGAGCTGAGGGTTAGTCTTTACTGAAATTTGGGTTATTCCAACGTAGGTTTCCTGTGGGGAGTATTACTTGATGGGTTTATAGCAAGCAGGCTATGTACTCAAATGACACACTTTGACTGCAAGCTGGTCACTGAGTCATAGCTATGTAGTTTGCCCGGAGTCAGGGAGTCACTATGGAAAGCCAAGCACAGCAGATGTGGCTGTCCTATAGGAAGGTTATGCAAAACAGGTATCTGTATCCACTGTGGACAGGAAGAGCTAGAAACATGGTGAGGGAGTTTAAACTTTAATGCAAAATTAATACCAACTCAAATTAATTGTAAGAATGTATTTCACCATTACACAACAAAAATTTTTTAATTGATTTTGATTCTAATGGGGTAAAATTTCAACTTTTGTTCCTAGTTCCTATAAGTCACAGACATTTGGCTTTGCAAATGGCCACGAGGTACATTTGTTTTCAGTAGGTCCCTTTGCAAGAAGCTATTAGGGTAACCCAATATAACTCACCAGGTGTTGGCACATACTTGTGGAACACTCAGCGTCTTTTATCAAGGCACCCTGCCCTTATGATCCCTACTGTTTCCCATGACAGGCAGGCAATTTCTATTACTTTAACTAATTAATAAACCTCAAAGACCTTGGGAGGGGTAGTAATGAGATGTTACAGCCCATTAATCTGAGTTTTAGGTCTTTTGCTACCTTAACAAAGTTACAGTGTGCAGCAGTGGAAGGACAGCAAAACCTAGCAGCCCTGCCCCTATGTGGTGCCCTGAACTTGCAGTTAGTGGAGATTCCAGTCCTGTCAGGGAAGGTCTACTTAAGTTCTTAATATTCAGACACTACAGGTAGGACTATGGAGCTTAACTTTTCATGTAACACCAAGCTTCAAAACAGTTCCCTACTTAAGCCTGTCTTCTGAGCTATACATATTAGCTTTCAAGGACCTTTCCAGAGTCTATAGCTAATTGACATAGGATATCTTATACACAAGTAAGAGTAAACATCATTGAAAATCTTTACTGTCTCTTGAGGGAAAGGGATTATCATTTCTGTAGGTTCTTGCTGGACAGCTGAATCACATGAGATGGAAATTTGATCTGTCATATTCATCTGGCTGTACTGAAGTTTAATGGACATGTGCATGGGTGAAAGGCAATAGCAAATGAATGTGTGACAGTTAATATTATTAGGTGTCCTTTTGACTTAGCCATGGGTGTTCAGGTATTCGTTTAGATATATTTCACTAGATAAGGCCAAAACTGTGTTTTACATTTTACCTGAACACATTCTAAAAGAGATAGATCTTCCCAATGGGCCGCATCCAATGGCAAATGTATGAAAATAATGGAAATGGAAATGATAATTTATGCTTTATCACCTTCCCTCTATCACCTTCCCTTCCCTCATACAGTCCCTTCTTTCTACCCTTTCTTCCCTCCATTCCTGTATTTAAGCTGGAACTCCAGTCTTCTGCACTCAGTTTGGAGCTTACAGTATTCGATATCCTTGTTCACAGGCTAAGATCTATAAGACTAACTTTCCCAGATCTTCAAGTTTTCAGAAACCATATTACAGGATTTTTCAATTTCTAAAGTGTGATCCAAGTACTTTTAAAGATTGTTTTATCACAGAATCTGGTTGAATTTGTCTTGAGAATCCTGAACAATATAATCTCCATATGCAGCAGCACAGGAAAACATTCAACACCTATTGGTACAGTCAATAGTCATGATAATAAGCCCAGAATACCAGCTACAGAGGCTTACCTAAATCAAGGCTCATTTACTCTGTTTTATTTTCACTCAATACATTTGTGTTTTCTGTATTTCATAAATCATTTGTCAATCCAATTTAGACACATTCCTTTTTCCATGCCGCCCGCAATCCCATCCCCACCTCCACCCCCACCTCATGCTTTCTGCAATATATATATTATATCTTTTTCTTAGTCTTAATAAAGTTTTTCCCTGCAGAGCTTTATTATTTGGGCAGAAGTTAACTGATCCAATCAGTTTTTAATGAGAATTCCTCAACAAGCTCTAGAATTAGATACTCTCTTCTTAAATCCACTAGCATATTTGTGCCAAAACCATAAGTCCCATGGGCTGATCCTAGCTAATATATGAGTGAGTATTAATATATCTAATTTTGAACCCTTCCTGGGTTCTCTCCATTTTATTTCTCAGGAATTTTTCAAAATAAAATCTTGCATATCTGCTTGGTATCTGATCCACAAAAACCAATAACCACTCTTAGGTTAGCTGTTCAGGTGACAGCAAGTGTAAACAGACCATGTTGGAAGAAATAAAAAAAAATGATTCTCATAAAAGGCTCAATGACACTGTCTCCATTAAACAAGAGAGAGTAGGAGAATATTAACAGTACAAGTATGAGAAACTAGGCAGCATTAATGAATTACAACAGTGTATCTCTTAACCTCTTATCATACAATAAGTGGTGGGTTTATTCATTCTAAGTCACAGAAAATCAGGGAAATGAGAAACCTTCACTCCAGGATTCCACTTTCTTTCCCAGCATGCAGTCTAGTTCATTTCCAGTGTATGCAGGCTGAACATGTGTTGCTTTTAGACAGATAAGACAGAGAAGTAAAACCTAGAAGGCCCTGTGGTCTTTTCTTTCCAAAAGATCAAGGACACTTAACTTTTATCCTTTGGTGGGCCCATTAATAATGAAAAGATTTATACTTTCCTGCAAGTACATTTGGTAGATGTCTCCACACCGTACACAGAATCCAGGTCAAAAAGTTGGCAAGATACAAGGAGAAAGAAAATACAAGTGTTTCAGTACTAAGTAACCCTAGTTCAAATCCTGGCACAACCACTTTTGCATGTGACTCTAACTTTAGGCAAACTGCTTCATTGTTTCTGCTTCCCTCTCCCACCTAGATAATGAAGAGTGGTAGCACTCTCTCTGGGTAATGTAAGAGCAGGAATGGCTTCTTGGCACAATTTCACAGCATTGTAATCATAGCATTGTGGAGGAAGAGGCAGGAACAAGATCACGAGTTCAAGGCTTGCCGAGGCTGCATAGCAAGATGTTGATCAACGCCAAAAGACAACTTGGTATCATATAGTGAACACACTGGTATGAGCTACTCCACAAATGCATAGCTTAAAAGCAAGGAGAATCCAGTCAGTGAAACCTGACATATCTTAAAATACAGTGCAATTTTCACGCAATGTGAATAGGGAAATGATGGTATTTCACTATCTATATTTAAATGTTTAGTGAGTTTGTAAGTACACACGTATGTGTCCACTCATGTGTGCTGTTGTATGTGAAACCCAGAGGCCAACCTCAGGTGTCATTACTCAGGAAGGATCTACATTATTTTGTGATCCAGGTCTCTCTCTAAGATCTTATTTTATTAGGCTGGCTGCTCCTGGATCCTCAGTGTGCAACTTGACTCCTGAGTACTGAGATTATAAATATGAACCACTGTGCTTACCTTGTTACACATTTTTGAAGGACTCAATTTAGATCTTCATGCTTCTGTACCAAGCACTTTACTAACTGACCTCTTTTCCCAACCCACCACCTTTTACTAAACACTGAGTAGCTCCTCCTTGGTTCAAATTTCTGATTTTCCTCCTTCATCATCCCATGTGCTCAACTTTGGACATATGCCCCCATGCCTAGATACAGTGTATATTAATAAAGCTCATAATACATATGTATACCAGAATCAAGTTTTAAGGTCCAGGTTATGCAAACAATTTGCACTTGATCTTAGCCAATCAAAGAAATGAAGAGAAAACCCACACAATGAGAGGAACCCTTCACCAGTGATCCATTTGATAGAGCATTAACATCCAGAGTATATACACTACTCAAAAAACAAAGGAGGATAAAACAAATGACCCACTCAAAAGATGGAGTAAAGAGCTGAAAAGAGACTTTACAAATGAAGAAGTAAAGATGGGTGAGAAACATCCTAAAATCTGTTCAGTGGTGCTAATAATTAAGGAAATTTAAATTAAAGCCACCTACGATTTCATCTTACTCTGGTAAGACTAGCTATGATCAAGAATACCAAGAGCTGGGCATGGTGGCACATGCTTTTAATCCTAGCACTTGGGAGGCAGATGCAGGTGGATCTTTGTGAGTTCAAGGCCAGCCTGGTCTACAGAGCGAATTCCAGGAAAGCTGGGGCTACAGGGAGACCCTGTCTCGAAAAAAGACCCCCCCCCAAAAAAAGACTACAAAGATTAGCAAATTCTGGAGAGGTTGTAGGGAAAGGAGAACACCCATCCACTGCTGGAGGGAAGGCAACGCAGTACAAATTGTGTTGATTCTCATAGCATCTGACTTTTGTATAATTTTCTAGATTGTTCTGACTTTCACTGTGCGATGTGTCATCTGGTACTCGTGAAAGATGTCTCACTTTTGCCTTTTTTTCCCTTTAATACATTTGCATGGATTGTTCCAGCAAATAGTAACTGACAGAAAAGAGAGAACTAACTTGAGACAGATCAGGATAATTAACTATTATTACTGGTGGCTTGTCAAAGGATAGAAATACTCAAATATTATACTGTGGCTTTCATTTTTTTTTACAGAAAAAAAAAATCAAGCTTGAATACCTGGTGAATATTATAATAATATAATAATAGAGATATATATATATATATATATGTCATCCATAACTACTGACAAAGCCGTCACTTTTAATACCTAATTTTTGTATTAAATGTCACTCAAATAATTAGTCATTTTAGGAATTTATGAATTAAATCCTTAAGTGGAGTTGTGGTAGAGAGGTTACTTTTTCTTTGGCCAATGCTTATTTGGTGCAGGTTTCCCACTGCCATTTGAACAGACAATACATTTCTTTATGCATGTTCATTTATTCTTGTGAATTCTTCCCATTGTATTCTACTATTTTATGTAGTTTCTTTTTGTCCCTCATTTTGTTAATAAAGCTCTACAGTGGTTAAGGCATTTTATAAATTATTTTGATTCACCCTTCATATTTAATATTATCATTTCCTTTATTTTTGTTTTCATTTCTTTACTCTCCTTAGTTATGGGATGTTTTATGTTCATTTAACAAAACAGAGAAATCAACCAAATCTCTATTTACACATATCATGTATATTTACTACATGTATTTTTCTAATCACACTAATTATTATTATTTAGAGATATGATGATAGTTATGTTCTCACCTTCTTTGATAAAATATTTTCTCTTATTCTATCATCTCTTTTTACATATAACATAGCTTAGTACTTACTTTTCATTCTATTATGCTATTCTAGGCACCATATTTAGATTTCCAACATAATTCATATGAGAAAAACTCTTGTTTAATTCCAGTTGTAGTTGGCATAATCTGTGGAGGAGAAACAATACCCCTAAGATATTTGCAAAAGTAGAAACAGAAGATCATAAAGGCAATTGAATGTGGGATGAAAGGATTGCCCATGTATTTCTGTAAAAATAAATGTGGTTTTTGTATCATTAGTGACTGCAATTACTAGAAACATTTCCTCCAGTGTGTTTATGTGTATTTACTGCCACTAAAAATAGACACGGGAAGCATAAGCAAATCAAAAGTTTTTCACCAAACCCTATGCTAAGGCTGGAAATATATGTTCTGTATAGAGAACCCACATCCTGTGAGTGGGGGAGGGGAGGTACCATGGTTCAAATCCATCATAGTGAAAACCTTTGTGTGGCAAGGAGACTTTTGTTCCAAATAACAGAAAGGCTGGACTTACTGCTCTCTTGCAAAGGCAGCAGGAAAGAAACACTTGGTTTTTGATTATATAATTCTTTTTAATGAAATGTTGAATGAATAAGGAATACATAATTTTAAAAATATCTTCTAATTTTCCTACATATCATCTGCCAAAGCAAAAAATTGCTATTAGGGGGATCGTTAAGTAATTAAACTGTTTGATTTAATTTAAAACTGTATGGTTTTGTTGAAAAACTAGGCTACTGAAATTATTAATGAAAGCATGATACACACTATAATCCATCCAACAAAAATGTTTCTTTATTTTAATTTTTACCTTTATTTTATCTTATGAATGTACTGTGGGCATGTGTTGTCATGCAAAGCTGGGAGAGTCAGAAGAAGGCAAGAGATTCCCCTGGAACTGGAGCTGTGGACTGTTGTTAGCTACCATGTGGGTACTGGGAATTGAACAGAAATCCTCCTTTAGCACAACCACTGCTCTTAACCACTGAGCCACCTCTTCACCCCCTACTAAATATTTCTAAAATAAATTTAACTTATGACAATTAACAAGAATTAATGAAAAGAAAGCTGTGATAGAATAGTCATTCTACTTCAATTGCTGCTGGTGTGGATAAGCATGGAGATTACACCTGTATATGTACCACTTAAAAAACATGTTACTAGGGGCTGGAGAGATGGCCTAGCGGTTAAGAGCGCCGACCGCTCTTGCAGAGGACCCGGGTTCGATCCCCAGCACCCACATGGCGGCTGAGAACCGTCTGAAACTCCAACTCCAGGAGAACTCCAGCTCCAGGGGAATCCGACGCCCACTTCTGACCTCCGCGGCATTGCACGACACGGGTGCACAGACTTGCATGCAGACAATACATTCGTACACATACAGAAATAAATAAAAGTAATAAAAAAAAAAATAAAAAAAAAAAACACATGTTACTGAGATTTTGGCCTAAGTATACAAATTAGTCCTCAAAAACAATCAAACTGGCAATCAGGAGGGAGTTGCTGGCATCCATTTCCCCCTAAGGAAGAAAACTGAGGTAGGGATCCTCAGTATACATTCAGACTGTATGCAGAATCAGAATTTTCCCTTCCGTTCTAGATATTGCACATAATTTTACCCCTCAACTCTGTTCTAAATTCCTGTTTCAAGATATTTGAACATGTCTGGAGGGACGGCCTAGCAGTTAAGATCACCAAACTGCTCTTGCAGAGGAACCAGGGTTGATCCCCAACACCCACATGGCGGCTGAAAAAAAAAAAAAAAAAAAAATTCTGAAACTCCAGTTCCGGGGTAATCTAACCCTCTTCTGACCTCCGCGGCATTGACACACGGTGCACAGACCTGCGTGCAGACAGTACATTATACACATAAAAAATAGATAAAAAGAATAGCCTAGCGGTTAGAGCACCGACGCTCTTGCCAGAGGACCCGGGTTTCGATCCCCACACCCACATGGCGGCTAAAACCGTCTGGAACTCCATTCCAGGAGAAATCCAGTTCAGGGGAATCCGAGACCCTCTTCGACCTCCGCGGATGGCACGACACGGGTGCACAGACCTGCATGCAGACAATACATTCTACACACAAAAATGACTAATAAACAAAAAATTAACAAAATTGTTTACATCTAAAAAAAAAAAAAGAAAAAAAAAGAAATAAAATTAAAAAAAACATACTTGAAAACAAACTTGTTTTTGAGGCCCTGAGCCTTGTACATTCATAAAGTATCCCAAGCTTTCAAAGTTCAGGCTAACCCCCGCTTGCCACTTTAGCATGTGCGTAGGTGCAATCTTGTCATGCAATGCCAGGAGACTAGGGAGAAGGCATCAGAATCTTCTGGATATGGACTTATGGATTGTTGTTAGTTGTGATGTATGTTCTTGGAATTGAACCCAAGTTCTCTGCAACAGCAACCAGTGCTCTTAAACAGTGAGCCATCTCTCCATCCCCCTATAAAAATATTTCTAATATAAATTTACCTGATGACAGTTTCCAAAAAAAAATAAATAAAAAGAAAACTCTGGCAGAATACTCATTCTTATGCAATTGCTGCTGTCATGGATAAGCACGCAGGTTCCACCTGTACACATACCACTTAAAAGCACCATGTTTCTAGCTTTTTGTCTATGAGTATGTTTGGTCCTCACAGTACTGCACAGCAGAGTGTGCTGCACCCATTTCTTCTACTAAGAAACTTAGGGAACCTAAGTTCTCACTCAGAATGTATGAAGCATCAGAACAATAATTACACAATATTTTCCCTTTTCTATTACCTATTATCATATTTTTATCACTTAAACTCTCATCTAACTTCCTGTTTCAATAAACTTGAACACAAACTTGTTCTTGAAGACTGCACAGTGAAGATTCATAAAGTTTTGCAAGCTTTCAAAGCTCAGACTAACTCCCCTTGCCATATTACTATATGTGTAAATATACCTGTGCCCCGCAGTGTCTGGAGAGTCAAAAGCAGAAATCAGATTACACTGGACCTGGAGTTATGGAATTTTGTTTGATCCCATGTGGGTACAGGGAATTGAACCCAAGTCCTCCACAAGGGCAACCAGTGCTCTTTACCACTATGCCATCTCTCCAGTTCCTAGAAAAATATTTCTAAAATAATTTACCTTATGAGAATTTCCAAAATTTTAATAAAAAGAAAAACTCTGGTAGAATACTCATTCTCATGTATTCCTGCTGTGGTGAATAAGCATGCAGATTCCACCTGTACATACAACACTTAAAAACACTATGTTTCTAGCTTTTTGCCTAAGAGTATATATGGTCGTCAAAAGAATACTGCCCAGCACAAAGTGCTGAGCCCATTTCTCCTACTGAGAAACTGAGGTCAGGAACCTAAATTCCCATACTGCATGCAGAATCAGGACAATAATTACCCAATATTTTTTCCCTTTTCTACTAGCTATTACCCCATTATTTAATGTAATACACTTATTGGCATTTTGTGTATTTCATACATAATTTTCAGTTCAATTTAGACATAGTCTCCTTTCTGTTTTCCCCACCCCACCCCAGTTCCTGTGTTTTGCCACACATGTCCTGAATCTTTCTCTAAGCCTTTTTAAAGTTTATCTCCTCAACTCTTTCTAACTTCCTGTTTCAAGATACTAGAGCACAAGCTTGTTCCTGAGGTCTGGACAGAATATATATAATAGCAATACACAAGTTGGAGAGAACAACAAAAGAACTGAAAAAAAAAAAACCTCTGGAAAGACTCAGAAAAAGATGCAGGATATGTATGGCAGAGTGCAGGGACTCAGGTGGGGTGGGGGGCATGGAAAGGGAAGGGACTCTAGATTCGATTGAGAAATGATGTATGACTTATGAAAAAAGTTTAATAACAATAAAAATGTTTCCCAAGCTTTCAAAGCTCAGGATAACTTCCCTTGTCATCTTAGAATGTGTATAAGTGCAGCTATGTCCTGCAATTCCTGGAAAGTCAGAAGAAGACATCAGTTTCCCTGAACATGGAGTTATGGATTGTTGTTAGCTGCCATCTTGGTACTGGGTATTAAACCCAAGACCTCTGCAAGAGCAACTAGTGCACTTAACCAATGAGCCATCTCTCTATAGTCTATAAAATATGTATCTAAAATAAATTTACATCATAACAATTACCAAAAGATTAATAAAATGAAAACTCTGATTGAATACTAATTCTCATGCAATTGCTGCCAGGGTGGATATGCATGCAGATATATATCACTTAAAAACACCATGTGTGAGGAGCTGTAAGCCTGCTCATAAAGGGTTAACTCTGAAATAGCTTCAGAGTTGTTCCCTAAAAGTGCAGGAGTGAGAGAAGCTTCCTGCCTGCACACCTGGTGTTCCGGAGGAAGCTTATCGCAAGCAAACAGTTTCTGCTGGTGCAGCAGCCCGCTTGATAAACTTTTAACTTTTACAAGAGTTACCCCCTACCTCCTCCCTTCTTCCTGCCTCACTGCCCTATAAATTGTATGTTTACCCTACAATAAATCAGACCTCAACAAAGAGCTTGTCTGGTCTCGTTTCTCTCTCTCGTTTATCTTACAGGTTTTGGGGTCTCCCTCGGGTACCTGTCGTTACATGTCCCTGCAGGCAGGGTCAACCATGTTTCAGGGCTGGAGAGATGGCCTAGCGGTTAAGAGCGCCGACTGCCCTTACAGAGGACCCGGGTTCAATCCCCAGCACCCACATGGTGGCCGAGAACTGTCTGAACTCCAATTCCAGGAGAACTCCAGTTCCAGGGGAATCCAACACCCTCTTCTGACCTCCGCGGCATTGCACGACACAGGTGCACAAACTTGCATGCAGACAGTACATTCATACACATACGGAAATAAATAAAATTAA
>VZQC01009956.1:1453257-1480787 GCA_009823505.1 Rhizomys pruinosus
TTAAAAATGTTGCTAGCTTTTTGCCTAAGAGTACATTTGGTCCTCACAACAATACTGCAAAGCAGAGAGTGCTGCATCCATTTCCCCTAAGGAGAAACTGAGGCAGGAATCCTAAGTATTCAGATTGTATGCAGGATCAGGACATTAATTACCCTGAATTTTTCCCTTTGATACTAAATATTACATCGATTTTTATCCCTCAGCTCTCTGCTAACTTCCTATTTCAAGACACCTGAACAGAAACTTGTTCTTGAGTTCTGGATAGTGTAAATTCATAAAGGGTAACAAGCTTTCAAAGATCAGGCTAACTCCCTTTGCTATCATAGAATGTGTGTAAGTGCAACCTTCTTGTGCAATGTCCAGAGAATCAGAAGACATCAGATTCCCCTGGACTTGGTGTAGGGACTGTGGATAGCTGCCATGTGGGTACTGGGAACTGAACCCCAGTCCTCTGCAGGAGTAACCAGTACTCTTAACCACTGGGCTCTCTCCAGCCCCTACAAAATATTTCTAAAATAAATTTACATCATGACCACTTCCAAAATATTAATAAAAAGAAAACTCTGGTAGAAGACTAACTCTCATGCAATTGCTGTTGGGAAGGATAATCATGCTTATTCTACCTGTGTATATACCACTTAAAAACACCATGTTTCTAGCTTGTTGCCTAAGAGTACATTTTGTGCTCACAACAATACTGCGTAGCAGAGAGTGCTGCTCCCCTTTCTCCTACCAAGAAACTGACTTAAGGAACCTAAGTACTCGCTCAGATTGTATGCATTATAAGGATCATAATTATCTTGAATTTTTCCCTTTTCTACTAAATATTGTCCATTTTTTAATCTCCTCAACTCTCTTCTAACTTCCTGTTTCAAGGCACTTGAGCACAAACTTGTTTTCAGGACTTCACAGTGAACATTCATAAATTTTCCCAAGCTTTCAAGGTCAGGTTAACACCCTTGCCTTCTTAGCATGTGTGTAAGTGCAATTGTGACTTGCAATGCTGGGAGAATCAGAAGCAGGCATCAGATTTCCCTGGGCATAGATGTATGGACTGTTGTTAACTGCAATATGAGTACTTGGAATTGAACCCACGTCCTCTAGAAGAGCAACCAGTGCCTTTAACCACTAAGCCATCTCTACAGCCCCTACAAAATATATCTAAAATGAATTTTACCTCATGACAATTTACAAAATATTAATAAAAAGAAATTTCTCAAAGAATATTCATACTCATGCAACTGCATCTAAGGTGGATAAGCATGCAGATTCCACCTGTGTATATAACACTTAAAAACAAGATATTTCCAGCTTTTTACCTAAGATTACATTTGGTCCTCACAACAATACTGTACAGCAGAGAGTGTTCTGTTGTTGGCTCCCTTCAGTGTCCTGAGGTTCCCACCACCCAGGTCACCAGCCTGGCATCCCTTAGCATGGCAGTCCTGCTGGGCTGTAGCTTGACTGCTCAGGGCCACTAGGAGAGGGGAGTGGGAGGGAGCAGAGCAGTCCCCTAGTGTGAGGAAACCAGAACAGATCTGTAGAAAGATCTGGGAGTTGTGTCAGCAAGCAAAAATTATTTATGGCATGGGTTTAAGCACTTATATACTTTTGTTAGGCTCTTTGACCAGGAGGTGGGTGGGACAGAAGGGAAGCCTTTCTGCCAGGGCTGTTTTATGGCACAAAAGCTTTAGCTCCCTGAGATAAGATTATGGCTTGTGCCATTCGCCTCCAGAGGATAGGGTGGACATGGCTCAGGAGGGATAAGACTTGGGAATGCTCTTCTTCAAGCTACATTCTCCTGGGGTTGGGCTCCAGATGCTTGATGCCCCATATGAGAAGTGGGAGCAGCTCTCATCTCCTGCTGACATTTTATGTATTGGGGTGAAACCCACCTCCTAGGATACAGGGGAAGGATCTAGCTTTCTTTTACTCAGCCATAATGGATCCATAGGTCCCCACAACTACCTCTTTGTTTTTAAAATGGGGAAGTGTCATCATATGCTTGATGAGGTGGAGTGCCTGGTCCTGCACCAAAAGGCTCTTGGCCACAAGCTCAGCTAGGTTGTTAAGGTGGCCTTTAATGAACTGGATAACACAGGGGGCGATTACTAAGAGCACACCTAAGGTGGCGAGGGGTCCTATGAAAAGGAGCATCCAGGTGGTCAAGGGGTTGGAGAACCAGGAGCAGATGATTGGGAAGAATATCAGACCTTAAGTTGTTTTCAGGGGTCCCAAAAACTAAAATGATGCACGAAAGCATGAATGCAGGACATTCATTTAGAGGATCATTTGGTATTTGAGAGGTTTTATCCATGGCTCTTTTTATACTTTTCTAGCCTTGACAGAATCATTGGGCCTGACTTTTGGCAGTGGGTAAAACACTTTTTTTTCTTTTCTGACTTCAGTTGGCTGCTGGGGGAAGCCACAGCCAAGTAGAGCTTTTTCCATTTTTAGTAAGATGTTTTTTCAGTAAAGAAAGGAATTCTGTTTAACTTGGGTGGTTCATAACCATTTTTGAACTGTGCTTATTTTAGTATATTTTGTGTGAAAAGTTCTCCTGGTTACAAAACCTTTTAGGAGGCTTTTAGTATAGTATCTGGTTCTGATAATTTTTTAATTAATTTGGGGGGGGATAAAGTCTATCCCTCCAAGAGATATCATGTCTATTAGTGAAAGGAAGAAGTCAAGCACGTCCAGTAAGGAAACACTGTCATAATTGATTCCTAACCCGGAGAGATGGCAACAGAGGAACCTATGAATCACTATCTGTGTTGGTTATCTGAGAAGTGATCTTTTCTCAGACTTCTTCCATTTTTTCTTGATGTCTAGATAGGACAATGTCTTTTTTTCTAGTTACTGGGGTTATTTGTTATTTTAAAATTGAAAAATGGACAAAAGTTTAAGAGTACAGGGTTTTCTATTTCACTGAATCTAGGATGGGGTCAAATTGATTTCTTCTTTTTTGTATTAGGAAAATGGATGAGACTTTTACATTTTTAACTTATACTTTTTTGAAAGGCAGTTGTACTACATACCCATACAGGACCCACATTGGGTGCTGGCTGTTGGCTTCCTCTGTCATGAGGATCCTGTCTCCCAGGTCACTAGCCTAGCAACAGCCTTAGGTATGGCAGTCCTACCTGGCCCTGGGTCCACTGCAGGGGACCACAAGGAGGGAAGTGGGAGGGAGCAGAGTGGTCCCTGAGAGGGTGGTAACCTGCAACAGATCCAAAGAAAGATCTGGGAGTTTCATCAGTGAGCTCAAAGCTCATTGCAGGGGTTTAAGCACTTAAATACTTTTGTTCGGCTCTGTGACCAGAACGTGGGTGGGACAGAGGAGAAGCCATTCTAAAACTGTTAAGTTTTAAGGAAAGAAAACTTTAGTTCCCCCAAGATAAGTTTATGGCTTGTGCCATTTGCCTCCAGAGGACAGGGCAGACAAGCCTTACGAGGGATAAGACTTGGGAATGTTACTTTTCAAGCTACAATCCCTTGGGGGTTGGGCTGCAGATCCCTGATGTTTGACATGATGAGTGAGAGCTGCTCTCATCCCCTGCCAGCATTTTAGGTATTGGGGTGAAAACCAAGTCCTAGGATATTGGGGGGAAAGCCAGCTCTTTTATACTCAGCCATAATTGATCCAACACATTTCTCCTAATGAGAAACTGAGGTAGGGAACCTAAGTAATCACTCACATTTTATGAACAATCAGGACCATAATTACCCTGAGTTTTTCCCTTTTCTATTAGATTTTACACCATTTTTTCTCCACAACACCTTATAAGTTCCTGTATCAGGACACTTGAACACAAACTTGTTATTGAGGCATGCACAGTGAACTTTCACAAACCTTCCATACTTTTCAAGCTCAGAATAACTCCCCTTGCCATCTTAGCATGTGTGTAAGTGCATACTTCTTATGCAAGCCGGGAGAGGAAGAACAAAGCATGATATTCTGCTGGACCTTGGAATTGTGGAGTGTTAGCTGCCATGTGGGTACTAGGAATTGAACAAAAGTCGTCTGCAAGATGAACCAGTGCTCTTAACCACTGAGACATCTCTCCACGCCCTACATAAATATTTTGAAAAAAAACTACCTTATGACAATTTCCAAAAAATTAATCAAAACAATACTCTGGTAGAATATACATTCTCTTGCAATTGCTGCTGGTGTGGATAAGCATGCAGATAGCACGTGTATATACAAATCTTAAAATCACCATATTTCTAGTTTTCTTCCCCAAAGAATATATTGGTTCCTACAACAATACTGCACAGCAGATTGTGCTGTACCCATTTCTCCTACCAAGAAACTGAGGGAGGGAACATTCTCATTCAGATTGTATGCAGATTCTGGCTCATAATTACCCTAATTTTTTCCCTTTTCTAATAGATATTACCCAACTTTATTTCCTCAACTCTCTTCTAACTTCCTGCTTCAAAGTACTTGAATATGCACTCCTTCCTGAGGTCTTCACAGTGAACATTCATAAAATTCCCCAAGCTTTCAATCTCAGGCTAACTCCCTACAGAGCAGAGTGCTGCATCCCTTTCTCCTACCAAGAATGTGAGATAGGAAGCATGTGTGTAAGTGCAACCCTGTCTTGAAACGTGGGAGAGTCAGAAGAAGGCATTAGATTCCCCAGGATATTGGATTTATGGAGTGTTGTTAACTATCATGTGGGTACTGGGAATCAAACCCAAGTCCACTGTGAGGACAACCAGTGTTCTTAACAACTCAGACATCTCTCCAGCCCCTACAAATATATTTATAAAAAATATTACCTCATCACAATTTCCAAAAAATTATAAGAATAAAACTCTGTAGAAAACATTCTCATGCTACTGCTGCTGGGTGGATAAATATGCAGATTCCACCTGTATATACACCACTTAAAACACCATATTCCTAGCATTTTGCCAAAGGGTACCTTTGTTCCTCACAACAATACTGCACAGCAGAGAGTGCTGCATCCATTTCTTCTACCTAGAAACTGAGGTAGGAAATGTAAATACTCAGTCAGACTGTGGGCAGAATAGGAATGATACTTACCCTGAATTTTTTCCCTTTTATACTAGATTTTACCTAGTTTTACCTCCACAGCTCTCTTCTAACTTCCTGTCTCAAGGTGCTTCAACACAAACTTGTCCTTGAAGTCTGTACATTGATTAAGTTTCCCAGGTTTTAGCTCAGACTACCTCCCCTTGCATGTGTGTAGGGCATTCGTGTTGTGCGATGGCTGGAGAGTGAGAAGAAGGCATCAGATTTCCCTGGACCTGGAGTTATGGACTGTAGTTAGCTGCCATGTGGATACTGGGAATTAAACAAAAGTCATCTGTAAGTTCAACCAGTGCTCTTAACCACTGAGACTCTCTCAGTCCCTACAAAATTATTTCTAAAATAAATTTATGTCATGACAATTTCCAAAGGTAAATAAAAATAAAACTCCAGTAGAATACTCATTCTTTTTTTTTTTTTTTTTTTTTTGGTCTTTCGAGGGAAAGGGGTTCTCCCTGTAGCCCCCACAGCTGTCCTGGAACTCACTCTGTAGGACCAGGCCTGGCCTTGAAAACTCAAACCAAAGATCCCCCTGCTCTGCCTCCCACAGTGCTCTAGGATTAAAGGTCGGGCAGCCACCGCCGGCCCGGCGAATAAATACTCATTCTTATCGTCATGGCTGCTGGCATTGGATAAGCACACAGATTCCACCTGTATAAATACCACTTGAAAACACCATGTCTCTAACTTTTGACCTACATTTGGTCCCCACACCAGTACTACAGAGCAGAGAGTGCTGCATCCATTTCTCCTACCAAGAATGTGAGATAGGAAGCCTAAGTTCTCACTCAGATTGTGGACAAAATCAGGATCATAGTTACCCTGAATTTTTCCATTTTCTAGTAGATTTTATCACATTTTACATCCACAACTCTCTTCTAACTTCCTGGTATTTTTTGTTTGTTTTTTTTTGGGGGGTGTTTTGTTTGGTTTTGCCTTTTTGTAGGGACAACAGGCCCACTTGATAGCCCAAGGCTGTCCTGATTTGCTCTGCAGTTTCAGGTGGCCTTGAACTCAAAAGATTTTCCGTTCCCCTTGCCTTCGCCTCCCAAATGCTTAGGGATTAACGGGAGGCATAAACCAGTCAGGCCCTGGGCTCTAACTTCCTCGTTTTAAAGGTGCTTTGAAACACACACTAGTTATTGAGGTCTACACCTTTGTATAAACTCACAAAAAGGTTTCCTAAGCTTTCTAAAGCTTAGGCTACTCGGATTTCATCTTAGCATGTGTTAAGTATGGCAAAGGCCTTGCCCTGCAAAATTGCCTGGAGAGTTCAAGAGGCAGGCATCAGGATTACCGCTGGAACCTGGAGTTTATGGAAACTGATAGGTATAGGCAAGCCTTTTGTGGTACTGGGAATTGAACTTAAGTCCTTTGAGGCAAACAGTTCCTAAAACTAGGGGCCATCTCGGGGCTGGAGAGATGGCGCTAGCGGTTTTAAGAGCGCCGACCGCTCTTGCAGAGGACCCGGTGTTCGATTCCCCAGCACCCAACATGTGCGGCAGACCGCAAACTCCGTCCATGAAACTCCAGTTCCAGGAGAACTCCCAGCTCCAGGGGAATCCGAGACCCTCTTCTGACCTCCGCGGCATTGCACGACACGGGTGCACAAACTTGCATGCAGACAGTACATTAATACACATACAGAAATAAATAATAAAAATTAAAAAAAAAAAAAGCTAGGGCATCTCTCCAGTCCCTAAAAAAATATTTCAAAAATAAAGTTAACTTATGACTATTTCCAAAAGACTAATTAAAAAATCTGATACAATACTCATTCTCATGCAATTGTTGACAATGTGGATCAATTTGCAAATTCCACCTTTATATATACAACTAAAAATACACCATGCTTCTACCTTTGGGCCTCATAGTACATTTGGTCCTCACAACAGTACTGTACAGCAGAGTGCTATGCCCATTTCTCCTACCAAGAAAATGAGGTAGGGAACATTAATTCTCACTCAGATTGTATGCAGAATTAGGACCATAATTACTTAGAAATTTTTCCTTTTTTACTAGATACTAACCCATTTTTTATCACCTCAACCCTCTTCTAATTTCCTGTTTCAAGATACTTGAACATAAACCTGCTCTTGAGGCATGCACAGTGTACATTCATAGTTTCCCAAGCTTTCAAAATTCAGACTAACTCCTCTTGTCATCTTAGCATGTGTGTTAAGTGCAACCCTGACTTGCAATGCCCAGTGTGTCAGAAAAAGGAACCAGATTCCCCCGGACATGGAGTTATGGACTGTTGTTAGGTGCTATAGCGAACTGGGAATTGAACCCAAATTGTCTGACAGAGGGACCAGTACTCTTAAGCATTGAGACATCTCTCTAGCCCCTACAAAAATATTTATAAAATAAATTTACCTCATGAAAATTTCCAAAAGATGAATAAAATGAAAACTCTGGTAGAATACTCATTCTTATGTAATTGCTCCCAACATTGATACACATGTGGATTCCATGTGTATATATGCCACATACAAACACCATGTTTCTAGCTTTTGGCCTAATAGCACATTTGGTCCTCACAACAGTGCTGCACAGCAGAGAGTGCTGTGCCCATTTCTTCTACCTAGAAAATAAGATAGATAACCTAAATTCTCACTCAGATGGTGGGCAGAATCAGGATAATAACTGCCCTGAATTTTCCCTTTTCTACTAGTTAGTACCCCATTTTATCTCAGCAACTCTCTTCTAACTTCCTGTTTCAAGATACTTGAACACAAACCTGTTCTTGAGGTCTGCACAGTGTACATTCACGAAGTTTCACAAGATTTCAAAGTTCAGCCTAACTCCCAATGCCATATTGGCATGTGCGTAAGTGCACCATGCCCTGCAATACCTGGAATGTCAGAAGGCCCAGTTGTTAAGGGTATTAAAGTTAACGCACTAGGCACAAGATATGTATCTTTTTCTTTGAATTCCTGTTTCAGAATTTGTTATCAACCTGTAATCAGGCCAGCAACAGAGACCAGAAAAAGGAAAGAGTCTTCTAGAGAAACAGAATGGCTGTGGACTGAGAAGTCAAGAGGGTAATGCATGGTGACTATGATAAAAATACATCATGTACATGAAACTGTGGAAGAATAAAATATAAAATTACACATGCACCTACATATATATGTATACATAATTATGAAGGTTGTCATATTCTCCTGTAATTAAAAACAATGTAATGCCAGTTCCTGAAATTTTAAAAAGAGGTATGTTTTCTTTTTTAACAAAGACAATTCAGCTACCACACACACACACACACACACACACAGGCACACACACACACACACAAACACACACACACAGGCACACACACACAGCACTCTAAAGTCAACGTGCAGTGAAGCCTATGGTGAGTGGTTATAGAATCTGCTGTTCTGAGGATGTATAGTGGTTAAGTCATGCAGATAAGCCTTTTGGTAGCAAGTGCAGGGGAAGCCAGCAGTGTTTAGTGCAAAAAACTGATGGCGCACAAACTCTTATGGCAAACAACATGCTGAGCTTGGAACAACATATGGGAAAATTGATTAAAAACTTCCTTGGGGGTCCATCCATGGTAAGGAACTGGAACTATCATTAACTAGAAGGGACAGATAGAGTGCATATTGTCTGCAGTATATGAAAATCTCCAGGAAATGTGGGCTTTCTTTGAAAGCCATTCAAACATATGATGAAATGTTCTGTGAATAGGAATATCCCAGACCTTGTAAACCATCTTATTCCAAATAATTTAAGAGTGACTGAGGCATTGATACTCATGGCTATGGAGAGCTTTGCCTTCTTTCTAGGATAGTGAGGCTAGGAATAGGGTTGGTGGCTTAGCTCTTGCTTTCCAAATATAGGGCTCTGAGTTAAATCCCAGGACCTACATTTCTCTTATGTTTTAAGTAGTAGGCTCTGTACTATGCCCTTGGAACATCTGTTGAGGGAGATATCCTCAACATAATGCCAGAAGTAGCAGGGGATTTGAATCTAGAACTCCTTCTAATATAGATTACTTTTGTTTATTTTTTTTTTGTTGTTGTCTTTTTGAGACAGGGTCTCCCTGTAGCCCCAGCTGTCCTGGAACTCACTCTGTAGACCAGGCTGGCCTTGAACTCACAAAGATCCCCCTGCCTCTGCCTCCCAAGTGCTAGGATTAAAGGCATGCGCCACCACGCCTGGCTAGATTACTTTTAAAAGCAGCATTTAAACATTCCATACCCAACCAGGTTTGCAGATAGACTCCTTTCACATTGAATGCAGAAATAAAGTATAAGAGACAAAGTGGACACACAGACATATGGTGCAGAGTGGAGAAAACATAAATAAATGAATACAAAAATAGTTACCTGATATCTGGCAAACATACAAAGGAAATCCAACAATAAATAATTATTTCAACAAATGAAAGTATAAAAATCAAATGTCTATATGCAAATGTGAACCTTGACACTGACCTTCCACATTACACAGTAAGAAACGACATGAATCATAGAACTAAAACACAAGGCAAAACATTCAACTTTAATGTGAAAACATACAGGAACACTTAAGAGTCCATAAAAGCAAAATCCCCTAAGAAGAAAAAGGTGAATTATTATTACTAAAACAAAAAAATTCTCATAAAATTCACTCCTGAGATGATGAAAAGACCTTGCAGAGTAAATGAGTAGCCACATAAAAAATGACAAGCTTGTATGCAAATGTATCATGGATGACTACAAATGAAATACATAATAACAGATGATCCATCTAATAAATGAACACCAGGAAATATTCATAAACTATCCAAGAGCTTTACAAGTTACAAGTAATTTGATAATGCCTGCCGTATATTTATTTTCATGCCTCACACCATCCAGAGTCTTCAAAAAATGAGATCTATGTTACCTTCCATTTGTCCCTTAAAGGTGAGATTATATACTTCCTACATTCACATGAATGTATGTCAATGTATGTACTTGTGAGATTAGTGCCTTTCCCACTCAGGGAGACCTTATTTATCTCTGGCTCTGCGGGATGTGAACCTATAGCTGAGGTCTCCAGACCGTGACTACACTTGTTTGGTGTACTTAATGCTATTGAGAGTATTTCCCTTCCTAGTATATAGACAGCAAGGATTTTTTTATATTACCTGGCATTTTAGTAATTCTAATTTTGGATATTATACAATGAGTTTCACTGACATTTTCTTATATGTAAATTTATATATACATTTTGTTCTTTTCTGTCCACACTACCTCACTTCTCACTTGTAGGTCCTCCTCACACACCTTGCAAATATTCCCCTTTCAGATTTCATGACATGTATAACATC
This sequence comes from Rhizomys pruinosus, assembly GCA_009823505.1. NCBI lineage: Eukaryota > Metazoa > Chordata > Mammalia > Rodentia > Spalacidae > Rhizomys > Rhizomys pruinosus. Next base: position 1,463,625 of record VZQC01009956.1, read on the forward strand.
TTCAGCTCCAAATTCACTCAGTATATAAAATTCCAAGAAAGATCCCATAAGCCAGTCTGGTGCCTGGGAGGAACAACAAATCTCTTTATACTCCTGATGACACAGTGAAGAATGTGGCTCTCAACAAGCTAATACTTGAAAACTAGCTTTGTGTATTTTGTGTTTTAATAATAAATTTTAGTTTCTGGGTGTGGTCGTGCATGCCTTTAATCCTAGCACTTGGGAGGCAGAGGCAGGTGGATCTCTGTGAGTTCAAGGCCAGCCTGGTCTACAGAGTGAGTCCCAGGACAGCTGGGGCTACAGGAGACCCTGTCTCGAAAACACCAAAAAAAAAATTTTAATAAACCTTGGTTTCCCTACAGGAATAGTAAGAATTTGAAAAGTTTAATACATATTTATTTATTTATTTATTTATTTAATTTGGTCTTTTAGAGACAGGGTCTCCTTGTTTTTGTTTTTTTTTTTTTTTCCTTGTAGCCCCAGCTGTGCTGGAAGTCACTCTGTAGACCAGGCTAGCCTTGAACTCACAATGATCCACCTGCCTTTGCCTCCCAAGTGCTAGGATTAAAGGCATGTGCCACCATGCCCAGCAAAGTTTAGTACTTTCTGAGTCCTATTTATGAATTATTAGTCTGAGCTGACTCTATGACCTATACTTACTTTTATATCTGAGAATTTTGTACACATATATAATAAAAGATGATCACATATACTCCTCATTCTCCTCCCCAACTCCTCCCACATCTTCCCTCCAAAATTAAGCCTTTTTTTCTCTGCTTGAGAATTCTGTATGAAATGTGAGACTAAATATTGTAGATTTTAGATATTTTTTTGCTTTTGAATATTTACATGTACAAAATGAAATATCTTCTAATGGGATCTACTGCCAACAGAAATTAGTTTCATATACACTATAAATATTCCAGAGGCTACTTTGGGAAATATTCTGGAAAGTGTGTGGTGCATGGTATAAAACTTCCAGTGTTCTGTTTTATTGACATTGGTGAGGGACAAAGTTCATGAAGTTGCTGGAGAAGGCATGGTTGCCAGTCCTCATTGGAGCTGGAAGCATCTGGGTAGGAAAGCATAATGTCAGCAATTGTGCTTAGGGGGAGCTCCTAAGAGAGACTGGGGCCCCTTTTTTGTTTTAATTTTTTTATTATTAATTTTTTATTTATTTATGTATGTGTATGAATGTACTGTCTGCATGCAAGTCTGTGCACCCCTGTCGTGCAATGCCGCAGAGGTCAGAAGAGGGTCTTGGATTCCCCTGGAACTGGAGTTCTCCTGGAACTGGAGTTTCAGACGGTTCTCAGCCACCATGTGGGTGCTGGGGATCGAACCCGGGTCCTCTGCAAGAGCGGTCGGCGCTCTTAACCGCTAGGCCATCTCTCCAGCCCCTGGGGCCCCTTTTTTAAGCTTTTATTTTTCTATTCACTTTCAGTTTTTTGAATTATCCTGTCTTTTGATTTGGGCAGGATGTCGCCCACTAAGAACAAAGAACCCCTTTCAAAAATCCCTGAGCGGCCCTCCCATCAGTTACAGAGTAAGGGATCTCTGGATACCCAAATGCACTTTGCAGGCAAGGGATGCTCCCTAGGCAGAGGACAGGCAGGACCTAGGGCTTGCTGGTCACATGGGATCACTCCATACTATGGAGCTGTTCTGGTCTGCAAAATGGCTTGGGGATGGTAGCAGCGTAAGCGCGAGTAGCAGGAGCTGCACTGCTGGGTGAAGCATTAACACAGAGCTGGCAGCGGGCTGCAGCGCCGAGTGCGTGGCTATATCGGCCTGAGGAGACTCCAGCTTCCAGTCTCCATGAGAAAGTAAGCGGAGTGATTTTACACCACGTGATCTACCATAGCCCTGCTCAGCTCCCCTGTAGCTGAGAGGCTTTGGAATGCTGAACACATCCCTGCCTCAGGAGGAGCAGCCTCAGACCGGAAGTGTGGTCCGGTTTTCAAAAGCCTCCGGGTGGGCGCTGAGAAAGAGCAGGCAGCAGAGTTCCCAGCCGCCAAGTGTTGCTGTGGGAGTGAGCTATCCATTCAGCCTGGCTTGGACCTCTGGAGAGGGAGGATCACAGCAGACCTTATGGGAGGGGGGGGGGGTAAGGGGGTGGAAGGGGGGGAGTTGGGCGGCGGTGGCGTGGTGGCGGCAACTGCGGAAGAAAGCAAAAGGAGACACAAAAAGAAACCAGCAAATCTAGATTTTCACCATTATTCAAAGTCACCAAGAGTTGGCGCGAGAGTGAGAAACTTAATTGTTTTACGTTCAAAAACATCCCTTCATGTTCTTTTGTTTCTTCATTTATAACCACCATGAATTGCAGCTTATTTTTCCCGCCGGTGTCTTGTAAATTTAAGCGTGATAAGTTCAACAAATAGAAAACTGTGAATCTGACTTTAGAAGCCTCTCTTGTGACTGAAGAGCTCAGCCTTTGAAGTTTTACTGAAAAGTCAGAGAACTGTAGATATCTTGATTTATATATACTGTTAAAAATAAAATTACTACAGTGCAGGAAACTTTCTTCCCCCATAAGATGCTTGCATATCATACAGATAATTTGGTTACATTCCACATAAAACGTACATACTTTACTAGTATGCTGTATATTTTAATTTTTAAAATATGTTTTTGTAAACTATGGGACAATTTCTTTGGAAAAAATTTTTTCAGCTAAGAACTTGGGTTCTTGTTATATTGCCTGCCTCTATGTTTGGCTATGCATTTTATTATTTTCCCAATCTCCTGATTTTAATTGTAAAAATTAAGTTATAGATTATAGTGTTAATGAGATATATAACATAAACTATTTAACATAAAGATATTAAACAAAGATATTTAACATAAAATAAACACATAAAATTAAAAATAATAAAAGTCTTAAAAACTGACAAAAAATACTGAATAATTTTGCAAATGGTTTGGAAAAATATTGGTTCCTTAGTCTACAAAATCTGCTATTTTTGCAAAGTGAAATACACTACTCTGATAGTTCCTCATACCAAAGTTTAATGCTATCAAGTTTCATATCCCCAGATTATCTAATTCATAGAAATTAGAAGTGTTCTCTGCCACCTGCCAGAAGACGAACTCCAGGAAATGAAGATTTTCTGCTTTCCTCTATAGAATATTAATGGGAATCATTGGAAGAAATAAAAAGTCATAATACCAAATCCTTAATATAGGTAAAAGTGAATCTTCAAAAGTCTTATGACCAACCACATCAGATTACCATTTTGTAAAATGATTTCCCAATAAGCTATGTCAGTAACTCACAGGCTGTTGTCTGTGGGAGAGGAAAGTTCACATGTAAAAAGTAAAGTTGATTTATGTATCTTGTATAAAATACAGTTAGGATTAGCAGCCAAGACCACTAATAAGATAGGCTAGTAACACCAAGGCACTGGGCTGGGTTGCCTTGATGCCTTTGTAAGACAGTCAGCCAACTTCTTACAGGGAAGCACAGCAACCCTCACAAAAGAAACTATTTACATTAACTGCAGAATGAGAGACCATTGTCTGTCTCCTACAGAGCCACCGGACCCTTAGAAACTACCCCCATCCATTCCCCACACCACCTGTTGAATCAGTATAAATAGAATCAAAGCCACATGAAGAACAAGTGGACCTATGAGATGCCAAAGAGATTTTATTTGTGATTTCCCATTCTGCAAAGATAGATGGCAGCAAAGAATATACAAAAAGTTATACAAGGCAGGACAAAGTATCTAGGAAGATGTGTGTGGTAGGGGGCACAACAAAAAATGGCAATTAGGGGCTGATGTGCCCTCTTCACATGAAAAGGTCTCTTAGATAAGGGGTATAAGAATATGCTCCTGTGATTTTTAGAACAATGTGTCTGACTCAGTTTCTAAAGTCTAGGCTTTGTGCTGATTATTCAAATCCACATAAATGAAGAGGAAACACCATGGTTTGGGAGCCCCTTGATTTGGATAAAGAAGGATACAACTCAACATCTGTCTAATTGCAATCCTACATCCTAGGGCAACACAGTCGCATGGTACTCAGCTGCTCCCAAATCCTGACCTGGGCATTAATATACAGCATTGACTGGTTAATCTCCATCTGAAAAGCCATACAGCTATCCCACATTTTCTGTCCCCCCATTGTGAAATCAGTCACAATGGGGACAGAAAATGATTGCTTTTCCCATAGATTTAGACAGATGAGCCTAACAAGAAGAATGCATTATGGGGGGAGTCAGCTGGAAGCTGCTATGATCATCTGTTGAAGGTGAAATCTGGTTATATGTAGATCAAGGAAGAAAACACGACAGCAGTAGATCCAATGCTTGCAAAGCTGAGAAAGGACTGCAAGTTTAATGTCAGCTTGGGCTATAAACAAGAGTTTACCTCAGACAAAAAATAAAATTGTATAAAATTTGGGAGTCTTAACTTTTGGATTACAGAAAACTTGATAATTCCTGCCTCATTCATGTCTACCACTGATTCTGACATTTTATTGATCACATGTAACTATTAACCAAGGGTCTCATTTTTTTCTGTTGTGATTTTCTTTTGCATTGGTTTTAAGTTTTTTTTTTCTTCAGAGAAAAATTATAGTCCCATCATAACAGGTTTCTGGGAGTTTGTCTGAGGATCTTCAGAGGGTACTTCTTTATTCCAGAAGTCGGTGTGAGGCCTGAGTGTCAGGTAAGTGCTTGTCGACCCTGTCACATTAATCTTGTTTCATCACTAGATGTTCTCTGTGGAGCTGTGTTATGACCCAAATCAACTTTAAAACTACCCCACCCTTGGAGTGAGCATTAACAAGGTGAGTTCTGCCTGAATGTTTTCGTCCAATAAGTCAGAGAAGAGAGCACAAGATGACACATGGAATAATAACAGCAGTCCATTTTATTACTTACAGATCTCCAGAATAGGGCAGCATGCCCAGTGAAGCAACAGGAAGGCAGTTCTGCTGCAGACATATTCAGTGTATTACTGAATGAGGTCAGACTGAAAAGAGTGAGGGTAGAGAGAGAGAGAGAGAGACCTGAGGGTTAGTCTTCACTGAATGCTGTGTTATTCCAACGTAGGTTTCCTGTGGGGAGTATTATTTGATGGGTGTATAGCAAGCAGGCTATGTACTCAAAGGTCACACTTTGACTGCAAGCTGGTCACTGAGTCATAGCTATGTAGTTTGCCTGCAGTCAGGGAGTCACTATGGCAAACCAAGCACAGCAGATGTGGTTGTCCTGTAGGAAGTTTATGCAAAACAGGTATCTGCATCCACTGTGGACAGAAAGAGCTAGAAACATGGTGAGGGACTTTAAACTTTAATGCAAAATGAATACCAACTCAACTTAATTGTAAAAATCCAATACACTTTCACCATTACTCAACAAATATATTTAATTATTTTGATTCTAATGGGGTAAAATTTCAACTTTTGTTTGTAGTTCCTAGAAGTCATATACATTTGTCTTTGCAAATGGCCACCAGGAAGATTTGTGTTTTCTGTCGGTCCTTTTGCAAGAAGCTCTTAGGATGACCAAATATAACTCATCAGGGGTTGGCACATACTTGTGGAAGACTCAAGGTCTTTTAGCAAGGGATCCAGCTTTTATGATCCCCAGACTAGTGTTTGTTTGTTTTTTCCTGACAGCTAGGCAATTTTTATCACTTTAGTTAATAGAACTCAGAGACCTTTGGAGGGGTAGAAATGAGATGTTACAGCCCATTAATCTGAGTAGTAGGTCTTTTGCTACCTCAGTACCCCTAAGCTTTGGAAGAAAGTTAGTGTGCAGCAATGGAAGGACTGCTAAACTTAGCAGCCTTGCCCCTTTTGTGGTGCCCTGAACTTGCAGTTATTGGCAATACCAGTCCAGTCAGGGAAGGTCTGCTTACGTTTTTAATATTCAGAAAATACACGTGGGGCTATGGACCTTACCTTTTCATGTAACACCAAGCTTCAAACACGTTCCCTACCTAGTAGACTTAAGCCTGTCTTCTGAGGGGTGTGTGTGTGTGTGTGTGTGTGTGTGTGTGTGTGTGTTTGTGCATTATCTTTCAAGGACCATTCCGGAGTCTATAGCTAAGTGACATAGGATATCTTATACACAAGTAAAATATATATCATTCAAAGTCTTTACTTTCTCTTGAGGAAAAGGGATTGTAATTTCTGTAGTTTCTTGCTGAACAGGTGAATCACATGAGATGGAGATTTGATCTGTCATCTTCATCTTTACCTGGATGTACTGAAGTTAATGGACATGTGCGTGGGTGAAAGACAATAGCAAATGAATGTGTGACAGTTAATATTAGTGGTCCTTTTGACTTAGCCACAGGCGTTCAGGTATTCAGTTAGATATATTTTACTAGATGTGGCCAAAACTGTGTTTTACATTTTACCTGAACACACTCTTACAGATAGATCTTCCCAATGTGCCTCATCCAATGGCAAATATATGAAAATAATGGAAATGTAAAAGATAATTTATGCTTTTTCTCCTTCCCTTCCCCCATATATTCCTTTTTTTCCTCCATTTCTCCCATACCTGTATTTAAGCTGGAACTCCCATTTTCTGCACTCAGTTTGGAGCTTACAGTATTTTTTTATCCTCATTCACATGCTATGATCTATAAAACTAACATTCCAGGGTCTTCAAGTTTTCAAGAACCACATCACAGAACTTTTCAACATACAAAGTGTGAGCCAATTTCTTTAAAAGATTGTTTTTATCACAGAATCTGTTTGAATTTATCTTTAGAATTCTGACCAATATAATCTCAGTATGTAGCAGCACAGAAAAACATTCAACACATGCTTGTACATTCAACATTCATGATAATGAGCCCAGAATACTAGCTACAGAGGCTAACCTGAGTGAAGGCTCACTCTGTAATTTTTATATAAAATATATTTATTGGTGTTTCGTGTATTTCATACATCATTTCTCAGTCCAATTTAGACACATTCATTTTTCCATGCTACCCCCACACCCCCCATTTCATGCATTCTCCCATATATGTCTTGAATCTTTTTTCTCAGTCTTTATAAAGTTTTTCTCTGCAGAGGTTTATTGTTTGGACATAAGTTAACTGTTTCAGTCAGTTCTTAATGTGAAAGGGTTCTAGAATTAGCTATTCTGTTCTTAAGACCACTAGCACATTTGTGCCCAAACTTTAAGTCCCATAGGCTGATCCTAGCTAATGAATGAATGAGTATTAATATACCTAATTTTGAGAAATCCTTCCTGGGTTCTTTCCATTTTCTCTCTCAGGAATTTTTCCAAAATAAGAGTCTTCAAACCAGCTCTTTACCTATTAGCCTTAAGTCTGTCTTCTGAATATATATAATAAGTATATATTATATAATATTATATATATATATATATATATATTAGCTTTCAAGGACCATTCCAGAGTCTATAGATAATTGACATAGGATATCTTATACACAAGTAAAGTAAACATCTGCTCCTCAGAAAACCAATAACCACTCCTTGTTTAGCCATTCAGGTGACAGCAAGTGTGAACAGACCATGTTGGAAGAAATAAGAAATGATTCCCGTACAAAGGCTCAGCAATACTGTCCCCATTAAACAAGGGAGGAGTAGGAGAATATTAACCGTACAAGTCTGAGAAACTAGATGGCATTAATGAATTACAAGAGTGTATCTCTTAACCTCTTATCATGGAATAAAGGATGGCTTAATTTACTGTAAGTTAGAGAAAATTGGGAAAATGAGAAATCACTCCAGGATTCCATCTTCTTTTCCAGCATGCAATCTAGTTCATTCCCAGTGTCTTCAGGCTGAAGATCACGTGTCGCTTTTAGACAGAGAAGACAAAGAAGTAAAACCTAGAAGGCCCTGTGGTCTTTTCTTCCCAAACGATCAAGGACAATTTAATGTTTATCCTTTGGTAAGCCCATTAATAATGAAAAGATTTATACTTTCCTACAAGTAGCATTTGGTAGAAGTCTCCACACCATACACAGAATCCAGGTCAAAAAGTTGGCAAGATACAAGGAGAAAGAAAATACAAGTGCTGCAGTATTAAGTAACTCTAGTTCAAATCCTGATACCACCACTTTTAGGATGTGACTCTAACCTTAGGCAAACTGCTTAACTATTTCTGCCTCACTCTCCCATCTAGATAATGAAGAATGGTAGCACTTTCTCTGGGTAATGTAAGAGTAGGAAAGGCTTCTTGACATTTTTCCCAACTCACCATGTTTTCATTAAACACTGAGTAGCTCCTGTTTGCTTCAAGTTTCTGATTTTCCTCCTTCTTCATCCCAAGCGCTCAACATCGGACATATGCCACCATGACTATACTAGAATCAAGTTTAAGGTCCAGGTTAAAAAAAACAACTTGACCTTGATCTTAGCCAATCAAAGAAGAGAAAAGAAAACCCACACAGTGAGAGGAAACCTTCACCAGTGATACATTTGATACAGCATTAACATCCAGAGTACATAAACTATTCAAAAATCAAATAATAATAGATGATCACAAGTACTCCTCATTCTCCTCCCCAACTCCTCCCCATCTTCCCTCCAAAATCATGCTTTTTTTCTGCTTGGGACTTCTGTATGAAATGTGAGACTAAATATTGTAGATTTTAGATTTTTTTATTTTGAATATTTATGTATTGTACATTATGTACAAAATGAAATATCTTCTAATGGCATCTACTGCCAACACTAATTAGTTTCATATACACTACAAATATTTCAGAGGCTACTTTGGGAAATATTCTGAAAAGTGTGTGGTGCAGTAACAAAAGTTTCATGGTATAAAACTTCCAGTGCTCTGTTTTATTGGCACTGGTGAGGAATAAAGTTCATGAAAGTTGTGGAGAAGGCATGTTTGGCAGTCCTCATTGGAGCTGGAAGCATCTGGGTAGGAAAGCATGATGGCAGCAATTGTGCTTAGGGGGAGCTCCTCTAAGAGAGACTGAGGCCCCCTTTTTTAGACTTTTATTTTCTATTCACTTTCGGTTCTTTTGAATTTACCTGTCTTTTGATTTGGACGGGGTGTCCCCCACTAAGAACAGAGAACCCCTTTCAAAAATCCCTGAGCGACCCTCCTATCAGTTACAGAGTACATGATCTCCAGGGGCCCCAATGCTCCTTGGAGGCAAGGGATGCTCCTTTACCCCTCTGGCTTGTTGGCTAAATGGGATCACTCACTAGTATGGAGCTAGTATGGTCTGCAAAATGGTTTGGGGATGGTAGTGTGAGTGCAAGAAGCTGCCCTGCTGGGTGAAGCATTACCACAGCGCTGGCAAAGGGCTGCGGGGGATGGGGGGGTTGTACCTCTAAGTTGGCCAGCTTCCAGTCCCCATGAGAAAGTAAGCAGAGAGATCTTACACCACGTGATCCACTATATCCAGGCGCTGCGAGGCTTTGGAATGCTAAGCCTATCCCTGCCACATTAGCAGCAGCCTTGTACCTAAAGTCTAGTCGGGATCTCAAAAGCCTCTGGGTGGGCGCTGAGAACCAGTAGGCAGCAGAGTTCTCAGCCGCCAAGTGTTGCTGTGGGAATGTGTGATCCACTCAGCCTGGATTGGACCTCTGGAGAGTGGAGAGGGAGGGCCAGAACAGAAGTTGGGGGGCGGGGGGATCTGCAGAAGAAAGCAAAAGGAGACAGACAAAAAGAAACCAGCAAATGTAGATTTTCACCATTAATTCAATGAGAGTGAGAGCAAGAACCAGAGAGACACTTAAAGTTTTTCCTGGTTCACAAGGGTTCTTCATGTTCTTTTGTTTCTTCATTTATAACCACCGTGAATTGCACCCTTTCCCCCCGCCAGGTGTCTTGTAAACTTAAGCGTGACAAGATCAACAAATAGAAAACTGTGAATCTGTCTTTAGAAGGCGCTGTTGTGACTAATATGCCAGAGCACTGCAGATATCTTGATTTACATCTGCTGTTAAAAATAGATTATTACAATACAGGAAGCTTTTTTTTTCCCTGTAAGAAGCTGGCATATGGTATAGACAATTAACTTACATTTCTTTACATGTGCTTTAGTAGGACGCTGTAATTACTGGATATTTTAATTAGTTGTTTAAATATTTTTTAATCTGGGGACAATTTCTTTTGGAAAATTTTGTTCAGCTCAGAACTTGAGTTCTAGGTCGGGCGTGGTGGCGCATGCCTTTGATCCTAGCACTTGGGAGGCAGAGGCAGGCAGATCTTTGTGAGTTCAAGGCCAACCTGGTCTACAGAGTGAGTTGCAGGACAGTCAGAACTACAGGGAGACCCTGTCTAAAAAAAAAAAAAAAAATAAAAAAAAAAGATATCTTGCCTGCCTCTTTATTTGGCTATGCTTCTATGCTTTTCATTTTCTTTTTCCCAATATCCAGATCTTAGTTTCAGAAATTAACAGTTATAGATTCTAGTGTTACATGAGATATTTAACATAAAATAAACATATGAAATAATTAAAAATAAGATACTATATAAAAAACGGATTAAAAATGTAATGAATAATTTTGCAAATAGGATAGAGAAATATTTGATTCCTGAGTCTACAAAATCTTTCTCAAAGTTAAATACACTACTTTCATTCATGTTACACCAAAGTATAATGTTATGAAATTTCATATCTCCAGATTATCTAATTCATAGAAATTAGAATTGCTCTCTGCTTCTAGCCAGACTATAAACTCCAATAAATGAACATTTTCTGCTTCCCTCCAAATAATATTAATGGGCATCAGTGGAAGTAAAAAAGTTATAATACCAAATCCTTAATATAGGTAAAAGTGAATCTTCAAAAGTCTTATGACCACATCTAGATTACAATTTTGTAAAATGATTTCTCCATAAGCTATGTCAATATCTCACAGGCTGTTGTCTGTGGATGAGGAATGTTTACATGTGAAAATAAAGTTGACTTATCTTCTATCGTGTAAAAGATAGTTAGGATTAGTAGCCAAGAGCACTAACAGGATAGGGTAGTAATACAAGGCACTGGGCTGGGTTGCCTTTGATGTCTTTGTAATAGAGTCAGTCTGCTTCTTACAGCAAAACAGGGCTACCATCACAAAAGAAACTACTTACTTTAACTGCAGAATGAGAAACAATTGTCAGTCTCCTACAAAGCCACCATACCCATAGAAACTACCCCCCCATCCATTCTCCACACCAACTGATGAATCACAATGAGTAGAACTAAAGCCACATGAAAAACAAGTGGACCTATGAGATGGCAAAGAAAGAGCTTTTATCTGTGATTGCCCATTCTGCAAAGACAGGTGGCAGCAGATAATATGCAGAGTTATACAAGGCAAGACAGAGTATCTAGGAAGATGTGTGCGGTGAGAGGTACAGCAAAAATGGTAATGAGGGGCTGATGTGCCTTCTTCACATGAAAAGGCCTCTTAGATTATGGGTATAAGAATATGCTCCTGTGATTTTTAGAACAATGTGCCTGTCTCAAGTTCTAAATTCTAGGCTTTGTGCTGATTATTCAAATCCACATAAATGAATAGTAAACATCTTGGTTTGGGAGTTCCTTGATTTGGATAAAGAAGGCTAGAACTTAATCCATCAAAGTGAAAATGTAATCATACATCCTATGGCAACAAACTCACATGGTACTCAGCTTCTCCCATAGTTTGACCTTCTGGGTATTAATATACACAATTGATTGGTTAATCCCCATCTGAAAAGCCATATAGCTATTCAACATTTTCTGTCCTGGTTGTGAAATCAGTCACATACCTTGGGGGGTGGGGATGATTGCTTTTTCCCATAGATTTAGACAGATGAGCCTAATAAGAAGAATGCATTATGGGGGGAGCCAGCTGGAAGCTGCTATGATCATCTGTTGAAGGTGAAATCTGTTGAAGGAGGTCAAGGAAGAAAACAGGATAGGAGTAGACCCAATGCTTGCAAAGCTGAGAAAGGACTGCAAGTTTAATATCAGCTTGTGCTATAAATAAGAGTTTACTTCAAACAAATAAAGAGTATAAAATTTGGGAGTCTTAACTTTTGGATTACAGAAAACTTGATTATTTCTTGATTATTTCACGAATATTCATTCGTGGTTACTACTGATTCTGACATTTTGTTGATCCCATGTAACTATTAACCAGGGCCTCATTTTTCTGTTGTGATTTTGTTCTACTTTGGTTTTAATTTTTTTCTCCAGAGAAAATAATAGCCCCATCGTAACAGGTTTCTGGGAGTTTGTGTGAGGATCTTCAGAGGGTACTTCTTTCTTCCAGCAGTCAGTGTGAGGCTTGAGTGTCAGGTACATGACTTGTCGACCATGTCACAGTAATCTTGTTTCATCACCAGATGTTCTCTCTGGGGCTGTGCTCTGACCTGGGTCAACTTTAAAACTACTCCCCTCTCCCCAGTGAACATTAACAAGTAGAGGTTGAGTTGTCCCTAAATATTTTGCTCCAATAATTCAGAGAAGAGAGCACAAGATGACACATGTAATAATAACAGCAGACCATTTTATTACTTACAGATCTCCAGAATAGGGCAACATGCCCAGTGATGTAACAGGAAGGCAGTTCTGACTCAGACATGCTCAGTCTGTCACTGAATGAGGTAAGACAGAAGGGGAGGGGTAGAAGGGAGAGAGAGAGAAAGAGTTAGGCCTGAGAGTCATACTTCACTGAATCCTGGGTGATTCTAAAGCAGGTTTCCTGTGGGGAGTATTATTTGACCAGTTTATAGCAAGCAGTCTATATACTCAAAGGTCACACATTGACTGAAAGCTGGTCACTGAGTCAGAGCTATGTAGTCTCTGTGGGGCCAGGGAGTCACTAGGGCAAGCCAAGCACAGCAGATGTGGCTATCCTATAGGCAGGCTGTGAAAAGCATGTATCTGCATCCATTGTAGAAAGGAATAGCTAGAAACATGGTGAGGGAGTTAAGTTTTTACATAAAATGAATACCAATTCAAATTAATTGTAAGAATATACTACATCTGCACCATTACTCAAAATTTTTAAATGATTTTAATTTATAATTGGGTAAAATTTGAATTTTTGTTTCCAGTTCCTATAAGTCACATATATTTGGCTTTGCAAATGGTGACCAGGAAGATTTGTGTTTTATCTAGGTCCCCTTGCAAGAAGCTCTTAGGATGACCCAATATAACTCACCAGGGGTTGGCACATACTTGTGGAACACTCAGGGTCTTTTAGCAAGGGACCCAGCCCTTCTGATCCCAAGACCAGTGTTTTTTCCTGACAGGCAGGCAATTTTTATCCTGTTAATTAATAAACCTCAGAGATCTTCGGAGGGGTAGAAATGAGATGTTACAGCCAATTAATCTGAGTATTGGGTCTTTTGCTACCTTAGTGCCCCTAATCATGGGAACAAAGTTACAGGGTGCAGCAGTGGAAGGACTGCACAACCTAGCAGCCCTGCCCCTTATGTGGTGACCTGAACTTGCAGTTAGTGGAGATTCCAGTCCTGTCAGGGAAGGTCTACTTAAGTTCTTAATATTCAGACACTACATGTGGGACTGTGAGCTCTCCTTTTCGTGTAACACCAAGCTTCAAACCAGTTCCCTACCTAGTAGCCTTATGCCTGTCTTCCCCAAGCTATACATAGTAGCTTTCAAGGACCTTTCCTGAGCCTATAGCTAATTGACATAGGATATCTTATACACAAGTAAACATCATTCAAGGCTTTTACTTTCTCTTGACGGAAAGAGATTAACATTGCTGTAGTTTCGTGCTGGGCAGCTGAATCACATGAGATAGAGCTTTGATCCGTCACCTTCAGCTGAATGTACTGAAGTTAATGGACATGTGCATGGGTGAAACGCAATAGTGAATGACAGTTAATATTAGGTGCCCTTTCAACTTACCCATGGGTGTTCTGCTATTCAGTTAAATGTATTTTACTAGATGTGGCCATAATTGTGTTTTACAGTTTACCTGTACACATTCTAAAAGAGACAGATCTTCCCAATGGACCTCATCCAATGGCAAAAGAATGAAAATAATGGAAATGTAAGAGATGATTTATGCTTTTTCTCCTTCCCTCTATCACCCTCCCTTCCCCCATATATTCCCTCCTTTCCTCCCTCTATTTCCTCCATCCCAGTCTTTAAGCTGGAACCTCAGTCTTCCTGCACTCTGTTTGGAGCTTACAGTATTTGGTATGTTTGTTCACAGGCTATGATCTATAAGACTAACTTTCCATGGTCTTCGAGTTTTCAGAAACCACGTGACAGGAATTTTCACCTTACATAGTGTGAACCAATTTCTTTAAAAGATTGTTTTATTAGAGAATCTGGTTGAATTTATCTTGAGAATCCTGACCAATATAATCGCCATATTTAGCAGCACAGGCAAATATTCAACACATGTTGGTACATTCAATAGTCATGATAATGAGCCCAGAACACAAGCTACAGAGGCTTACCTGAATGAAGTCTCAGCTACTCTGTTCTTAAGTCCACTGGCACACCTATGTCCAAACCATAAATCCCATGAATTGATCCTAGCTAATGTATGAGTGAGTATTAATATATCTAATTTTGAGAAATCCTTCCAGGGTTCTCTCCATTTTCTCTCTCAAGAATTTTACAAAATAAAGGTTTTCCACATTGCTTGTTATCTGCTCCTCAAAAAACCAATAACCACTCCTTGGTTAGCCATTCAAGAGACAGCAAGTGTAAAGAGACAATGTTGTAAGAAATAAGAAATGATTCATGTAAAAAGGATAAATGGCACTATCCCAATTAAACAAGAAAGGAGCAGAAGAATATTAACTGTATAAGTCTGAGAAAATAAGCAGCATTAATTAATTACAACAGTGTATCTCTTAACCTCTTATCATGGAATAAAAGATGGGTTTATTTACTCTAAGTAACAGAAAATTGGGGAAATGAGAAACCGTCACTCCAGGATTCCATCTTCTTTTCCAGCATGCAGTCTAGTTCATTCCCAGTGTCTTCAGGCTGAAGAACACATGTTGCCTTTAGACAGATAAGACAGAGAAGTAAAACCTAGAAGGCCCTGTGGTCTTTTCTTTCCAAAAGATCAAAGAAACTTAACCTTTATCTTTTGGTGAGCCCATTAATAATGAAAAGATTTATACTTTCCTGCAAGTAGCATTTGGTAGATGTCTCCACACCATACACAGAATCCAGGTCAAAAAGTTGGCAAGATACAAGGAGAAAGAAAATACAAGTGCTTCAGTATTAAGTAACCCAAGTTCCCAAATCCTGGCACTACCACTTTTAGGATGTGACTCTAACTTTAGGCAAACTGCTTAACTGTTTCTGCCTCACTCTCCCACCTAGATAATGAAGAATGGTAGCACTCTCTCTGGGTAATGTAAGAGCAGGAAAGGCTTCTTGGCAAAACTTCACCGCATTGTAATCACAGCATTGTGGAGGAAGAGGCAGGAACAAGATCACGAGTTTGAGGCCTGCCTAGGCTGCATAGCAAGATGTTGATCAATGCCAAAAGACACCTTGGCATCATATAGTGAACACACTGGTATGAGGCACTCCACAAATGCATAGCTTAAGAACAAGGAGGAGCCAGTTAGTGAAACCTGACATATCTTAAAATACAGTGCACTTTTCACACACTGTGAACAAGGAAATGATGATATTTCACTATCTATATTTAAATGTATAGTGAGTTTGTAAGTACACACGTATGTGTCCACTCATGTGTGCTATTGTATGTGAAACCCAGAGGTCAACCTCAGGTGTCATTACTCAGGAAGGATCTACATTGTTTTATGATCAGGGTTTCTCTTTCAGATCTGATTTTGCTTGGCTGGCAGCTCCTGGATCTTCAGCATGTAACTAACTCCCCAGTACTGAGATTATAAATATGCAGCACTGTGATTACCTTATTACACATTTTTGAAGGAGAGAATTTAGATTTTCATACTTCTTTCACCAGCAATTTACTAACTGACCTTTTTCCCAACCTACCACATTTTTCTAAACACTGAGTAGCTTATGCATGCTTCAGATTCCCGATTTTCCTCCTTCATCATCCCAAGTGCTCAACCTTGGACATATGCCACCATGCCTAGCTAGACTGTATATTAATAAAACCCATAATACATATGTAAATTACAATAAAGTTTAAGGTTATATAAACAATTTGCACTTGATCTTAGCCAATCAATGAAGTGAAGAGAAAATCTTCACCAGTGATACATCTGATAGAGCATTAACAACCAGAGTACATAAACTACTCAAAAAACAAAGGAGGAAAAAACAAATGACCCACTCAAAATATGGAGTAAAGAGCTGAACAGAGACTTCACAAATGAAGAAGTAAAGATTGCTGAGAAACATCTTAAAAAGTGTACAAGGGAGCTAATAATTAAGGAAATGCAAAGTAAAACCTCCTTAAGAATTCATCTTACTCTGGTAAGACTCACTCAGATTATATGCAGAATCAGGATCATAATTACCCTGAATTCTTACCTCTTCTACTAGATATTACATCATTTTTATCTCAACTATCCTCTAACTACTTAGCTATTTCCAGACACTGAATCACAAACTTGTTCTTGAGGTCTGAAGAGAATACATTCATAAAGTTCCCCAAGCTTTCAAACCTTAGGATAACTACCCTTACCATCTATTTGTAACTCTGCAGAGGGTCTGCGATGCTAGCAGTGCTGATTCTCATACTGGGAAACTGAGGTAGGGTGTCTAAGTACTCATTCCGGTTCTATGGAGAATCCAGACCATAATTACACTGAATTCTTCCTTTTTCTACTTTATATTACCTATATTTTAATCTCCTCAACACTCTTCTAACTTCCTATTTCCAGACACTTGAGCATAAATTTGTTCTTGAGGTCTGGAAGGTATACATTCATAGAGTTTCCAAAGTTTTCAAAGTTTAGGATAACTACCCTTACCATCTCATCAGGTGCCTAAATGTGCAGATGGTATGCCATGCCAGCAGAGGAAGAAGAGGTCATTAGATTTCCCCACACCTGGTGTTATGGACTGTTTTGAGCTGTGATGTGGGTATTGCTAATTGAACCCAAGACCTCTGCAAGAGCAACATTTGCTCTTAAATGGCCCTACAAAATATTTCTAAAATAAATTTACTTTATGAAAATTGCCAAAAATTAATTAAAATAAAATTCTGGCAGGAGAATCATTCTCATGCAATTACTCCTGGGGTTGATAATCATGAACAACCCATATATATATATA
>VZQC01009956.1:1480793-1496261 GCA_009823505.1 Rhizomys pruinosus
ATATATATATATATATATATATATATATATATATATGAAAAAAACACATTTTTCTACATTTGGCCTAAGAGAACTTTTGGTCTTCAAATAATAATGCACAACAGAGAGTGCTGCACCTATTTCTCATACTGGAAAACTGAGGTAGGGTGCCTAAATACTCATTCTGGTTCTATGCAGAATCCAGACCATAATTACCCTGAATTCTTCCATTTTCTTCTAGATATTACACCAATTTTACCTCCTCAACTCTCTTCTAACTTCCTATTTCCAGACACTGGAAGACAACTTTTTCTTGAAGTCTGGACAGTGTACATGCCTAAAGTTTGCAAAGATTTCAAAGCTTAGGATCCCGACCCTGACCACCTTATCATGTGTGCAAGTGTGCAGATGGTCTGCAGTGCCACAGAAGAAGAAGAAGCCATTCCATTTCTCCCCACCTAGAGTTATGGACTGTTTTAGCTGTGATCTGGGTATGCTATGTGAACCCATGTACTGTAAAAGTGTAACACTTGGTCTTAAATGTTTAGCCATCACTTCAGTCCCTACAAAAATATTACTAAAATAAATTTGCCTTATAAAAATTGCCAAAATATTAATTAAAAGAAAACTGTGGCCAGGCACGTTGGTGCACACCTGTAATCCTAGCACCCGGGAGGCAGAGGCAGGCGGATCTTTGTGAGTTCAAGGCCAGCCTGGTCTACAGAGTGAGTTCCAGGACAGCTGAGGCTACAGGGAGACCCTGTGTCAAAAAGACCAAAAAAAAAAAACTGTGATAGAAGACTCATTCTCATGCAATTGCTGCTGGGGTTGATAAATAGGAATATTCCACCTGTACATATACAACATAACAACACATTGTTTCTACTTGGAGCCTCAAAGCACTATTGGTCCTCGAAATAATGGTGCAAAGCAGAGAGTGCTGTGCTCATTTCTCATATTAGGAAAACTGAGGTAGATTGCCCAAGTTCTCACTCAGATTCTAGGCAGATTCTGGACCATAATTACCATGAATCCTTCACTTATTTATGAGACATTACCCAATTTTCTTAACTCCTCAACTCTCTTCTAACTTCCTGTTTCAAGACACTCCCTGGAACACAAAGTTGTTCTTGAGGTGTGGACAGTGTACATTCTTAACCAAGATTTCAGAGCTCAGGCTCCCTGCCCTGTCAACTTAGCATGCGTGTAGGTATGTACAACCTTGTTGAGACATGCCAGGAGAGTCAGAAGAAGGCATGAGATTCCCATGGACAGGATTCCTGGACTGCTCTGAGCTGTAATGTGGGGACTGAGAATTGAACCCAAGTCCTCTGAAAGAGCAACCAATGCCCTTCACCACTAAGCCATCACTCCAGCCCCCACAAAATATTTCTAAAATAAATTTACATCATGGCAATTTACAAATATTAATAAAAGGAAAATTCTGGAAGAATATTCATTCTCAAGCAAATGCATCAATGGTGGATAAGCATGCAGATACAACCTGTGTATCTACCACTTAAAAACACCAGGGTTCTCTATTTTTGCATCACAGTACTTTTGCTCCTCACAATAATACAGCACAGCTGCCCATGCTGTGCCCATGTCTACTACAAAGAAACTGAGGTATGGAATTTGACTACTCCTTCAGATCTTGTGCAGCTTGAGGACCATAATTACGCCGAATTCTTCCCTTTTCTACTAGACATTACCCGATTTTTATCTCCTCAATTCTCTTCTCACTTCCTATTTCCAGATACTTGAGCACGAACTTGTTCTTGAGGTCTGTAAGGGGTACATTCATAAAGTTTCCAAAGCTTTCAAAGTTTAGGATAACTACCCCTGGAGTTATGGACTGTAGTTGGATGTGATGTGGGTATTTGGAATTGAAATAAAGTCCTCTGCAATCAAAGCCCTTGTTCTCTACCACTTAAACATCTCTCCAGACCCTGCAAAAATATTTCTAAAAGGAATTTGCATTGTGAAAATTCCCAAAAAATTAATTAAAAGTTTGGCAGAAGACTCATTCTCAGGTAATTGCCGCTGGAGTTGATAAGAGTGAATATTCCACCTCTATATATACAACCAAAAACACCTTGTTTCAACTTTTGGCCTAAGAGTACTTTGGGTCCTCACAATAATAACACACAACAGATAGTGATGTACCCATTTCTCAAACTGGGAAACTGAGGTAGGGTGCCTAAGATCTCACTGGGATACTATGCAGAATCAGGACCATAATTGCCCTGAATTCTTCCCTTTCCTACTAGATAATACCCCATTTTTATCTCCCCAATTCACTTATAACTTCCTATATCCAGACTCTTGATCAAAAACTTGTTCTTGAGGTCTAAAATGTGTTCATTATAAAGTTTCCCAAGCTTTGAAAGCTAAGTATAAGTACCTGGATCATCTTCTCCTGTGGATGAGTGTGCTGATGGTCTGCACTGCCTACAGAGGAAGAAGAGGACATTAGATTTTCCCACCCCCGGAGTTATGAACGGTTTTTAGCTGTGATGTGGGTATTAGAAATTGACAAGCATGAACAATCCACCTATGTGTGTGTGTGTATGTGTGTGTGAGTGTGTATCAATAAAACTCATTTTTGTTCTAAGAGAACTATGTGGTCCTTGAATAATACTGCCTAAGAGAGAGTGCTGTGCCCATTTCTTGTACTGGAAAACTAAGGTATGGAGACTAAGTACTCATTGGGGTTCTATGAAGATTCCGTACCATAATTACCATGAATTCTTCCACTTTCTTCTAGACATTTCCCCCAATTAAATCTCCTCAACTCTCTTCTAAATTCCTATTTCCAGACACTTAAACACAACTTTTTCTTGAAGTCTGGACAGTGTACATTCCTAAAGTTTCCCAAGATGTCAAATCTTAGGATCCTGACCCTGACGACATTATCATGAGAGCAAGTGTGCAGATAGTCTGCACTGCCACAGAGGAAGAAGGCATGATGTTTCCATGCACCTGGAGTTATGGACCCTTTGTCAATGAGATGTGGGTATTGGGAATTGAACCCAAGTCCTCTGCAAGAGGAACACTTGCCCTTAGCTGCTAAGCCATCTATCCAGCCCTTACAAAATAATTCTAAAATAAATGTAAATCATTACAATATACAAATAGTAACAAAAAGAAAATTCTGGAAGAATAGTCATTCTCATGCAACTGCATCTAGGGTAGATAAGCATGCATATCTCACCTGTGTATATACCACTTATAAAGACCATGATTCCACTATCCTCCCTCAGAGTATATTTGGTCTTCACAACATTACCGCAAAGCAGAGCAGACTGTGCCTATTTCTACTACCAAGAAACTGAGGTATTGAATTTAACTACACATTAAGATTGTCTTCAGAATCCAGATCATAATTGCCCTGGATTCTTCCCTATTTTATTAGATATTACCACATTTTTATCTTCTCGATGCTCTTCTATCTAACTATTTCCAGACATTTGAACACAAACTTATTCTCGAGGTCTAGACATGCACATTGATAAAGGTATCCAAGCTTTCAAAGCTTAGCATAACTGCTCTTACCACGTCATCATCTGTGACCGTGCAGATGGACTGCATTGCCAGCAGAGCAAAAAGAAGCCATTCCATTTCCTTCAACCTGGAGTTATGGAAGGATTTTAGCTGTGATGTGGTTATGGCTATTTGAACCCAAGTACTGGGCAAGTGTAACATTTGCTCTAAATGGCTTCGCCATCACTAATCCCCTACAAAATATTTCTAAAATAAATTTGATCTTAAAAATTGCCAAAAACTTAATTAAAAGAAAATTGTGGTAGAAGACTCATTACCATGCAATTGCTGCTGGGGTTGATAAGAAGGAATATTCCAACTGTTCATATACAACATAACAATGCATTGTTTCCACTTGGAGCCACAAAGTACTATTGGTCCTCACAATAATAATGCAAAGCAGAGAGTGCTGTGCCCATTACTCATACTGGGAAAACTAAGGTAGATTACCCAAGTTCTCTCTCAGATTCTAGGCAGATTCAGGACCATAATAACCATGAATTTCTCACTTATTTACTAGACATTACCCCAATTTTTAACTCCTCAACTCTCTTCTAACTTCCTGTAACAAGACACTCCCTGGAACACAAAGTTGTGCTTGAGTTGTGGACAGTGTACAATCTTAATCAAGACTTCAGAACTCAGGCACCCTGACCTATCGTTTTAGCATGCGTGTAAGTATGTACAACCCTGTTGTGCCATGCCAGGAGAGTCAAAAGAAGGCATGAGATTCCCATGGACAGGATTCCTGGACTGCTCTGAGCTGTAATGTGGGGACTGAGAATTGAACCCAAGTTCTCTGAAAGAGCAACCAGTGCCCTTCACCCCTGAGCCATCACTCCAGCCCCCACAAAATATTTCTAAAATAAATTTACATCACGACAATTTACAAATATTAACAAAATAAAAATTCTGGAAGAATACTCATTCTCATGCAACTGCATCTAGGGCAGATAAGCATGCAGATCACATCTGTGTATCTACCACTTTAAAGCACCAAGGTTCTCTATTTTTGCATCAGAGTACTTTTGCTCCTCACAATAATACAGCACAGCTGTGCATACTGCACCCATGTCTACTACCAATAAACTGAGGTATGGAATTTGACTACTCCTTCAGATCCTGTGCAGATTGAGGATTATAATTACCCCATATTCTGTCCGTTTCTACTGCACATTACCCGATTTTTATCTCCTCAATTCTCTTCTCACTTCCTATTTCCAGACACTTGAGCACAAACTCGTTCTTGAGGTCTGGAAGTGGTCCATTCATAAAGTTTCCAAAGCTTTAAAAGTTTCGGATAACTACCCTTACCATCTCATCAGGTGTGTCAGTGTGCCGAAGGTCAGCAATGTCAGCAGAGTAAGAAGAAGACATCCTATTTCCCCAGCCTGGGAGGGATGGACTGTTTGTGGATGTGAAGTGGGTGTTTGGAATTGAACCCAAGTCCTCTGCAATGCAGCCCTTGGTGTCTACCGCTTAAGCATCTCTCCAGCCCCTACAAAATTAATTCTAAAATAAATTTGCATTATGACAATTGTCAAAAAATTAATTAAAATAAAACTCTGGTAGGAGAATCATTCTCATGCAATTACTGCTGTGGTTGAAAAGTATAAACAATCGAATCCACTTGTATATAATATAATATATACTATTATACTATTTAATTATATATATGATATATACAAGTAACACACATACATTTTCTTCTTGATTTTTTCTACTTTTGGCGCAACGAGAAAAGTTTGGTCCTAGAAAAAAAATTGCACAACAGTGTGTGCTGTGCCCATTTCTCTTACTGGAAAACTGAGGTCGGGAGCCTAAGTACTCACTTGGGTTCTATGCAGATTCCTGACCATGATATCCCTGAATTCTTCCTTTTTCTTCTACACATTACTTCAATTTTATCTCCTAAACTCTGTACCCTCTATTTTCCAGACACTAGAACAGAACTTTTTCTTGAAATCTGGGCATTGTTACTGCATAATGTTCCCCAGATTTCAAAGCTAAGAATAAGGACCCTGACCACCTTATCATGTGTGC
The DNA here is from genome assembly GCA_009823505.1 of Rhizomys pruinosus. Classification (NCBI taxonomy): domain Eukaryota; kingdom Metazoa; phylum Chordata; class Mammalia; order Rodentia; family Spalacidae; genus Rhizomys; species Rhizomys pruinosus. The sequence continues at coordinate 1,486,359 of VZQC01009956.1, forward strand.
AAGTGCACAGATGGTCTCTGCAACAGAAGGTAAGAAGAAGGCTTCATGATTCCCTCCACCTGGAGTAATTGACTGTTTGTTACTATGATGGGGTTATTTGGATTTGAACCCAAATCCTCTGCAGAGTGCAAGCCCTGCTTCTCAGTAACTGCTTATAGAGTCTCCTCAGCCCCTACAATTAATATTTTATTTTATTTACTTATTTATTTATTCCATTTTTTATATTTTTTTAATTTTACATTATTGCAAAAACGCCTACATACATTCCGAGCATATGTCAAAATTACGTCAAATTCTGAAAATAAACTGTGGGTTAAAATTATTTGGGGAAAAAAAAAAAAAAAAAAAAAAAAAAAAAAAAAAAAATAATCAAAAGAAAACACTGCCAGAAAGCTGGTTCTCAAGCCATTGTCCCTGGAGTTGATAAGCCTAAACATTGCATATATATATACTAAAAACACCTTGTTTCAACTTTTAGCCTAAGAGTACTTTGGGTCCTCACAATAATAATGCACAACAGAAAGTGATGTGCCCATTTCTCAAACTGGGAAACTGAGGTAGGGTGCCAAAGTACTAACTCAGATACTGTGCAGAATCCAGAACATGATTACCCTGAATTCTTCCCTTTTCTACTAGAAAATACCCCATTTTTATCTCCTTGATTCACTTATAACTTCCTATTTACAGACACTTGAATATAAACTTGCTCTGGAGGGTCTAAACTCTGTTCATTATAAAGTTTCCCAAGCCTTCAAAGCTAAGAATAAGTACCCGGATCATCTACTCATGTGGGTAAGTGTGCTGATGGTCTGCACTGCCTGCAGAGGAAGAAGAGGATATTACATTTCCCCATAACTGGAGTTATTGGACCGTTTTGACCCTGTAAATGTGGATTATTGCATAGTTGAACTAAGTTCTTCTGCAAGAGCAACACTTGCTTGTAATTGCTTAGCCATCTCTCCAGCACCTATTGACAAAAATATTTTTAAATAAAATTTCCCTTTATTGAATTTGAAAAAAAAATTAATGTAAAATAAAACTTATCTGGTAGAATAATTCTGCAGGAACAGTCTCCTGTATATAATACATATATATTATATATAATATATGTCTATATATATATATATATATATATATATATATTATATATGAGAGAGAGAGGAGAGAGAGCGAGAGAGAGAGAGCAAAAAAAACCCACATTTTTCTACTTTTCGCCCAAGAGAAACTTTGGTCCTTGAATAATAATGCACAACAGAGAGTGCTGTACCCGTTTCTATTACTGGAAAACTGAGGTCAGGTGCCCAAGTACTCATTCGGATTCTATGCAGAACCTTGACCATTATTAAACTGAATTCCTCCATTTTCTTTTAGATATTTCCCCAGTTCTATCTCCTCAACTATCTTCTAAATTCCTATTTCCAGACACTGGAACACAATGTTTTCTTGAAGTCTGGACAGTGTACATTACAAAAGTCTGCCAAGATTTCAAAGCTTAGGATCCCGACCCTGACCACCTTATCATGTGTGCAAATGTGCAGACAGTCTGCAGTGCCAAGAGAAAAAAAAAAAAAAAAAAAAAAAAAAAAAAAAACAGAGGAAGAAGACAGGCCATGATGTTTCCATGCACGCTGGAGTTATCGGAACTGTTTGTTAACTGGTGATGTGGGTACTTGGGAATTGAACCCAAGTCCTCTGCAAGAAGGAACACTTGCTCTTCAGCTGCTAAGCCATCTATTCCAGCCCTTACCAAAATACTTCTAAAATAAATGTACATCATGACAATATAAACAAATGTAAACAAAAACAAAATTCCAGAAGAATATTCATTCTCATGCAACTGCATCTAGAGTGGATAAGCATGAAGATCTCACCTGTGTAGACACACTTAAAAAGACCACGGTTCCACCTTTCTCCCTCAGAGTACACTTGGTCTTCATGACAATACTGCAAAGCAGAGCAGACTGCACCCATTTCTACTACCAAGAAACTGAGGTATGGATCTTAACTACACATTAAGATTCTCTGCAGAATCCAGATCATAATTGCCCTGAATTTTTCCCTTCCCTACTAGATATTACCCAATTTTTATCTCCCCAACGCTCTACTACCTAACTATTTCCAGACACTGGAACACAAACCTCTTCTTGAGGTCTGGATGGTACACACTGATAAAGGTTCCCAAACTTTCAAACATAGCATAACTACTCTTACCACCTCATCATGTGTAACTGTGCAGATGTACTGCATTGCCAGCAGAGTAAGAAGGAGCCATTCCATTCCCTCCAACCTGGAGTTATGGAATGATTTTGGCTGTGATGTGACTGTTGCTAATTGAACGCTAGTACTGTGCAAGTGTAACGCTTGCTCTTAAAAGCTTAGCCATCACTGCAGCCCCTAAAATAACCATTTCTAAAATAAATTTGCCTTAAGAAAATTGCCAAAAGAAATAATTAAAAGAAAACTGTGGTAGAAGACTCATTCTCATGCAATTGCTGCTGGGGTTGATAAGAAGGAATATTCCACCTGTTCATATACAACATAACAACGGATTGTTTCCACTTGGGGCATCAAAGTACTATTGGTCCTCGCAATAATAATGCAAAGAAGAGAGTGCTGTGCCCGTTTCTCAAAGTGGGAAAACTGAGGTAGATTGCCCAAGTTTTCTCTCAGATTCTAAGCAGATTCTGGACCATAATTACCACGAAATCCTCACTTATTTACTAGATATTATCCCAAATTTTAACTCTTCAACTCTCTTCTAACTTTCTGTTTAAAGACACCCCCTGGAACAAAAAGTTGGTCTTGAGGTCTGGACAGTGTACAATCTTAATCAAGATTTCAGAGCTCAGGCTCCCTGCCCTGTCGTCTTAGCATGCATGTAAGTATGTACAATCCTGTTGTGTAATGCTTCAGAGGTCAGAATAAGGCATGAGATTCCCCTGGACAGGATTCCTGGACCGCTCTGAGCTGTAATGTGGGGACTGAGAATCGAACCCAAGTCCCCTGCAAACGAGCAACCAGTGCCTTCACGCCTAAGCCATCTCACTAGCCAGCCCCCACAAAATATTTCTAAAATAAATTTACCTCACGGCAATTTACCAAATATTAAAAAGGAAATTCTGGAAGAATGCTCATTCTCATGCAACTGCATGTAGGGTGAATAAGCATGCAGATCACATCTGTGTATCTACCACTTAAAAACACCAGGGTTCTCTATTTTTGCATCACAGTACTTTTGCTCCTCACAAAAATACAGCACAGCTGCGCATGCTGCGCCCAAGTCTACTACCAATAAACTGAGGAATGGAATTTGACTACTCCAGATCCTGTGCAGCTTCAAGATCATAATTACCCCATATTCTGTCCGTTACTACTAGACATTGCCCGATTTTTATCTCCTCAATTCTCTTCTCACTTCCTATTTCCAGACTAACTTGTTCTTGAGGTCTGAAAGGGGTCCATTCATAAAGTTTCCAAAGCTTTCAAAGTTTAGGATAACTACCCTTACCATCTCATCAGGTGTGTCAGTGTGCAGAAGGTCTGCAATGTCAGCAGAGTAAGAAGAAGACATCATATTTCCCCAGCCTGGGAGGCATGGACTGTTTGTGGATGTGAAGTGGGTGTTTGGAATTGAACCCAAGTCCCCTATGCCAATGCAGCCCTTGGTCTCTACCACTTAAGCATCTCTCCAGCCCCTACAAGTTAATATCTAAAATAAATTTGCATTATGACAATTGTCAAAAAATTAATTAAAATAAAAACTCTGGTAGGGAGAATCATTCTCATGCAATTACTGCTGTGGTTGAAAAGTATAAACAATCTACTGTGTGTGTATACATATACATATGTTATATTACAAGTACACACACACATACGATATATATAATACTGAAAGAAAAACCAGATTTTTCCTTACTTCATTTTTCTATTTTTGGCCTAAGAGAAGTTTGGTCCTAGAAAAAAAAATGCACAACAGTGTGTGCTGTGCCCATTTCTCTTACTGGAAAACCGAGGTGGGAGCCTAAGTACTCACTTCGTTTCTATGCATATTCCTGACCATAATAACCCTGAATTCTTCCTTTTTCTTCTACACATTACTTCAATTTTATCTCCTAAACTCTCTCTACCTTCCCTTTTCCAGACACTGGAACAGAACTTTTTCTTGAAATCTGGGCATAGTAAATTCATATTGTTTCCCAGATTTCAAAGCTGATAATAAGGACCCTGACGACCTTATCATGTCTGCAAGTGCACAGATGGTCTGCAGTGCAACAGAGGAAGAAGGCTTGATGATTCCTTGCACCTGGAGTAATTGACTGTTTGTTACTATGATGTGGTTATTTGGATTTGAACCCAAATCCTCTGCACGTGCTGCCCTGCTCTCTACTGCTTAAGAGTCACTCCAGTCCTACATAATTATTCTATTTATTTACTTATTTATTATTCATTTTTATTTTTTAATTTTACATTATTACAAAAAAATGCCTACATACATTCCGAGAATATGTCAAAATTACCAAATCCGAAAATAAACTATGCTTCAAAATATTTCTAAAATAATGGATATTNTTGGGTGACTATATATGATAACTTGGGAAGCAAACTTAATTTTTTTACGTTAAATCATCTTAAAAAGAATACTACAAGGTGATAACTGTAACAACAGGGAAATGAAGGAATATTTGTATGTGTCAATCCCAAAAGTTATTGCTCTACAAATATTATGTAAAACAAATGTGGGCACAGTGAAATTATATCTCCAGTTTAATTCGATGCCATACCATTTTTATTAGGATTCTGTTAAACCAAGTGTTAAATATTACACGTACTTTTCTTAAGTCCTAAAACACCATGTGTCCTGTAGACAGTTTCTAGGCAAAAAACTGGGACTTGCTGACTCACGTCCAATTAAATATGCCTTAATCAATATACACCCGTGTCCCTCTCCCACCCTCCCCCCTTTTCCAATTCACCATTTCAGTCCATTATCTGATGCAGTCTTTCTGTTGTTCTTTTTACATGCATCCCTCTCCATTGAGAAATATTTATATCTTGGGTTATTGGTACTAGAAACCACATATGAGGGACACCATCTTGGTCGTTTGTTTTTCTGGGACTGTGTTACTTCACTGAACATAATGTCTTCCCCAGCTCCATCCCATTTACCTGCAAATCCATTTACCTGCATGATGTCATCTTTACTGCTGCATAGTATTCCATTTATACATGTACCACATTTTACTCTATCCACTCCTCAGTTGAAGGGCACCTGGGCTGGTTCCAGCTTTTTGCTATTGTGAACAGAGCTGCAATAAACATACTGTGCATGTATCTTTGCAGTAAGATGTGTCTTGTGGGTATATACCCAGAGTGGTATAATTGGGTCAATATGGTGGAAGGCTCATTTTGAGTTTCTTAAGGGATTCTCCACACTCTTTCCACAGTGGCTGGACAAGTTACCATTCCCACAGCAATGGATGAGTCCCCTTTCCCCACAACCTCTCCAGCACTTGGTATCATTCGTGTTCCTGAAATCAATACCAGTCTTATTGGAGTAAGGTGATATCTAGAGTGGGTTTTATTGCATTTCCTTAATATCAGAGATGTTGAACACTTTCTTAAAAGATTTCTCGGCCATCTCTTAACTCCTCCTCTGTGAAGTATCTATCAACTCTTTGCTCCATCTTTGAATGATCATTTGTTTCTTTCTTCTTGGTTTTTTGAGTAGCTTGTATTACTCTGGAAATTAATGCTTTGTCAGATGTATCTGCTGTTGAAGGTTTCCTCCCACTCTGTGTCTTCTCCTCACTTCCTTATTGTTTCTTTTGATGCTACCAGAAGCTTTGCAGTTTAATGAGGTCCCATTTTGTCAATTGTCGATCATTATTTTTTGCAGCTGCTGTCTGATTTAGGGAAGTCTTTTCCTACACCTATGTCTTGAAGTCTTCTGCCAACTTCTCTTCTATCACTCCAGAGTTTGGGGTTTCACGCTGAGGTCTTTGGTCCATCTTTGGAAGGTGACTTTTGTACAAGGTGAAGGTAGGGGGTTTTAATCATTCTTCTACAAGTGGTGATCCAGTTTTGCCAGCACCACTTGCTGAAGATGCTGTCTTTCTTCCATTGTGTCTTCTTGGCCCCCTTGTCAAATATGAGGTGGCTGAAATTGTATGGCCTCAGGTTTGGATCATTCAGTTTTATTCCCATTGGTCAACTGGTCTGTTTTTGCTTTGCCAGTACCAGGCTTGTCTTTATGACTATAGCCCTGTAGATAGTTTTTTGATCTGGTAGGCAATCCCCCCTCTATTGCTCTTTTTCACTCAGGGTTGCTTTGGCCTTTTGGGGTCTTTGTTTTTTTTCAAGCCTGTAAGAAACTCTTGGGGATTCTTGATTGGGATCACATTAAATCTGTTACCACTAGTTTGGTAGGATGGACATTTTTACTATATTTATTTTCCCAATCCATGGCATGGAGGTTTGTCCATCTTCTGATGTCCTCCTCAATTTCCTTTTTTCAGGGGTTTAAATTTTTGTTTATAGAGATCTTTGGTGTATTTAGTTAGGTTTGTTTCCTAGGTATGTTGTTGTTTTTGAGGCTATTGGAGTGGGAAGGTCTCCTGTAGTCCTTCTTCAATTTCTTGTTTGGTTGTACAGAAAGCTTCCCCATTAAAGGGAGGAACTCGGCAAAGGGCTGCCCCCTGTCAACCACTCCTCTTCAATATTATGCTAGAAACCCTAGCTAGGGCAATAAGGCAAAAAAGGAAATTAAGGAGTTTCTAATTGGAAAAAAAGAGGAAGTCAAGCTATCCCTTTTATTCTGATGATATGCTTGTCTACCTAAGGGATGCTAAGAACTCCACCAGAAAACACCTAGAAATGATCAAGAGCTTTGGTAAAGTGGCAGGATACAAAATAAACCTAGAAAAATCAGTAGCCTTTTGGTACTGGTGATTTAAACTCAGGTTCTCACACTTGTGCAGCAAGTTCTTATGTCTGATCTATCTCCTCAGTCCCTATAATCATAAGTTAACTTTAACAATTAACTTAGATTTAGAAAAATAGATATAATTTTTAAGTTACTTGGTTTTGTTGCTATGATATAAGAAAGATCATAAAATTCAAGTATCACATATACTGTTTGATAAAAATGAAGCTTAGGTAGAATTGACATATAATTTCAAGGAAAATGCAACATTATATGCAATTTTTGATGAGTAAAACTCTACTATTACTTACAGAGTAATAGTATATGCAGCATTCCGTTACTTTTGTCTATTTTGATGTTTCATCAGTGATAAGGACTCTGAAGTAGGCTGAAATTGAAATAAAACATGGCTAGGTCCCTGAATTGACCTCTTGAATGTCAAAACTACTCAGAAATGTACAAACTTTTAGAACATATTGAAGAATACATCCTTTGCTTTGCCTTTGGAGAAAGTGTGTATAAATTAAGTTTTCAAATCCCACTCTCACCCTGAGCTTCCCTTCCCTGTTTCCTTCATGTACTTATTAATTTCATCTGTAACTTAAATTGCTTTTGTGAAAGTTATCCCTGTGTGTACCATGCTCCTATTTAAATAGATTCTTGTTTAATTGATCTTGTTTCCAGTTTAACAGGAACCAGTACGCTGTCATACATTAAAACCTTATCATACTTCTGGATTTATCAATCAATGTTTTCTTTAAATAGATAGGATCATCTGAAGGAGATTATTGTTCACATGAGTAGATTTTCTAGACTTTATTAGAGAGCAGTATTCAGTTGACATACTTTTCCTAGCATTCCAAGCCTCTATCACCATTACTATGCAACCCTGGCTCTCCCTACAATGACCTTTTAGATGAGATTGTTTGGGGAACAAGAAATTTCACTAGAACAGCATCTTTGAATACTAGACTTTAAAAGTCAATACAGTTCTTCCTGTGACCTACTTTCTAGACAGCAATGTGACACATGGGAAATATACACTGATAAATGAGGATCTTTGTTGAGCATTAGAGCAAAAGGAACTAAATTGAGTCTCTAGATATTAATTATTCTCAGAGAAACAGTCCATCTAAGTGATCTTCAAATTGAGAAATAATTTTACACTTTTACATGATTGAACCAGGAAGCATTTTAACCTGTTGTGAAACACGCAATATTAAAATGGGTTAAGCAGAAGAACAACAGCAAAAAACTTTAAACACATTTATAATTTTAATTGAGAATATTAATACACTTGCCCCTGAGATGTTCTGGCTATCAAAGCTATCTAGTTCTTTTATTTTCTGTCTTTTAATACACTTGGGTACTATGCTTTGTAAAACAAATCAGAATAACTTTTATAAACAGATGTAGCTTGATCAAAGTCAACACAAATGATTTGGATTAATGCTCACCATAGGTGAAATCACAATCATATGTAGCATTTGCTTTTGTATTTTTGTACATTAGTTCATTTTAATATTATGCATAGAGAATATATATATATATATATATACAAGTACATGCACATACATTTTCTTACTTCATTTTTCTACTTTTGGCCAAAGAGAAGTTTGGTCCTAGAAAAATAATGCACAACAGAGAGAGCTGTGCCCATTTCTCTTACTGGAAAACTGAGGTCGGGAGCCTAAGTACTCACTTCGTTTCTATGCATATTCCTGACCATAATAACCCTGAATTCTTCCTTTTTCTTCTACACATTACTTCAATTTTATCTCCTAAACTCTGTACCCTCTATTTTCCAGACACTAGAACAGAACTTTTTCTTGAAATCTGGGCATAGTAAATTCATATTGTTTCCCAGATTTCAAAGCTGATAATAAGGACCCTGACCACCTTATCATGTGTGCAAGTGCACAGATGGTCTGCAGTGCAACAGAGGAATAAGAAGGCTTCATGATTCCCTCCACCTGGAGTAATTGACTGTTTGTTACTATGATGGGGTTATTTGGATTTGAACCCAAATCCTCTGCAAGTGCAGCCCTGCTCTCTAATGCTTAAGAGTCTCTCCAGCCCCTACAATAATATTTTATTTATTTACTTATTTATTTATTCATTTTTTATTTTTTTTATTTTACATTATTGCAAAAACGCCTACATACATTCCGAGCATATGTCAAAATTACCAATTCTGAAAATAAACTGTGCTTCAAAATATTTCTAAAATAAATTGGCATTATGAAAATTGCCAAAAAATAATCAAAAGAAAACACTGCCAGAAAGCTGGTTCTCAAGCCATTGTCCCTGGAGTTGATAAGCCTAAACATTGCATATATATATACTAAAAACACCTTGTTTCAACTTTTAGCCTAAGAGTACTTTGGGTCCTCACAATAATAATGCACAACAGATAGTGATGTGCCCATTTCTCAAACTGGGAAACTGAGGTAGGGTGCCAAATTACTCACTAAGATACTATGCAGAATTCAGAACATGATTACCCTGAATTCTTCCCTTTTCTACTAGAAAATACCCCATTTTTATGTCCTCAATTCACTTATAACTTCCTATTTACAGACACTTGAATATAAACTTGCTCTGGAGGTCTAAACTCTGTTCATTATAAACTTTCCCAAGATTACAAAGCTAAGAATAAGTACCCGGATCATCTTTTCATGTGGGTAAGTGTGCTGATGGTCTGTACTGCCTGCAGAGGAAGAAGAGAATATTACATTTCCCCACAACTGGAGGTATGGACCCTTTTGACCTGTAATGTGGGTATTGCTAGTTGAATCCAAGTCCTCTGCAAGAGCAACACTTGCTTGTAATTGCTTAGCCATCTCTCCAGCACCTACAAAAATATTTTTAAAATAAATTTCCTTTATGAAATTTGCAAAAAATTAATTAAAATAAAACTCTGGTAGAATAATTCTCAGGAACAGTCTGTATATATACATATATATATATATATATGTATA
>VZQC01009956.1:1502224-1567708 GCA_009823505.1 Rhizomys pruinosus
AAACTGAGGTCAGGTGCCCATTTACTCACTCGGATTCTATGCAGAACCTTGACCATTATTAAACTGAATTCCTCCATTTTCTTTTAGATATTTCCCCAGTTCTATCTCCTCAACTCTCTTCTAAATTCCTATTTCCAGACACTGGAACACAATGTTTTCTTGAAGTCTGGACAGTGTACATTCCAAAAGTCTGCCGAGATTTCAAAGCTTAGGATCCCGACCCTAACCACCTTATCATGTGTGCAAGTGTGCAGACAGTCTGCAGTGCCACAGAGGAAGAAGAAGGCATGATGTTTCCATGCACCTGGAGTTATGGACTGTTTGTTACTGTGATGTGGGTATTGGGAATTGAACCCAAGTCCTCTACAAGAGGAACACTTGCTCTTAGCTGCTAAGCCATCTATCCAGCCCTTACCAAATACTTCTAAAATAAATGTACATCATGACAATATACAAATAGTAACAAAAAATTCCGGAGGAATATTCATTCTCATGCAACTGCATCTAGGGTGGATAAGCATGCAGATCTCACCTGTGTAGATAACACTTTAAAAGACCACGGTTCCACCTTTCTCCCTCAGAGTACATTTGGTCTTCATGACAATAGGGCAAAGCAGAGCAGGCTGCACCCATTTATTCTACTAAGAAACTGAGGTATGGAACGTAACTACACATTAAGATTCTCTGCAGAATCCAGATCATAATTGCCCTGAATTCTTCCTTTCCCTACTAGATATTACCCAATTTTTATCTCCCCAATGCTCTACTACCTAACTATTTCCAGACACTGGAACACAAACCTCTTCTTGAGGTCTGGATGGTACACACTGATAAAGGTTCCCAAACTTTCAAACATAGCATAACTACTCTTACCACCTCATCATGTGTAACTGTGCAGATGTACTGCATTGCCAGCAGAGTAAGAAGAAGCCATTCCATTTCCTCCAACCTGGAGTTATGCAATGATTTTGGCTGTGATGTGACTGTTGCTAATTGAACGCTAGTACTGTGCAAGTGTAACACTTGCTCTTAAAAGCTTAGCCATCACTTCAGCCCCTACAAAAATATTTCTAAAATAAATTTGCCTTAAGAAAATTGCCAAAAGAAATAATTAAAAGAAAACTGTGATAGAAGACTCATTCTCATGCAGTTTTTGCTGGGGTTGATAAGAAGGAATATTCCACCTGTTCATATACAACATAACAACGCATTGTTTCCACTTGGGGCATCAAAGTACTATTGGTCCTCGCAATAATAATGCAAAGCAGAGAGTGCTGTGCCCATTTCTCATACTGGGAAAACTGAGGTAGATTGCCCAAGTTCTCTCTCAGATTCTAGGCAGAATCTGGACCATAATTACCACGAATTCTTCACTTCTTTACTAGACATTACCCCAATTTTTAACTCCTCAACTCTCTTCTAACTTCCTGTTTCAAGACACTCCCTGGAACACAAAGTTGTTCTTGAGGTCTGGACAGTGTACTATCTTAATCAAGATTTCAGAGCTCAGGCTCCCTCCCCTATCGTTTTAGCATGCGTGTAAGTATGTACAACCATGTTGTGCTATGCCAGGAGAGTTAGAAGAAGGCATGAGATTCCCCTGGACAGGATTCTTGGATTGCTCTGAGCTGTAATGTGGGGACTGAGAATTGAACCCAAGTCCTCTGAAAGAGCAACCAGTGCCCTTCACCCCTAAGCCATCACTCCAGCCCCCACAAAATATTTCTAAAATAAATTTACATCATGATAATTTACAAATATTAACAAAAAGAAAATTCTGTGTATCTACCACTTAAAAGCACCAGGGTTCTCCCTTTTTGCATCAGAGTACTTTTGCTCCTCACAAAAATACAGCACAGCTGCGCATGCTGCGCCCAAGTCTACTACCAATAAACTGAGGTATGGAATTTGACTACTCCTTCAGATCCTGTGCAGCTTCAGGATCATAATTACCCCATATTCTGTCTGTTACTACTAGACATTACCCGATTTTTATCTCCTCAAGTCCCTTCTCACTTCCTATTTCCAGACTAACTTGTTCTTGAGGTCTGGAAGGGGTCCATTCATAAAGTTTCCAAAGCTTTCAAAGTTTCGGATAACTACCCTTAACATCTCATCAGGTGTGTCAGTGTGCCAAAGGTCAGCAATGTCAGCAGAGTAAGAAGAAGACATCATATTTCCCCAGCCCGGGAGGGATGGACTGTTTATAGATGTGAAGTGGGTGTTTGGAATTGAACCCAAGTCCTCTGCAATGCAGCCCTTGGTCACTACCCCTTAAGCATCTCTCCAGCCCCTACATAAATAATTCTACAATAAGTTTGCATTATGAAAATTGCCAAAAAATTAATTAAAAGTCAACACTGCCAGAAGACTCATTCTCAGGCAATTGCCCCTGGAGTTCATAATCCTGAACATTCCACCTCTATATATGCAACCAAGAATTCCTTGTTTCAACCTTTGGCCTAAGAGTACTTTGGGTCCTCACAATAATAATGCACAACAGATAGTGATGTGCCCATTTCTCAAACTAGGGAAACTGAGGTAGGGTGCCTAAGTACTCACTTGGATACTATGAAGAATCCAGACCATAATTAACCTGAATTCTTCCCTTTTCTACTAGATAATAACCCATTTTTATCTCCTCAATTCAAGTCTAACTTCCTATTTCCAGACACTTGAACTTAAACTTATTGTTGATGTCTAAACTGTGTTAATTATAAAGTTTCCCAAGCTTTAAAAGCTTAGTATAAGTACCTGGATCATCTTCTCATGTGTGCAAGTGTGCTGATGGTCTTCAGTGTCAGCAGAGGAAGAAGAGGACATGAGATTTTGCCACAACTGGAGTTATAGACTATTTTGAGCTGTGATGTGGTATTGCTTATTGAACCCATGTACTGTGCAAATGTAACACTTGCTCTTAACTGCTTAGACGTCACTTCAGCACCTACAAAAATATATCTAAAATAAATTTGCCTTAAGAAATTTGCCAAAAAATAAATTAAGAGAAATATGTGATAGATGACTCATTCTCATGCAATTGCTGCTGGGGTTGATAAGTAGGAATATTCCACCTGTACATATACAACATAACAACACATTGTTTCTACTTGGAGCCTCAAAGTGCTATTGGTCCTCGCAATAATAATGCAAAACAGAGAGTGCTGTGCCCATTTCTCATACTGGGAAAACTGACGTAGGTTGCCCAAGTTGTCACTCAGATTCTAGGCAGAATCTCGACTGTAATTACCATGAATTCTTCACTAATCTACTAGTCATAACCCCATTTCTCATCTCCTCAACTCTCTTCTAACTTCCTGTTTCAAGTCACTCCCTAGAACACAAAGTTGTTCTTGAGGTGTGGACAGTGTACATTCTTAACCAAGATTTCAGAGCTCAGGCTCCCTGCCCTGTCGTCTTAGCATTCGTGCAAGTATGTACAACCCTGTTGTGCCATGCCAGGAGAGTCAGAAGAAGGCATGAGATTCCCTAGGACAGGATTCCTGGACTGCTGTGAGCTGCAAAGTGGGGATTGGGAATTGATCCCAAGTCCTCTGAAAGAGCAACCAGTGCCCTTCACACCTAACCCATCACTCCAGCCCCACAAAATATTTCTAAAATAAATTTACATCATGACAATTTACAAATATTAATAAAAGGAAAATTCTAGAAGAATATTCATTCTCATGCAACTGCATCTAGGGTGGATAAGCATGCATATATAAATGGTACATACCACCTGTGTATATACCATTTAAAAACACCAGGGTTCTCTATTTTTGCATCAGAGTACTTTTGCTCCTCACAACAATACAGTAAAGCACATTGTGCTGCCCCCATGTCTACTACCAAGAAACTGAGGTATGGAATTTGACTACTCCTTCAGATCCTGTGCAGCTAGAGGATTATAATTACCCCCAATTCTTCCCTTTTCTATTAGACATTACCTGATTTTTATCTCCTCAACTCTCTTCTCACTTCCTATTTCCAGACACTTGAGCACAAACTCCTTCTTGAGGTTTGGAAGGGGTCCATTCATAAAGTTTCCAAAGCTTTCAAAGTTTAGGATAACTACCTTTACCATCTCATCAGGTGTGTCAGTGTGCAGAAGGTCTGCAATGTCAGCAGAGTAAGAAGAAGGCATCATATTTCCCCAGCCTGGGAGGCATGGACTGTTTATGGATGTGAAGTGGGTGTTTGGAATTGAACCCAAGTCCTCTGCAATGCAGCCCTTGGTCTCTACTGCTTAAGCATCTCTCCCGCCCCTTTAAAATTAATTCTAAAATAATTTAGCCTTATGAAAATTCCCTAAAAATTAATTAAAAGAAAAGTCTGGCAGAAGACTCATTCTCAGGCAATTGTCGCTGGAGTTGATAAGCCTGAAAATTCTACCTCTATATATACAACCAAAAACACCTTGTTCCTACTTTTGGCCTAAGAGTACTTTGGGTCCTCACAATAATAACGCACAACAGATAGTGATGTGCCCATTTCTTAAACTGGGAAACTGAGGTAGGGTGCCTAAGTACTCACTCAGATACTATGCAGATTCCAGACAATAATTACCCTGAATTCTCCCCTTCTCTACTAGATAATACCCCATTTTTATCTCCTCAATTCACTTCTAACTTCCTATTTCCAGACACTTGAACACAAGCGTGTTCTTGATGTCTGGAATGTGCACATTCATAAAGTTTCCAAACTCTCAAAGCTTAGGATAACTACCCTTTCCATCTCATCATGTGTCTAAGTGTCCAGGTTTTCTGCAATGCTAGCAGATTAAGAAGAAATCATCATATTTTCCCAGCCCTGGAGTTATGGACTGTTTTGGGCTGTGATGTGGGTATTGCTAATTGAACCCAACTCCTCTGTAAGAGTAACCCTTGTTCTTAACTGCTAAGTCATCTCTCTAGCCCCTACAAAAATATTTCTAAAATAAATTTGCATTATGAAAATTGCCAAAAATTAATTAAAACTCTGGTAGAATACTCATTCTCATGCAATTATTGCTGGAATTGGCAACCCTGAACACTCCACCTGTATATATACAACCAAAAGCATCTTGTTTCTGATTTTGGCCTAAGAGTACTTTTTGTCCTCAAATAATATTGCACAACCAAGATTGTCATGCCCATTTCTCATACTGGGAAACTGAGGTAGGGTGCCTAAGTACTCACTCAGATTCTATGCAGAATCTGGAACGTAATTACCCTGAATTCTTCCCTTTTCACTAGACATTGCCCCAGTTTTAACTAGTCAACTCTCTTCTAACTTTCTATTACCAGACTCTGCAATGCAAACTTGTTCTTGAGGCCTGGGCAGTATACATTCATAACTTTTCCCAAGATTTAGAAGCTCAGGCTCCCTCCCTTGCCATTTTAGCATGCGTGTAAGCATGTGCAACCCTGTTTTATAACTGCAGGAGAGTCAGAAGGAGGTATGAGATTCCCCTGGACAGGATTTCTGGACTCCTCTGAGCTGCAGTCTTGGTACTGGGAATTGACCCCAAGTCCTCTGAAAGAACAACCTGTGACCTCAACCACTAAGCCATCTTTCCAGCCCCTATAAAATTATTTCTAAATCAAATTTACCTTACAACAATTTCCAAGCATTAATAAAATTAAAACTTTGGCAGAATGCTCATTTGCATGAAAATGCAGCTGGAGTGGTTATGCATGCATGTTCCACCTGTATACAAACCACTTAAAAACACCATGGTCCTGCCTTTTTGCCTCAGATTACATTTGGTCCTCACAACAATACTGCAAAGCAGAGAGTGCTGCGCCCATTTCAGCTATTGGGAAACTGAGGTAGGTTGCCTAATTACTGACTTGGATTCTATGCAGAATCAGGACCATAATTACCCTGAATATTTCTCCTTTCTTCTAGATATTACCCCATTTTTATCTCCTCAACTATCTTCTAACGTCCTCTTTCAATATACTTGAACACAAGCTTGTTATTGAGAACTGCACAGTGTATAATCAAAAAAGTTTCCCTAGCTCTCAAGGCTTAGGCTGCCTCTCCTTTCCACCTTACATGTGTGTAATTAAGTGCACCGGTGTTGTGCAATGCCAGAGAGTCAGAAGAAGGACTCAGATTCTTCTGCACCTGGAGTTAATGACTGTTGTTAGCTGCCAAGTGGGTACCGATAGTTGAAATCAAGTACTCTGCAAGAGCAACCAGTGCTCTTAAACACTGAGCAATCTCTCCAGCCCCTAGAATTTTTTTTCTAATATAAATTTATCTCTGGAAAATTTCAAAAAATTTAATAAAAAGAAATAAAATTTAAAAAACAGAAAACTCTGCTAGAATACTCAGCCTCATGCAATTGCTGCTGGGGTGGATAAGTGTGTAATTTTCACCTGTATATATACCACCTAAGAACACCATATTTCTAGGTTTTTGTCTATTAATACATTTAGTCCTCACAACATTACTGCACAGTAGAGAGTGCTGCAACCATTTCTCATACTGAGAAACTGAGATAAGGAACCTACGTACTCACTCAGATTGTATGCAGAATTATGCCCATAATTACCCTGATTTTTTTTCCTTTTTCTACTACAGATGATCCCATTTGTATCTCTGCAAGTCTCTTCTAAGTTCTTGTTTCAAGATATTTGAACACAAACTTGTTCTTGAGGTATTCAGAATGAACATTCATAAATTTCTCAAACTTTCAAAGCTCAGGCTAACTTTGCTTGCCCTATTAGCACATGTGTAAGTGTACCCCTGTCTTGCAATGCAGACAGAGTCAGAAGAAGGCATCAGATTCCCCTGGATCTGGATTTATGGAGTGTTGTTAGCTGTCATGTGAATACTGGGAATTGAACCCAAGTCCTCTGTAAAAGCAACCAATGCTCTTAACCCCTGAGGCATCTCTCCAGCCCTTACAAAAATATTTCAAAAACAAATTTACCTGATGACAATTTCCAAAAATTAATAAAAATAATGGTAGAACACTCATTCTCATGCAACTGAAGCTGGGGTGAATAAGCATGCAGATTCCACCAGTATATATACACCACTTAAAAACAGTATGTTTCTAGCTTTTGGCCTAAGAGTACATTTTGGTCTTCACATCAATACTTCATAGCAGAGAGTGCTGCACCCATTTCTCCTATGGAGAAACTGAGGTAGGGGACATAAGTACTAACTCAGATCGTGTGCAGATTCAGGATATAATTACCCAGAATTTTTCTCTTTTCTACTATATATTACTCCAGTTTTATCTCATCAACTTTCTTCTAACTTCCTATTGCAGGTTACCTGAACACAAACCTGTTCTTGACATCTGCACCATGAACATTAATAAAGATTCCTAAGCTTTCAAAGCTCAAGCTAACTCCTCTTGCACTCTTAGCATGTATGTAAGTGAACCTGTGTCCTGCAATGAGGGAGGAGTTGGAAGAATGTATCAGATTCCCCAGGACCTTGGATTTCTGGAGTATTGTTAGCTGCCATGTGGGTACTGGGAATTGAACCCAAGTCCTCTGCAAGAGCAACCAGTCCTCTTAACCACTGAACCATCTCTCCAGCCCCTACATATACATTTGTAAAATAAATTTACCACATAAGTTCCAAAATATTAATAAAAACATATTTTATAAAGCCCTTAAGATTTGTGTCTGATACAGCTGATTATTGACAGTCATTTTATTAGATGCTAATCTCTGACTTCTGTGCAGGGGCATGTAAAAGTGTCCATACAAATCACACAATAGCCCATACACCTAGCCTTTAACTTTAGGCTTACAGTACTGCATTTATTTCATTTCTTAAAACATATAGATTATGTTGAATAGTTCTTTCCATAGTTTTCAAATACATTTCTTTGAATACATATATGCATATATTATATGTCATTTTTCAATATACATTTCCAAATATAAATAATTTCACATCAAGCTCAACAGGATAAAAACATGTAAACATATGCACCTCATTTTGTCAAGTAAAACAAAAATCACAAAGTAACCACAATTTAACAAGTGCACTTGAAGGAGGAGTGAAGAAACAAGACATGTAAACAAACACAGTCAGCAGCTGCAAGGCCCTGAAAGAGTCCATTTCTTAAGGCTATATAGCAAAAAGCTTGTAATTCACTTAAAGACTTCTGTCATTCACTTTGTCACATTTACACTTATGGGATTTCACTATAAGAAATTCTGTAAACTCTAGAATAAAACTGAGTAAATCCTGTTGGAAACAGACATGACACAACAAGCAATCAACTGACAGAAATATTAATTCCACCAAACGATACTTTAAAGATTTTTTGTTAGTTTGTAACACAGAGAAGCATCACAGTCTTACTGGGAAGAAGGCAGGAATAGATAACACAGCAGTACTGCATAAAGATTGCCTCAAAAGCCTCTAAAAGCAATAGGTTTGTCAGTCAATAAGGGGAAATAAGCAACAGTAGACAAAAGAGACTCAGCAGACTAGATTACATGCCATAACATGATACTACAGAATCAAATCGAAATATTCTTCCAGCTGGTACTGAAGCAAGAACAACTGATCATCAGAGAGGAGAAAACCACCTCTCAGGGCAAGAAACTTCTTAAATAACAGGATGGCCAGGTGAAGCAAGGCAAGCTCCTTTTTACGATGTTTAAAGACAAAATTTTCCCCTCGCAACTGCACAGTCTCCAAAACTTGATGCCAGTATACGTTTGATGATCCACCACCACCACCTGGCCTTGGAGGCTGGTATCTCCAGCCCCCGGGGTATTCATGCTTGTAAAAACAGAATTCTCCAAAGGGGCAGTAGCCCCTTCCTTTAGCAAAATACTGGCAGTCTTTGTTACTCATTCCCTCCTTATATTGCTGAATAAGCTTCTCCTTCTCCTCTTCCTCCTCCACCCAGAACTCACTAGGAATGACAAAGCCGGAGGAGACCCTGCACTGTGGGCAGGACTTACTGATCCTATTCTCAAACTGTGTGGCACTTCTCCACGTGCGGATACACCTAAGACAGAAGGTGTGGGTGCAGCTGATAAGGATGCCAAAGCGGCGGTCGCTGGGATCAGCTTTTTCATAGACAACCTCCATGCAGATGCCACACACCTTGTCCATGCTGCGCTGCACAGCAAAGGAGAGTTCCATGTCTCTCTCATGTGCTTCAATGCAGGACCTTCTATGGGATTCCCGCTGGGATGCATCCGCAGGGTGCAAGGCATAGTACCCGCACATGTCGCACAAATCTCCGTGGGGATAAGCACATGACTGCCCACGCTGGCATTCTCCCTTGAGAGCATAGCGGCAAACCGGCAACCCCAAGCCCATAGCCATCTGCTGCTCTCTCTCAATCACTGGCCTCTGTGGACGTGGAGCCTCTAGAATTTGCGAGGGGAACATGCGACCTCGGTAGGGCTGTCCAGGAACAAACTCAATAGCCCCCACCCAGCCTTCTGCACCTGCTCCTCCCACAGCTGCAAAGCCTGCTTTGTCAGTCTCCGATTCAGAAAAGCCCCATTCAGTAGCTGAGCCAATCAGAGGCAAGGAGCTTGAGGATGCAGTAGGGGGGGCTTCAGCCTCTTCCTGAGTTGGGGGCTCCCTGTCGGCAGCCATCTTGGGTCCTCTGTCTGCAGAGGCCCTAGGCTGAGAATCTTGCCCCTCCCTGGCCTTCTGCCACCCAGCGAAGTCATGAGAATAGCAACAGTTCTCTCCCTCTTTGCACTGCCCATGAAGATAATACCTGCAGAAGATTTTCTTTGTCCAGGTGCTGCTGCTGCTGTCAGGCTCAGGACTGGTCATGGCTCCGCCCCCTGCAGCATGAGCTGGACTCAAACTCACAGGGTGGATGTTCTCAGGGCCAGGAGCCACGGGGAGCAAGGGCAGGCCATAAGCCTCTTGTATAGAGGCTGAAACAGCTGCTGCAGAGGCCCCAGAGGCCTCAGGCCCGGGAGGGGGGGTACCGGCCACACCCTCCCCCCCATCAGCACTTGCCTTGGCACCTGGGGCATTTGAGGGAGCTGTAGTAGCATCCATCCGTCTCCTGGCCCCTGCAAGTGTCCAAAAACACTCTTTTATAGTGTATTTTGGCCTCCTGAATCCCTCAGCTCGAGCTGGAAAACGTGGCGTCTTCTCGGCAGGAAGTCCACCATTTTTTGTCTTCCCCCCTGCTCCCTGTACCCTGAGAACATTGGTTCCTAAGAGGGGACACTTCCTTTTGTGACACCACTTACTGGTGCTTTAGCGGAAGTGTATTCCGACATGTTTTTTTAGCACCGATATCGGCTTACCGATCCTCTTATGAGCTCCTGCTGGGTCTCAGCTCCTATTCTGTAGCCCCTATTATTTGCCTTTCCCACACTCTATTGTCTCAAGATTGATGTTTTAGTCTCTTTCAGGTTCCATTGTGAGCATTTTATTTGATTTTTTTAAGTATTACAAAAACCGCTACGATCCATGCTTTCGGATCGCCCGCTTTTATAAAAGCCTGCTTTTATAAAAGCCTGCTTTTATAAAAGCCTGGCATTCATTAAAACAATCATGAAGAGTATAAATCCCCCCAGTTTACTGTTGGCTTTTGTCTACTAGTGACTGCTTTTGAAAAGAATCCAAGTGTCCCCGCGAAAGTTTTTTTCAGCCCCGCCTCTTGTAGACATGACGGGATTTCTTTCTCTGGTTTCTTAAAATGCTTGAAGGATTAAGTTAGCTATGCTTTTCAGCAGCAACACATTAGAAGGGAACTCTTCTGACCTAAGGCTAGTTAGTGCCTTTCAAATTTATTCCTTTGTTAGAATTTCCTACACTTCCCCACTCCGTGGAAGCCTGAGACTTTGCCCAGCTTCGATGTTCCATTAATAAAAGATCGCAGAGTGACCCAGGCTTTTCTTTTCTTTTTTTGGTCCTTTTGAGACAGGGTCTTTCTGCAGCGTGACCCAGGCTTTTAATTTATTCTATTGGTTGTATTCAAAAAGACTCTTTGTTCTTGCCTTTCTTTTCAGCCCATTACGTGCTGCACTGAACCACAACAGCCTTACAAGATGCCTTCTCTGCCTTAAACTGCAGATTGTCTCATTTCATTTTCCACATATGTGACTGGTTTTTCAGGTTTATTTTATTGGGCTACTATTTCATATGGATTTCTACTTTAATAAGTATGTTTACCATATTGGCATATACTGAATTTTATCATGTAGAATGCTTAAAGGATAATCTAATCATGTTTTATTCCATCCTTTCCCTAACATGATTATTTAAAATGACAATATTTCATTTATCCTCAAAAGGAAATAAGATTAGAGGGAATTAGAAAACAAACTTATATAGTGTGATACTCTGAATATTTATAATTTAATCATCCAAATCAATGTGTACATCCTTGCTTATCAAAACCAAGAAGAAAATACTAAGCAGTAAAGCATATTATTAAATAGCAGACTAAGAAAATCAGGGAATTGAAACAAATGGGTGAATAGAAAAGGAAAACTTTATTGTGCAGCTTATCAAATTAAACAATGAAAGACCCAAGTCACTTAGATATGATGAGAGGATTTTAGTCACCACATTTGACCATGAAACTTGAAATTTTATATTAAATGATCATACATCTAAAAATATAGAAAAATGTTAGGAAGGGAAATGAATATCTGTTAAGCAAATTGAATATGCAATAAAAATATTCCTGAAAGTATGTTAAAGCATTTAGTCATTAGCTTGTAATATTTAAGCACCAACGTGTACAACAGGGGAAGCAAAGAAATAAACTATCTTGGAATTTGAAAGTAATTTTTGATAGGCAGCGGGTAAAAACTGAGAATAAATTAGTTAAATTCTTGACTTGTTAAGCATGTTTATCCAAGATGCCTGACAGAAGTGCAATAAACAGCACTTTTATGTATCTACAATAAGTACAAATATTAGTGACTCTAAAACATTTTAATTGGTAGTGTTTACAGTAATATTAAAGGTGGAATACAATATGACAATATTGCACAATAAATTGAATTTATTTTTATTTTTGGAAGACATAAATAAGGATCCTTCATTATCAGATAATTCAATATTTTATAAGGCAAACTTTTTGTTTGATATTATTCACCGATTTTCTTCAAGAATCAAGAAAATCTTATTTATTTTATCCTCTCCTTTTCATTGGAATTTTAAATTCATATGCCAGCTTTTCTAAAATCTGATAAATCTGAACTCTCTCAAATATTTCCTCTTCTAAATATGTTGATTGATGAGGACATTAGTAAGCTTATTGATATTTAAATAACAAAAAGGCTTATGTACCACACTTCATACAAATTACAAAAAACAAAAATAATTAATATGTGTAATCTAGTATTTATTTGTTCACTGGTAATATATCAACTGCATTATATATAAATAATATTTCATCTCTTTTTACACAACCCCTGTAAATTATAAACTTCTGTGAAGAATTTATTGATGCCCTGCCCAATCCACTATCCTCCTCCAGTTCCTGAACAATTCAAATCTGGGTGAAATTGTTCAACATCTTGTTTTTTTTACTATAAGTTTAATTTAAATTGCCACATAAGACTAACATTCATACTACAGAACAGAAGTGTTGCCTTTGACCACCATGTCTCCTCAAACATAAAGAAACTGAGAAATAGATTTTTTAATATATTCAGCGTTTTGCTGTTAAGACTGAGTGATATTTGTTTAAAAATCCCTATTTGGCTCCCCATTGTTTGCATAACCTACACATCATAAGAACTAAATATGCCAGTGTTAAAGTGTGAAATCATCACATACAATTAGACATTAAAGATCTTAAAACGCCACATTAGACCAACCACTATAAACTTTGGTTAGGATACTATTCTTGAGAGAAATTAGCAATTTTGTATCCTGGAAAAGCTGTTATATTCAGAGAATTTTCTCTGACTGCCTTCATCCATGTTCTTTTCCCTCCATCACCCCCCCCCCTTTCATTTAGCATCTCTTAAGAACATACCTCTGATCTCTTCTTCAGTTATTTGTTTCAGCAGAACTGTCTTTTCTTAGCAAAAACTTGAAGAACTTAGGGATTGGGACCTGAGGGTTCTCCAGATTGGTCAGCATTAAGGGTATCCAAATGAAAGAGATGAAGAACTTCCAAACAGAACATATGGAGCACCACTTTGCCAGGGAACAGAGTGAGGAGGGCAAAGGTGTTGGTTAATGGCACTGCATAGGAGAGGGAAACTATTGACAACTTGACAATTTCTCAAGAGACAGGAGCCTAGCTCAGAACTGAACTGTAAGGGTGGAAAGAAAAAGCAACTGGTCCATGTGTCTTTCATTCCAAGCAGCTCAGGGCTGCCGAGCCCACCCCCACATGATCAATGGGTTCACAGTTAAAAAAAAGCACACAATAGTCTCATTGCAACTTATTTTACAATACTCCTGTGCTTTAGAACTACTATTTTGGCACTATGAGAGGGGGAAGGTGAAGGTGGGTCTATAGATTAAATGCAAGTGTCTAGAAAGGCAGTGTGGATTCACACCCAGAGTCCTCCTCTAGCTAACTGAGACCTTTATGAAGCACATTAATTATCCTTTTTTAACCACATTTGGTCAACAATAAGAGTATAGTAACATTAAAATAGTGGCTGAGAAGGATGAGATAGTATATACCTATAATCCTAGCACTCAAGAGACTGAAATGCAAAGATTTCCATGAGTTTGACCCAAGCCTATAATAAAAAGTAAGTTCTGGGCTGGCATGGAGTAAAACTTAAAAACAGAATAGAAATAAGTATTCTTTTTTTATTAATTGACTTAAAATAATTGAAAGATTAATAGCTACTAGATCCAATGCTTTAGAGAACTATGTATCTTTTCTACTTTAGAATAATCATCTAGTCTGTGTTCTTATTAATTTCCTTCTTACACTTTATGTATCCAATAGTAATATGTTGAGACTGCCTCTTGAAATTTTCAGGGCATAATATATTAACTAGATTTTATCTATATGTATAAATTTTATCATAAAATTTAAAAAGCCCGTTTTCAACAACTCAATTTTAAAGGTTCAGACATAGGCATGTTTCTGCATCCAGGTAACTTTATCTCTCTGTAATTGTGACTGCCATAGGATTAGGGTTGGAATTGGAAATGGAATTAGAATTCTTGATGATTTGGTTTGCAAATACTCTTTGTAGAGTACACACCTGTTCACCCTGAGTGAACAACTAGGTAATAACAAATTTACTTGATAATATATTTTAGCAAGGGCTTTTTGTGTGTGTTTGTGTGTGCACATGATGTGTTTATATGTGCCTGTATGTTTGCATGTGTCTGTGAGTGTGGTTTCATGTGTGGCCTGACATCCTCGTTTAAGACAACATGCCTTTGTTGCCTGGTAGCTGTTTTGTACAGCAGTCTAGTAGACTTGGGAGCTTCCAAGGATCCTCTTGTCTGGACACATCCCATTTTGACATAGGTCTACTTGGTTTTTAGACAGAAACTACCATGCTTTGTTTTCACATGGTTGTAGGGATTTGAACTTCATTCCTCATGCTTGTGCAGCAATTCTTTTAACCACTCAGTCATCTCCCCAGGCTTCAGAATGTCTTTTAATTTCAAAATGCAAATAAATAAATATGTGTATGTAATCCTATAGCCACCCAGTTGTTTGAAAGAAATGTGATGGAAACTAGGAAATTCATGATATAATTGCCTTTAAGAACATAGGAAACAACAAATATGAGTGCCACACTATTAAAAACTGTAAGAACAATAGCTTAGGTACCTTGTAAGTAAAAGAAGGAATTATGAAGGAAATAATGTGCTTTCAATTGTATGAGTATTAAAATACATACGAGACAGCAAAACTATCACATTCACATGGAAGGAAGAAACCTGTTTCCATAAAATAGAATAAAAGCAAAAGAAAAGATATGGGGTCAGGGAGGCTGTCAAATAAAATTACGGGCACATGCTTGTAACTCCAGTACTCTGCAAGTTGATGTAGAAGGGTCATTATAGGACACACTGGGCTACTAGCAAGATCATATTTCACAATAAAAATGACAAAACAATGATAAAGCTTGAATTTCTTCTCTCATATCAAAATAGGTTCTGAGAAGTTCCTGCAAGCAGAAGCAATCTAAGACCTCCATTGTGGACCATGGGAGTAAAAGACAGCATTTGGTTAAATTTTGAGTCCTATAAATGGAGAGATTCTCATAAAACAAAAAAATGCTCTTTTAATTTTTATGTTCCTTCCTTCACTCAAAAGACGTCACTAAAGAGAATTTTGAACTGAGAGCTGAGTGACAATAAAGTGTTCATCTTCTGTCTAATACTGGAGATCATGCATATAGGCAGTCAGATGAAATTGATGGACTATGGCAGAAATTTAAAATCTCAGAAAGTTAAATTCATTATTACAACTAACTTGGTTAGGGTACATGAAATACTACTTGCATCATTCTGGACTGTAAGAATTTCATGTGTGATAAGTTCGAATTGTTACACCTGAAATATGTTTCAACATTATAAAAAGTTTGAAATCATTCAAAAACAAATTCTTACTCCAGGGTAAATTTGAGCCAAAAAGAAATAACAAAATATAAACAGAAAAATAGCTTCCATATGGGAAACTAATGACTATATTTGTAACTTACATATGGGCATAAGAGAAAACACAGATCAGAAATAGAATATGATTAACAATGAAGGGATTACACATCCAAGTTTCTGCCAACAACAAGCTACTCAGAGGAAATGATACAATACAGCCTGACATACAGTGTGCATTTATAATGCATGAGATGTTATAAATGTGAAATTACGATTTTTTGAGAAAAGATTTTACT
Source organism: Rhizomys pruinosus (assembly GCA_009823505.1). Lineage (NCBI taxonomy): Eukaryota > Metazoa > Chordata > Mammalia > Rodentia > Spalacidae > Rhizomys > Rhizomys pruinosus. Next base: position 1,518,016 of record VZQC01009956.1, read on the forward strand.
ATGCCATTCTGGAACTCAGTGTGTAACTCAGACTCCAACACATGGGCATCTTCCTACCTCATCCTCTTTAATGCTAGATTAGCATTACAGCCATTAGTAATCATTCCATGCCTGACTTGTGATTAAATATGATACAATTGTTCGAATAAGGGGGTTACAAAACAAGACAATAAACTTAACCAGAAGAAATTATAGGAAGGAAATTACAAAAAGAAAAGAGCTAAAAGTAATTAGAGTAACAAAGCACCAAAAAGGAAGCAACCAAATTTGATTTCTTTATTTTTTTTTCGGTCTTTTTAAAACAGGGTCTCCCTTTAATCCCAGGTGGCCTGGAGCTTGCTATGTAGAAAAGACTGGACTTGAATTTACATAGATTCACCTGCCTCTGCCTCCCGAGTACTGGGATTAAAGCGGTGTGCCCCCATGGACAGCAAGTTGATTTCTTACAAAGCAATAGGGATTAACATTCTTTTATTATCAGATTTTAAGTTGCAATCCTTAAAGGTCCCTTTACACTCATACTAGGCAGTATTAACTATCTTTTTAAAAAAATATTTATATTTTTATTTTATGTGTATGAGAGTATTGCCTGCATGTGTGTAAGTGCACCCATTTCCTGTAATGCCCCCAGAGGACATAAGGGTGTGTTGGATCCCCAGAAACTAGAGTTACAGACATGTTAGCCACCATGTGGGTACAAGAAATCTAACCCAGGTTGTCTGCAAAGTCACCAGTGCTTTTAACCACTGAGTCAGTATTGACTATCTTAACATGATCTGTGGAGTTCCATTTTATCATCTAGTTTATAAATACCAAGACATAGCTGAATTTCAATTGGTTTCATTCTGTTAGAGCATCTTTGACCACTGTAAGCTATTTTACAATTGGTACTATTGCCACCCAGTATACGGCCTAGATAAGTAGCTGAATTTCTACCCTACCCTGACCTCCATCTTTGAAGACAGGATGCTTTGAAGCCTAGAATGTCCTCTTCAGTTAAGATGGACAAAATTCCATGAAAGATGACTGCCTGAGTGACTCCAGGGGAACCTTTAAGTTCATTATAATCTGGTCTCCATATTAGCTCCATGAAATTGTACAAGGCTGTAATAGTGGCTAGGGCATTCACTAGTTATGGGAAATATCCACCCACTCCACAAGTTTCTTTCCCCTTTGTCAGTACTACTTTCCTGTGGTTATTATTTTACTTTCTATGTCTGGCTGCCCCATCCCACCCCCCCCCAAAAAAATGAGAAGCTGATTTATGAGCAGTTCTATCATGGTTTTACATTCACTTTTCATTGAATAAACTTGTGATGTTCATGTTCCCCTTCAGTTATCTCTTAGGCTTTATCACGGCAATTGGAAGGACATGTGTTAGGGGTTTCCACTTTTCCACAGAGTAACAAATCTTTGCTATTAGCACTATGACATCAGAGACTAAGACAATGCTACAATAAAGGTGAGGCATAACCTGCTATTTTGCACACAAGCTTTTCTGTGTTGCCCAGGCTCTCCAATGACTCAATTGTGTTTTTCCAACCATTCCCTCCCCTGAGTGCTGGGATTTACAGGCATGGATTTCCATGCCAGACTCAGAGTGTCAGCTAAGTATGATTAGAATGAGGGCTTGTTAGATTTCTTACAGTGCAAAGGATCAAATATAAGGCCCTAGTGTATGTTGGATAATTGGTCAATAACTAAGCTATATCTCCAGTCTTTTTGACTATTTTTATTTAGTTTCTCTCCTATGATTATTGGAGGTGGAAGTGCAATTTATTTATTTATTTATTTATTTATTTATTTATTTATTTTGAGGATGAGATTGTTGCTTTGTAGCCAAACTGGCCTTGAACTCATTATTCTGCTGCCCATCTTTCTACATGATTGGATTATAGCCACGAACTGCCATATGGAACTTTACCACTGTTTGAATTTAGTGAGATTACCTAGCTATAACTCTAACTTAAGCTGAGAGAGTGGTTGAGAATGGTGGCACACACCTTTTATTCCTGCACTCAGAGGCAGAGGCAGGCAGATGTCTGTGTGTTCAAAGACAGTCTAGTCTACATAGAAAATTCTAGGCCAGCCAAGGCCACATAATGAGACTCTGTCTGTGTGACTTTATGACATCTTACCAAATCTTAAATTTATATCATTTATAGCCTATCTTATACAGACACCAATCTAATCAGTGGTCTTTTAAAATTTATTATGAAAATTATTTTAATATATAAATAGCATTTTCCACATAGGTATAATTAAGTTACATACACCATATGTTTCATATGTTAATGAGCTTTAGTGTGATTTTGCACATGTAGATACAACATGCATTGGTCATATTCCTTCCAGTGGCATTTCCCTCTCTTAAGTGATTTTCATTATTTCTTTATTTTAAGATTAAATTTTTGTAACTTCAAATATATTTTATAAATTTTACATTTACAATTAAGTAAAAATGTTGGCCTTTTAAAAATTATGCACATATTAAATACTTTTGTTTCTATACACATTAAAACAAACAATACATCATTTACTTACATACTATTATTACTCTTTTCCCTCCTGTTTTAAATGATCATTTTACCTCCTTCTGAACCAGTCCTTTCTACTATGGCTAAGAAGAAAAACTGAAGATGGGTGGATCTGGGTCCGTGACCCTAGATGCAGTCTCTCCTGGAATGCCCCCATGTCATAACTTCAGTTCCTTTTACTTTCCTTTTGTCCTACTAAACAAGAGAGAGAGAGAGAGAGAGAGAGAGAGAGAGAGAGAGAGAGAGAGAGAGAGAGAGAGAGAGAAAACCACAGAAGCTATTAGGCATTTGGAGTTGGAATGATGGTTTAAAGTTTAAGCGCGTTGGCTGTTCTAGAGATCCCAGCTTTGGTTGGCATCACTCACATTCCTGCTAACAAAACAAAACAAAACAAAACAAAACAAAACAAAACAAAACAAAAAACTGTTCCCGAGTTCAGTTTCACGGTATCTGCTGCCCTCTTATGGCTTCCATGGACATTACACTTCCATACATACAGGCTACGTGCTTAGACACATAAAATAAAATATGAAGAGATAAATTTTCAAAATTACAAAAACATTTATATCTCCAGGTGGGTAAAAGTTTACTCATTCCCTGTTTGTATTCATCCATCTCTCTTTCCTTTGAGTATTTTTATGATAAGGTCTGAGTATATTTTTCTGTGGAACATTTGAAACAAAATCATTTTGCTCCCTTCTGAGAAAAACTCTGCATTGCCTAATAGCCTGAAAGACACTCTAATTACCAAGGCCGTGCCCCATCCCCTGCATGTTTCCAGGCCCATAACATCATACTCGAGAAGAAGACTTTGAAAAACAGACACAAGTTATGATCCATGAACTTATTTGCTATCCTAAAAATAATCATATCCAAGAAATCAACCCAACTAATGAAATGAACAAACACTTCTCAGAAGATTATGAATATAATGAAAATATTGTAAATTTACTGAAATATATTCTATTTCATGAATTAGAAGAATTAACATTTTCAACATTCAGTGCAAAATCTATTTTTTCCAACATTATTTTACATAGAAGATATGAAGTTGTAAAACTTATATACAATCTGAAAATACTTTAGAAATCAATACAGTATCAACCAAAGAGATCAGAGCTGGAGGTTCATACATGATTGAAACACATTAGAAAGCTACAGTAAGCAAGAAAACAAGTTACTACCACCAAAAACCAACACAGACCTACAAACACAGAAACCTTGGGAATAAATCACAGCATGCTGCTTTTTGTCAAAGTCACAAAGAACATACATTGGAAAAAATGCCATGCTTTTGGTAAAAATACTTAAGAAATGTGGTAACCCGTAGTCATAAGACAAAGATTTCAACCCTCTTTGTGTTTACATAAAATAGTCCAAATGGTTAAAACTTAAATATAAGACTACAACATAATCAATTACTAAAATAAAGCAGGAGAAATATTCCATGATCCATTTGTGTAAGGAATTATTAGATGAGATCTAAAAAAGCACATGCAATACATATAAATATAGATAAAAAGCATTACATCAAATAAAAAAATAGCTTTGCACAGCAAATAAAACAACCCATACATTTCTATCAGGAAATAAAAATGTACCTTCAGAAAAAAAAATGACCCTGCATATATTCTCTCTCCTTGACAAGCTTCAGTTGCTCTCTGTGTGACTGCTGAGTGCTCATTCACTATAGGGGGCTAATACTCACAATTGGTCTGAACTCACAGTACAAAAGAGATAAGATGAAGGAAAACTGAAAGGAACATTTCAATACGTAATTAAGCTATGAAGTTTGTCTGCTAAGCAAGGAATATAAAGCAATTTAGATTTTCTTCACAACCCCAGTTATCCCCTCTATTACTGAGTCTCTGCCCCTGGTTTTGTTCTTCTGGAATACTTAATGCTTACAAATCCTCAAATGCCTGCTGGATTCATTATCCCTGTGGGACAATGGACTGGAGTGCTTTCTTTTTGTTCCCAAGTGAGAGTTTTCAATGTTTTAATTACCTGCCTCACTTGCTACTTTGGAGCGAAGATAAATAACTTCCACATTATATCTCTAATGTTAGAGAAAATGTTTTCAGTTCATGAAATTTTATTTTCGTCTGGAAGCATATTTCCCCTTGATTTCTTGCCCTCCAGTGTAATTGGTTGAGGTCATATGATAGAACTCCACTTAATGCAGGGAAGGGAGAAAAGAAGCACTCTGCTCCCACATCTGGTCCATGAGGTTTCTGACAAACTTTTCCTTGCTCTTTTTCTATCTCTGCAGAGTGGGAGTCAGGAATCCTAAGGCATGGGAAGAGGGAAGAGCAGTGAGAGAGTAGGAGTCATTGTCCCTAATTAGCGGCTTGGAGCAGAATCTACTGATCCCCTACATTTTTCCCATACTGAACTTTACACATTTAATAACAATATGTAGTGATAGAATCCATAATCTAAATCCAAACTCTGGGATGTTTCCAGTTCCATAATCCTGAAATCTAACAGGTTACCAAATGTGGAAAATTAAATATCTTACCCCACTTGATAGGCAATAGCAAGCATGCAGATATACTCAAATATTTCATAATGTCTCCTTCAGGAAATGTGTGATGTATACATGGAGCCAAATGTGTTTTTGTTTATATTCAGTCTCTTACCCTATATACTTCAACGTGTGAAAATGTGAATAAAATTCAAATTACAATATAAACCAACATGAAAAGAAAACTCATGAACATATGGGCAGCACTAACAGAACTTAGTGGGTCATCAAAAACAGATATGAACTTGAGAAGGGGGTGAGTTGGGGTATATAAGAAGAGTTGCAGGGAAAATATGATCATATTACATTGCATACATGCATGATATTCTAAAAGTAATTTTTAAAATGAGGTCTATAAACAGAGAGGGTCCAAAGCATTCCTGAATGAGATAATTAATATTAATAGTAAATGATATTATATGATGTAGTATAATATAAAATAATACATGATATTTGGTAATTTCTTTGATGGTAACTATTGTTAAGTTTGCTTAACAACCAAGAATGCAGATGCTTCAGAGAGCATAGTATGTGATCTGAAACCTCTCACTTTAAACAATTAACCATTCACGTAGGTAACTGTGAAACAGTCCTTCAGTCAGAATGAGAAACATACATAGGAGTACTGTCTAGGATGGTTGCATGTCGTTGATTTGTTCTTTTCTGAGGTCACTGAAACCAAGATTGTTCTAAGTCTTCAGGCTTATTGATTTTGGATTTCATATACTCACATTTTCAAACACCATGGATAAGAGAACAATTTTAAATAGTAATGCTATTAGAAGCCACCTAAATCTTACATATACTACCTGAAGGAAATTTTACACAATGTTTATGTGGAATTGCATGTTTATTCTAAGCTATCACCTGGAACTGGATGTCAAGTTTTCCACCTTTGGCAACATGTAAGATATCAGAATCTCAGAACTGTAAATATCTGTTTTATGTGCCTTGTCATGGAGTAGTTAACTTGGTTGTTTTACATGAGTTTATTTAAAAAATTTTAAAGACAAGGCAAGACTTTGTATCAGATTTCTAGCAGGGGAAAGTTTTATAAGCCAGACACTGACCACAAATTAATTTTGAATAAGTTACACACACACACACACACACACACACACACACACATACACACATGTGTGTGTAACAATGTGATAGTTGGCAAATTTGATCAATGTGTAATTATCCAATCAGAATATTTAGGCAATTTATCATCACAAATATTTATCATTTACATTCAATAACATTCAGGTATTTTATATTTCCTCTTTATGAAATACAGTATTTTTTACTATACTTTTACTATACTTTATCACTTTTCTGGGTGATAAAGACTAGAAATCATTCCTACCTCCCTATACTGAAATAGTACCCATGCAAATGGAGTGTCATTAAGTTCTTTCTGGGGAGTAGCAAGCAACATCCTGCTTCCCTCCATCCAAGACAAACTGACATACTCATTCAAAACTGAAGTTTAGAACATTTAAGTTAATTTCAGCTTACTAACAGATCAGTGGATGAGGAGTTGATTATAGAAATGTGGGCACTGCTTACTGAATGGCTGCACAGAAAAAGTCTCCATCCTGCCATGGGCCCTTTGCCCTCCCAGTCAAAGTACAAAATGGCAAACAAAAGAAGGGGTCATCCTCTTGGTGTTTTCTGCTTATATTCACCATACCCCCTCTCCCATACAGTCCAAGGCAGAATGGCTCCTTGGGAGTTCCAGACTTTGTTGTCCTTTCCTAAACTCCACTGGCATTGCAAGACATGACTGTTCTTACATGCATGTAGACACTATGAATGAAAATCACACAAACAGGTCTGTGGTATAGGATGGTGAAGCCAAGAAAACATACACACACACACACACACACACACACACACACACACACATACACACACACACAAATACTGTGAACTGAGTTCTGACAAAGAGAAAATAAGAATCCAATAACAACAGAAACCTATTTTCACTATGCTTGAAAACTTAGAAGCAAATAGAGAATAAAGAATGAATTGGAAAAAAGGGGAGATGGTTCACTACTTGAGAGCACTAGCTGCTGTCTCAGAGTACCTGGCTTTGACTCTCAGCATCCACCCACCCATGCAGCTAACAACCATCCCTAAGTCCAATTCCAGGGGATTAAACGTCCTTGTCTGGCATCCATAGTCATTAACAAACACAGGTGCCCTAAAAACATGCAGACAAAACACTCAAACATATAAAAAAACTGAAAGATTTACAAAATAAATACTCGTCCTCTTAAAGAAAAAAAGTAAATAGAGAGGAACCCCAAGGGTTCAAAAGTTGTTTAACTTCATAAATGCTCTTGCATTGCAAGCCTGATGTCATGAGTTCAATCCCTGAGGCCCATACTGTGGAAGGTGAAAATGACTCCAGAAACTGATTCTGATCTCCTTATGTGTAGCAACATACCTGCAAAGTCGCCTTCAGGCGCAAATAAAGAAATGCAATAATTTTCATAAAGCTAATTACAGAACCAAAATGATACTCAAAGGAGGTTATGGTGGCTCATGTCTTTACTCCCAGTTCTCAGAAGACTGAGGCAAGTTGAATTCTGCGAGATTGAGGACAGCCTGTTCAATATAACTAGTCCCAGGCCAGGGGTCAGTAGAGGGAGATCCTGTAATGAAAAGACAAAAAAAATGCTATCAAAAAAATAAAAACTTTTTATATGAAAGTATGGGTAAAGCTTTACTTTGGGTGTAGGTATATGGGTGAGGTGTTAGATCCAATAAAAATGTTTATTCTGTGAGCAAAGTAATGATGAATTAGATGTCACTAAAACACTCTTTTTTTCTGTACAATTCAGCCTTAAAAGAGAAATCTTCACACTACATACTCCAAAAAGTGTTTGCATCTAGAACAAGTAAAGACATCAGAGAATTAAATGAACAGAAAGCCAAGGCCAAAACTTTGGCCCGAATAACAATGAAAACTCCTAAAAATATTTAAGATACTTTCATTCAGGTTGTAAAAATCCTTATAGCTTTTATTTTAGCCTTTTAGAATCATAATATCTGCATCTAGAACTCCTCTCTTCCAAGAAATGTTGCGAAATAAGGTCTAAATAATTTTCTGAAATGTAAGTTACATGACTTACACAGACAGACAGACAGACAGACAGAAAGACAGGCAGACCGACAGATACACACACACAGAGGCACACAGACACACACATACACACAAACTATTCTGTACGTACACTGCCTGTCCCTGTTTCAGAGAGCTCGTGTTCCTTTCTAACTTGTTTGGACCCTACGGCAGATTCTCCTAGAATGTGAGTCTTTTCATTTGCAATATATGGAGGAATTATTTTCAATTCTCTTTAAAGAAAAGAGTTTGTGCGTTTGTGGGCTCGGTTATTTTTTTAAATTTATAACCTTGTTTGTGTGTTTGTTTATCCACTTACTTATTAATACTAAGTATAGTTTATGAGGAAAGTACACTCACCTTCCAGGTAAAGATCCACGCTTTTGTAAAGCAAACCCTATTCCACTCTCTGGTAGTCCCTAGGTAAAACAACAGTTCTTCCTGTTTTCTGAAATTGCAAAATACTTCAGCTTCACTATGTATCATTAGCATGAAGCCCTCTAGTGGTCAGTACCGAAAACCGGAGCTTTTTGTATTTTCAGTGACAAAGAATGGTAGCTTCACAAGCTCCCAAGAGGACCAAAAAAGAATAAAACCAGAATGTTCTAAACACTATGTATCAATGTCCTGAACAACTTTATGAAAGCATGATACATGGTTTCTTAATGAAATGAGTGAATTTCATGTTGAATATTCTTTGCCCCAAATGATTGAAGACAGATATTTGCAATTCGGAAATGTTTGGACTTTCAGATATTTCTATATACATAATAAGTTTAAACATATACCTTATACAAATAATATTTAAGTAATTTTGGTAAATACTTTTTGTAAGTTTATGTATGAAATATAATTTTTCACTACTTCATTTCCATCATGAAGTTTTATTCACATTCTAAAAGTATTGTATTTGAGAATCTAGATTAGGATAGTTCAGGTATGCCTCTTATAATTATTTATATTGTGGGCTGGAGAGATGGCCTAGCGGTTAAGAGCACTGACTTCTCTTGCAGAGGACCCGGGTTCAATCCCCACACCCACATGGCGGTTGAGAACTGTCTGTAACTCCAATTCCAGGAGAACTCCTGTTCCAGGGGAATCCGACACCTTCTTCTGACCTCCAAGGCATTGCACAACACGGGCGCACAAACCTACATACAGACAGTACATTTAAATAAATAAGGAAAGAAAGAAAGAAAGAAAGAAAGAAAGAAAGAAAGAAAGAAAGAAAGAAAGAAAGAAAGAAAGAAAGAAAGAAGAAATATAATTATTTATATTGCATAAATAATGGTATATATGAATATGTAATTATTTATATTGCATAAATAATTATAAGAGGCATAAATATCTAAATAAATGTATAACCTACACAATTTACCCAAACAGGATTCACTGAATGACTCTAGTAAACATACATACTTTTCTCTTTTCAAAACAGTAAGATCATCCTAGTTAGTAAAATTGCCTGTCTGGGAGAATGCTATTATTTCTACCTCGTTCCTTCTTTCCCCTGTGGAACCTAACAATCTATTCCCTAAAAAAGGAACCCAAGTTATTTTTTTTAATAGAACACACATATTGTAGAATTCATGCATGCTCTCTTATTGGAACCTTTAACTGAATTTTCCTTGAATTGAAATTGGGCCATGAAGTTTGCACCAGTTTCTAACAGGCCTTGATGGTCTTACACTCCCACAGAGAAAGTGAGCCATGAATACTTCACGTGTCTGCACTGCCTTCCTATGTTTTTCCCTCCACACTCTCATTTGTTTGCTAGAATCAACCTACACTAAATTTTCTGGGTTATTTTTATGGATATGGATATCTTGTCTGTAAGTGAACACATCCATACATTGTCATGGAGGCCAGAAGAGGTCAGCTGCCTGGAACTGAATTTACAGATATTTGTTAGCTTCCATATGACGACTAGAAATCAAGCCCAGGTCCTCTGCAAAAGCACTTGATGCTCTTATTTGCTGGGCAATCTCTCCTCTCCCTCTCTGTTTCTTAAACAAATTCCCCTAGCTTATGACATTAAGAGTGTTGATTTTTTCTCATCAGAATGAATAATAGTTAGACACATCTTTGGATTGCTTGTTCTTCAAAGAGGAAGTATATCACATCAAAGAGTATGGACTCTGAAATGCATTCTTCTTGGAGATTAATAGAAGTTAACAATAGCTAAATAGTGAGATACTCTGAAAGCCCATTTTAATTTATCCTTCATTATATTACATTGCAGCCCATGATTGCTTGGCATTGATGTACACTTTTCTGATATTATTTGGACCAAAAATGCTGTATCACTTCAGGCTTATTGATTTTGCAAATCATTGATTCACATATTTGAACAGCATGGGTAAGAGATCAATTTTAAATAGGAATGGTACTTAGATGCCACCTACATCTTAAATATATATCCTGAAGGAAATTTTACACAATATTTATGTGAAATTCCATGTTTACTCTAAGCTATCACCTGGGGTCAGATGTCAAATTTTCCACATTTGGCAACATGTCAGATTTCAGAATCTCAGAACTGTAAATATCTATTCCATGTACCTAGTCAAGGAATGGTTAACTTGTTTGTTCATAAATGTGATTAACATTTTCAAAGACAGGGTGAGATTTTGTGTCAGGTTTCTAGCAGTCTTATATGCCACAAATTAATTCTGAATGAGGTATTAAATAAAAGGATATATATACATGTATGGCATTGTGATATATTTGCAATATTGATCAATGTGTAATTATCCACTCAAAATATTTAGGTTATTTATCATCACAAATATTTATCACTTAAATTCTATTACATTCATGTATTTATTATATTCTAATTATGAAAATTAATACCTTGTCTATAGTCACACTGCTGGTTAATAAAGACTAGAAATCTCACTTACCCCCCTTAGCTGAAATAATGGTACCTATGCAAATGGAGTGTCATTAAATTCCTCTGAGGGGATCTCAAGCAACATCCAGCTTCCCTCCATCCTTAGACAAACAGGCATACACATTCATGAAACTGAACATTTGAAAATTCAAGTGAGTTTATTTCAGCTTACTAACAGATCTATGGATGAGGGTTTTCTTAAAGAAATGTGGGTATTCCCCCCAACACATGAACCTCCATGGCTGCACAGAAAATTCTCCATCCTGGCATGGACCCTTTGAGCTCCTAACCACAAAAAGGCAAACAAGTGAAGGGGTCAATCTCTCGGTGTTTTCTGCTTATATACACAGCCCCATTCCCCTCATACAGCAAAAGGCAGATCTGCTGGATGGGAGTCCCAGGAGAATTTGTTACCCTTTTTTTTTTTAACTCCAGTGGTATTGCAAGACATGACTGCTCTTACACACGTTTAGGCAATATGAATGAAAATCACACAAACACATCTGTGGTGTGGATGGTGAAGGAATTAACAGATACACACAAATACTGTGAACTGAGTTCTGACAAAGAGAAGATCACAAAGCAATAATAACAGAACCCCATTATCAGTGTGCTTGAAAACTTAGGCACAAATAGATAATAAAAATGAATGCCAAGAAAGGAGAGATGGTTCAGTGGTTGAGAGCCCCGGATGCTCTTTCAGAGTACCTGACTTTGATTCTCAGCACCCACATGGAGCTAACGTCAAATTCCAGGAGATCCAACGTCCTCTTCTGGTCTCCATGGGCATCACAGAACACATGTGCACTAAAAACATGCAGACAAAACACTCAAACACATACATTTTTTAAGATTTAAAAATAAACATTTTCCCTCTTAAAGAAAAAAAAAACAAATAGAGATGAATTAGAAGGACCCACCAGTTGGTTCAGTGGGTAAATTCAATTGCATCGCAAGCCTGGTATCCTGAGTTCAATCCCTGAAGCTCATATTGGGTAAGGTGAGAACTAACTGCAGAAATTAATTGTCATCTCCTTATATGTATCCCCTAACCCTGCAAGCAAACCTGCAGACAGAAATAAAGAAAATCAATAATTTTCAAAAGGCTAATTACAGAACCAAAATGATATTAAAAGGAGGGTGTGGTGGCTCTGGCCTTTACTCCCAGAACTCAGGAGGCAGAGGCAAGCTGATTTTTGTGAGACTGAGGACAGCCTGTGCAACATAGCTTGTCCCAGGCCAGCTGTTGCTACAGGGCGATCCTGTCTCAAAAAGATAAAAAAATGATATCCACACAACAGAAACATTTTATATGAAAGTATGGACGAAATTCTGCATCAGTTTAGGTTTCTTGGTATGGTCTTAAAGCCAAAAAAATATTTTATCCATGAGAGAAGGATTGATGAATTAGATTTCACTAAAATACACTTTTTTCAGTAAAATTCAGGCTTATGTCAACCACATTCTCAATGAAGTATTTGCATCTAAAATATGCAAAGAATTATTAGAATTAATTTAATAACCAAGCCAGTAACTTTGGCCTGAAGAACAATGAAAATGCCTAAGAATAGTTAATATAATTCCACATAGGTAGTAAACATACTTATAAATTTACTAAACATTTCAGAATCCTAAAATCTGCATCTAAAACTCCTCTCTCCCTTGAAATGTTGGGAAGAAAGGTATGAATAATTTTCTGAAATTTGAGTTACATGATTTACGCACACACACACACACACACACACACACAAATACACACACACACACACACACAGGCACACATGTGCACACACATGAATATTCTGTATGTACAGTGCCTGTCTGTAGGATGGCTATGATTTCTTTACTCATTCCTTCTTTCCCAGGTGGAAACGAATAATCTATTCTCTACAAAGGGAACAAAAGTTATCCTTTAAATAAAGCATACATGTTGTAAAAAGTCATGCATATTCTCTTATTGGAACCTTAAATTGAAGTTTCCTTGAATTGAATTTGGGCCATGAAGTTTGCACCAATTTCCAACAGGCCCTGATGGTCTTACCCTCCCACAGAGAATGTGAGCCATGAGTACTTCTCATGTCTGCACTGCCTTCCTATCTTTTCCCTCCACACTCCTTGGTTTCCTAGAATCCAACTACACTTCATTGTCTCAGTTACTTTTTATGGATATGGATGTCTTGTCTGTAAGTGAACACATCCATTTACTGCCATGGAGGACAGAATAGGTCAGCTCCTTGGAACTAAGTTCTGACAAAGAGAAAATCACAAATCAATAATAACAGAACCTTTGTCAGTGTGCCTGAAAACTTAGAAAATAAAAATGAACTGGAAGAAAGGACAGATGTTTCAGTGGTGGCGAGCACTGGCGGCTTTTTCGGAGTACCTGGCTTTGGTTCTCAGCATACACGTGCAGCTAACAACCATCCTTAAGAATAATTCTAGTGAATCCAACATCCTCTTCTGGCCTCCATGGGCATTACAATACACACGTGCACTAAAAACATGCAGAGAAACACTCAAACATATAAACAATATTTTAAAGATTTAAAAAAGAAATCTTTCCCCTATTAAAGAAAATAAATCAAATGGCGATGAAGCATAAGATCCATAGGATGGTTCAGTGGGTAAATCCAATTGCAGTGCAAGTCAGATTTTGTGAGTTCAATACCTGAGCCCCATACTTCAGAAGGTGAGAACTGACTCCAGAAATAGATTTTCATCTCCTTATATGTACCCCCCATCCCTGCAAACACACCTGCAGATATAAATAATGTAGCCATAATTTTCAAATGCTAATTACAGAACCAAAATGATATTCAAAGGAAGGTGTGGTAGCTCATGGCTTTACTCCCAGCACACAGGAAGCAAATGCAAGTTGGTTTCTGTGATACTGAAGACAGCCTGTGTAACATAGCTAGTTATAGGCCAGCTGGAGCTACAGGGAGCTCCTGTCTCAAAAAGATAAAAAATGACATCCACAAAATAAAAACATTTTTATATGAAAGAATGGACAAAACTTTGCATGGTATAGGTTTATTGGTGAGGTCTTAGATCCAATAAAATGTTTATTCAATGAGAAAGTAGTGATGAATTAGATTTCATTAAAATATTTTCTTTTTTTCTGTACAATGCAGCCTTAGGAACAAATCTCACCTCATACTTCATGGAAGTGTCTGAATCTAGAACATGGAGAGACATCTGAGAATTAAATTAACAGAAAACCAAGACCAAGACCATAACTTTGGCCTGAAGAACAACAAAAACTCCTAAAAATATTTACAATACTTTCATGCACGTTGTAGAAATCCTTATAGCTTTTATTTAAGCCTTTTAGAATCTTAAAATCTACATCTAAGAACTCCTGTCTTATAAAAATACTAGGAAATAAGGTCTGAATAATTTTCTGAAAGGTAAACTACATAATTTATGCACACACAAACACACTTATTTACACACACACGCACAAGCATGCACACTTATGCACACATACTATTCTGTATGTACAATGTCTGACCCTGTTTCAGAGAGTTCCTATTTGCATTATGTTGATGAAATTATATTCATTTCTTTCTAAACAAAGACATTGTGCTTTTGCGAGTCTGATGTTTTTTTTACTTATTAACTTGTTAGTGTGTTTGTTTGTCTCCTTGGTTATTTAATACCTTGGTTATTTAATACAGTTCACCAGGAAACTATAGTCTCCTTCCAGCTAAAGATCCACGCTTTTGTAAAGCAAAGCCTATTCCGCCCTCTGGTGGTCACTAGGTAAAATAACAGTTCTTTCTGTTTCCTGAAATTGCAAAATACTTCAGCTTCACCATAGTTATCATTAGCGTGAAGCCCTCTAGTGGTCAGTACTGACAACCAGAGTTTTGTATTTTCAGTGACAAAGAATGGTAGCTTCACAAGTTTCAGAGGAGCCAAAAAGAATAAAACCACAATGTTCCAAACACTATGTATAAATGCTCTTAAGAATTATAGGAAAGCCATGACATATGTTTTCTTGATGAAATGAGTGAATTTCAAGTTGAATATTCTTTGCACCAAATGATTGAGGACAGATATTTACGATTCTGAATTGTTTGGACTTTCAGATATTTCCATATATAGTAAGTTTTCACATACACCTTGCACATTTGCTAAATAATTTTGTAAGTTTATTTATGAAATAGAATTTTCAGTACTTTACTTCCCATCATGAAGATACATTCCCATTTTAAAAGTGTTAGATTTGAACTTCTACATTAGGATGTTTCAGATATGCTTCTTACATATAATTATTGAATAAATCTATAATCTACACAATTTACCCAAACATGATTCACTGAATAACTCTAGTAAACATATATACTTTTCATTTTCCAATACAGTAAGATCATCATAGTTACTAACATTGCCTGTCTGTGGGATGGCTATTATTTCTTAACACTTTCCTTCTTTCCCAAATAATCTATTCTCTACAAAGGAAACCAAAGTTATCCTTTAAATAAAACAAACATGTTGTAAAAAGGCATGCATATTCTCTTATTAGAACCTTCAACTGAATTTTCCTTGAATTGAAACTGGGCCACCAGTTTCCAGCAGGCCTTGTTAGTCTTACACTCCCACAGAGAATGTGAGCCATGAATACTTCACATGTCTGCACTGCCTTCCTATCTTTTTTCCTCCACACTCTCCTTGGTTTGCTAGAATCCAGTTACACTTCATTGTCACAGTTACTTTTTATGGGCATGCCTGTCTTGTCCATTTACTGCCATGGAGGCCAGAATAGGTCAGTTCCTTGGAACTGAATTTACACATGTTTGTTAGCTTCCATGTGGCTACTAGAAACCAAGCCTGGGTCCTCTGCAAAAGCAGGTTATGCTCCTCTTTCCTGGGCCTTCTCTCTATTCCCTCTATTCTCCTTAAAAAATACTCTAGGATATGACCTGAAGTGCATTGCTTTTCTCAGTAGAAGGACTAATTCTTAGACACCTCCATGGATATCTTGTTCTTTAAAATATGAGATATTTAACATCAAATGTTTTGCACTCTGAATAGCAATCTTTTTGATTATTCAGAGAAATTATCAATAGCTACACAGAGAGAAACTCTAAATGCCCATTTTAATGTATTCTTCATTATATTACATTATATCCCATGTTTGCGTGGTGTTGATTTATACTTTTCTGACATCATTGGAACCAAGATTGATCTGAGTCATCAGGAAATCATATATTCACATATTTGAACATCATGGATATGAGATCAACCTTTTACAGGGAGGCTACTTAAATGCCAGGTAAATTTTGCATATACTGGCTGAAGGAAATTTTACAGAATATTTATGTGAAATTGCATGTTTACTCTAAGCTATCACCTGGGGTTGGATGTCAAGTTTTCCCCCGTTAGGAACATGTCATATTTCAGAACCTCAGAACTGTAAATATCTGTTCTATGTGCCCTGTCATGGAGTAGTTAACTTGGTTGTTTTTACATGAGTTTATTTAAAATTTTTAAGGACAAAGTGAGACTTTGTATGAGATTTCTAGCAAGGGGAAATTTTATATGCCAGACACTGACAACAAATTAATTTTGAATAAGTTACACACACACATACATATGTGTGTAACATATTCACACATATGTGTATGCAACATATTTGGCAAATTTTATCAATGTGTAATTATCCAATCAGAATATTAAGGTAATTTATCATCACAAATATTTATCATTTACCTTCTATGACATTCAGGTATTTTTTTAATTTTCCACTTATGAAATACAGTATTTTTTACTATAGTCACCTTTCTTGGTGATAAACACTAGAAATCATTCCTACCTCTCCATGCTGAAATAATAGTACCCATGCAAATGGAGTGTCATTAAATTCTTTCTGGGGGGATCCAAAGCAACATCCTACCTCCTTCCATCCATAGACAAAATGACATACACATTCAAAACTGAGTTTGGAACATCTAAGTTAGTTTATTTCAGCTTACTAACAGATCAGTGGATGAGGGGTTACTTATAGAAATGTGGGCATTGCCAACCCCATGGCTGCACAGAAAAAGTCTCCATCCTGCTATGAACCCTGTGCCCTCCCAGCCAAAGTACAAAATGGCAAACAAGAGAAAGGGTCATCCTCTTGGTGGTTTCTGCTTATATTTACATAGCCCCTCCCCCCATACAGCCCAAGGCAGAATGGCCCCTTGGGAGTTCCAGACTTTGTTGCCCTTTTCTAAACTCCACTGGCATTGCAAGACATGACTGTTCTTACATGCATGTAGGCACTATGAATGAAAATCACACAAACAGATCTGTGGTATAGGATGGTGAAGCCAAGAAAACACACACACACACACACACACACACACACACATACACACACACACAAATACTGTGAACTGAGTTCTAACAAAGAGAAAAGAAGAATCCAATAATAAGAGAAAACTATTGTCACTGTGTTTAAAAAATTAGAAATGAATAGAGAATAAAGAATGATCTGGGAGAAAGGAGAGATGGTTATGTTTAGTGAGCACTGGCTGCTGTCGCAGAATACCTGGCTTTGACTCTCACATGCAGCTAACAAATATCTCTAATTCTAAATCCAGCGGGATCCAATGTCCTCTTCTGGCTTCCATTTTCATTACCAAACACAGTGCACTAAAAACATGCAGACAAAACACTCAAACATATAAAAAAATTTTAAAGATTAAAAAAAAAATTTGTCTTCTTAAAGAACAAAAGCAAATAGAGAGGAATCCCAAGGGCCCAAAAGTTCTTTAAATTTATAAGTTCACTTGCATTGCAAGCCTGATGTCCTGAGTTCAATCCCTGAGGCCCATATTGTGGAAGGTGAGAAGGACTCCAGAAACTGATTCTGATCCCCTTATGTGTAACAACATACCTGAAAACTTACCTTCAGACACAAATAAAGAAATGCAATAATTTTCAAAAAGCTAATTACAGAACCAAAATGATACTCAAAGGAGGTTGTGGTAGCTCATGCCTTTACTCCCAGCACTCAGGAGGCTGAAGCAAGTTGAATTCTGTGAGATTGAGGAGAGCCTGTTCAACATAACTAGTCCCAGCCCAGTGGTCAGTAGAGGGAGATCCTGTAATTAAAAGATTAAAAAATGATATGAAAAATAGAAACTTTTATATGAAAATATGGACAAAACTTTGATGGGTATAGGTATATTTGTGACATCTTTGATCCAATACAAAAATTTATCCCATGAGCAAAGTAGTGATGAAATTGATTTCACGAAAATACTCTTTTTTTGTACAATTCAGCCTTAGAAAACAAATCTTCACACCACATAATCCAAAAAGTGTTTGCATCTAGAACATGCAAAGACATCAGAGAATTAAATGAATGGAAAACCAAGGCCATAACTTTGGCCTGGAAAACAATGAAAATCCTAAGAATACTTAAGATACTTTCGTTCAGGTTGTAAAAATCCTTAGAGCTTTTATTTAACCCTTTTAGAATCATAATATCTGCAATTATAATTCCTCTCTTCCAAGAAAGGTTGGGAAATAAGGTCTAAATAATTTTCTGAAATTTAAGTTACATAATTTAAACACACACACACACACACACAAACACACGTGCACACACACACACACACACACACATACACACACAAACTATTCTGTATGTACAGTGCCTGTCCCTGTTTCAGAGAGCTCTTGTTCCTTTCTAACTGTTTTGGACCCTATCGCAGATTCTCCTAGAATGTGAGTCTTTTCATTTGCACTACGTGGAGGAATTATTTTCAATTCTCTTTAAAGAAAAGAGTTTGTGCATTTGTGGGCTTTTTTTAACTTATTAATTTATTTGTGTGTTTGTCTACTTGCTTATTTAATACCAAGTGTGAGGAGCTGTAAGCCTTCTCATAAAGGGTTAACTCTGAAATAGCTTCAGAGCTGTTTCCTAAAAGTGCAGGCATGCAGAGAAGCTTCCTGCCTGCACACCTGATGTTCCGGAGGAAGCTTATCGCAAGCAAACAGTTTCTGCTGGTGCAGCAGCCCGCGAAGGAAGCTTATCGCAAGCAAACAGTTTCTGCAGTGCAGCAGCCCGCTTGATAAACTTTTAACTTTTTACAAGAGTTACCCCCTACCTCCTCCCTTCTTCCCGCCTCACTGCCCTATAAATTGTACGTTTACCCTACAATAAAGTAGACCTCGACAAAGAGCTTGCCTGGTCTCGTTTCTCTCTCTCTCGCTTTTCTTACAGGTTTTGGGGTCTCCCTCGGGTACCTGTCGTTACATGTCCCTGCAGGCAGGGTCATATTGGTGCCCGATGTAGGGGCTCGAGGTAAGAGACCCCTCACCAGACAAAGTAACAAGGAGGTCCGGCCGGACGATATGATAAAAAGAGGACGCCCCACCACCCATGGAGCCAGATCCTCGGAGAAAAGAGGTGAGTAGTTCTTTGTCTAAAAATTAAAGATGGGCAATTCACTGTCTAAGGAAGAAAAGTTTATTCAGTACTTCAAGACAGCTTTCAGGGAGAGAGGAATTCGGATTAAGAAAAAAGATTTAACTAGATTTTTTATATTCATAGGGGATACATGTCCCTGGGTGGTCCTTGATGGGCCTTCAATTCGCCCCAAAACATGGAAAAAGGTAAAGCAAGATCTTGACTGCAACATGCAGACTAAGGGACCAGATAGTATCCCTGTCCAGACTTTTACTTATTGGACTGTCATTAATGAGATAATTCAGGACCCCCCCCCCAATCCTTCCCTATAATTGAAACAACAGAACAATTCCTAAAACCCCTTAGCCGCCCTTCCTCTGCTCTTTCCATTAAAAAGGAGTGCTCCCCATGTCCGTCAGTCATTTTAGAAATCCCATCTGACGACCCAGCATCTGCTCCCCCGGAACCTAAACACTCTAAACCATCCACCCTCTATCTACCGTTACCTAGGGAACCTACTGCCCCAAAGGCCAGTGGGGAAGAGCATTTCTGCCAAACATTACCAATAATAAAAACCCAAAACCCACCTTCTGAGGAAGAGATTTACCCCACAGACCATGTGTGGTCTGGGATCCCCCCACCACCACCTTACCTTCCATTTCCTGATGTTAAGCCCCTTTTGGAGACCAAAAAACTACTCACCAATCAAATAACTATTCTGAAACAAGTCCTTGATTTACAGCAAGAACTGTCCACATTAACCTTAAACATTCAGCAGCTACAATCTAAAATGCAAGAAGGTGGCACTCCTGTAGTGCAAACCTCCTCTACCGTCCCTAAAATAAAACATAAGTCAAACAATGTTAAAAAACCTAAGGCTCCTTTTCAAACTTACCCAATCTTAACCTGCTCCCAGACCTCAACTAACCAAGATAATGATCCTGATCTAAATAATGGCCACAATCAGGATAGTGAATCAGAGTCCGACCCAATTAATTCTACCGAAGAAAATAGAGGGGAGGAAGCAGAACGCGGACACTCTGAGCACGGGCGCTCTCCACAGTGGCGTAATCGCTGGAGAGAGCGGCGCCAAGAGAGATCCCCGTCTGAAAGTGAAAGTGACAGTGAGGAAGAGGGCAGCCCTGATGTGCATCAAAATCAATATAAAAAAATAAAATTCAAACACCTTAAAAACCTTAATTCTGCAGTCCGTAATTATGGACACGCAGCTCCCTTTACTATCAGCCTCATAGACTTACTAGCTGAGGGAGGCTATTTATCACCCACAGAATGGTATCAGGTCACGCAAGCTGTGCTGACCCGTCCACAATACTTAACTTGGAAAGCGGAATTCCTAGACAAATGCCATAAACTGGCAAAAGCTAATGCTCAAAAGGCTAGCACCAAAGAGTGGACTTTTGACAAACTGTCTGGCCAAGGCAAATACATCTCTGAAATTAAACAAACTCAGCTTCCCCCGGGATTGCTAGCTCAAGTAACTGAAGCTGCAAAGATGGCATGGAGAGTCGTCCCCTCCGATAAATCCATTACTATGCCCCTTACAAAAATAATCCAAGGACCTAATGAACCCTATATACAGTTTATAGGACGTCTCCTCGAAGTGGCTGAAAAAACTCTAAATTTAAAAAATGAAAATGATCCCTTCTTAAAACAATTAGCTTATGAAAATGCCAATCCAGCATGCAGGGCGGCCCTTAGTAGTTTCTTTAAAAGAAAAGATATTAATGAAATGATTAGAATTTGCAATGATGTAGATTCTTTTTCCCATAAACTATCTAAAGGAATAACAGAGGGAGTCACCTTGGCAATGGGAGCCATGTTAAATAAAAATAATAAATGTTTCAGATGTGGACAGGCAGGCCATTTTGCTAAACAATGTCCAAACCCTCCAAAAAACCTTAATCAATTAGACTATACTCCACCCAACCATAACAAGGAGGATGCCACAGGCAACCAGGCCCATAAACGGCCTAATAAAATTTGCCCTCGATGCAAAAGAGGAAAACATTGGGCCAATGAATGCCATTCAAAAACAGATATAGAAGGAAATCCCTTGCCCCCACTATCGGGAAACAGACGGAGGGGCCTGCCCCGGGCCCCATCTCAAAGCCCAATGTCTCTAGGGTCGGGGCCCAATCACTGTCCAGAGCCACCCCAGGAAGCACAGGACTGGACCTGTGTTCCACCTCCCCTCGAATATTAACACCAGACCAGGGGATTCAAATCCTAGAAACAGGACAATATGCCCCCCCCCAATCTGGAGTCTTTTTCTGATTCTCAGATGGGCTTCAGCATCCATTGGTGGACTGTCAGTGATACCCACCATGGTAGATTCTGATTATAGTGGAGAAATAAAAATTTTGGCTTCCTCCCCAAAAGGACCTATATCTATACAGGCTGGACAGTGCATAGCACAGGCTGTTCCTCTTCCCTTAATGGGAGATTTCCCGTACATACAAGCAAGAAGAGGCTCCTCACATCCTGGGTCATCAGATGTTTACTGGGTCCAACAACTAACCCAGGAGCGACCCACCCTTACATTATGGATTGAAGGGAAACAGTTTCAAGGAATTATGGACACAGGAGCCGATGTTACAGTCATTGCTCAAAAACATTGGCCTAGAGCCTGACGGCTTGCAGCCTCTGCCACCCATTTAAAAGGAATAGGGCAGACACAAAATACTCTACAAAGCTCTAAACTTTTGACCTGGACATATAAACAAAATAATAAAGGAGTTATAACACCCTATATAGTTAAGGGCTTGCCAGTAAATTTATGGGAGAGAGACATCCTATCACAAATGGGTGTGCTTATGTGCAGCCCAAATGAAATAGTAACAGGACAGATGCTACACATGGGACACCTCCCAGGAAAAGGACTGGGGAAGAAGGGACAGGGCCCGGTGACACCCATACAAGTTACCCCCTGTCCAAAAAATTTAGGATTAGGAGCAGAAAATTTTTCCTAAGGACCACTGATGATCCTGCACTCCAGGCTGACAAAATCACATGGAAAAATGATGATCCAGTCTGGATTGATCAGTGGCCCCTACCTCAACAAAAAATACAGGCCGCGTTACTTTTAGTGTAGGAACAGTTAACGCTCAGCCACCTTGAGCCCTCCACTTCACCATGGAACTCCCCAATTTTTATAATTAAAAAGAAAAACGGAACTTGGAGATTGTTACAAGACCTTAGGGCTGTCAATAAAACCATGGTCCCCATGGGGGCACTGCAACCTGGCCTGCCTTCCCCAGTGGCCATTCCAAAAAACCACTATAAAATTGTCATTGATATTAAAGACTGTTTTTTCTCTATTCCCCTCCACCCCAATGATTGCAAACGCTTTGTCTTTTCCATTCCTGTGGTCAACCACATAGGACCCAATCCACGTTTCCAGTGGTGCGTACTGCCACAAAGAATGGCTAACAGTCCCACCCTATGCCAACAATATGTAGCACAAAGTGTTAACCCTATTCGGATAAAGCATCCCAAGGCTTATATTGTTCATTATATGGATGATCTATTAATAGCCACTGAAACCATTGGAGAGGCTCAAAACATCACCCAACAACTGATTATAAACCTTCAACAGCGAGGATTTCTCATACCCCCAGAAAAAATACAGACACGCGATCCTTATTCTTTTCTAGGGTTCCATTTACAAAAAAACCAAATCTCTACTCAAAAGATCCAAATTAAAAGAACTCGCCTATCAACATTAAATGATTACCAAAAACTCCTGGGAGATATTAATTGGCTCCGCCCATATCTCAAATTAACTACTTCTGAGCTTAAGCCCTTATTCGACATTTTAAAAGGAGATCCTGACCCCACATCCCCCAGGGATTTATCTCCAAAGGCTGAAGCCTCATTACATATTGTAGAAAAGGCTATTTCCAATCAAAATATAGGATATTTTGACCCCCATAAAGTGCTTTTCCTCATAATATTCCCCACACCACACTCTCCAACAGGTCTTCTTTGGCAAAAACAGACACCCCTTTTATGGATCCATTTGCCAGCCACACACCCTAAGGTGCTCCCCACCTATCCCTCCCTGGTCTGCACACTTAGCTCCTTGGGCCTGCGCACCTCTGTCAGATATTTTGGAAAAGAGCCAGATATTATTATAACCACTTATAATGCTGACCAGTTAAAATGGTTACAGCAAAAAGATGATGAATGGACAATATTGTTAACCACTTACCAGGGACAATTTGATAATCATTTCCCAGCAGACAAACTAATTCAATTTCTTAAAGTTACACCTTTTGTTTTTCCCTCCATCACCAAGAGCTCCCCTATTAAAAATGCCCCAATGGTTTTTGTTGATGGATCATCCACAGGAATGGCTGCCTATGTAATAAATGATCAGACTTACCAGGTACCTACAAACTATACCTCAGCCCAACTTGTAGAGCTTCAAGGTGTCCTAACAGTCTTTCAGAAACTTAAAGACACCCCCTTCAATTTGTACTCAGACAGCCATTATGTTGTTAGATCCTTACAAGCCCTAGAAACTGTCCCTTTAATTCAACCCACTACAACAACCTTCTCACTATTCCTTAGGCTGCAACAATTGCTAAGAGATCGATATCACCCTTTCTATGTTGGACACATACGTGCTCATTCTGGACTTCCTGGCCCGCTAACCCAGGGCAATGATAAGGCTGATCTAGCCACTCACCTGGTGGGCCTTGTAAACATTGTAAAAACAACAGACCCATTAAGAGATGCCCAGGAAGCACATACCCTCCATCACCTAAACGCTCACACCCTCCGCCTCCGCTTTGGGATTAATAGGGAACAGGCTCGCCAAATTGTCAAAAATTGTAAAAATTGCCTGACTTTTCTGCCAGAGCCACACACGGGAGTCAACCCTAGAGGGCTGACACCCGGAGAGCTGTGGCAAATGGACGTTACCCATGTCCCATCTTTTGGAAAACTAAAATTTGTTCATGTCTCTATTGACACCTTTAGTGGATTTATACATGCCACAGCACAGTCAGGGGAAGCCACAAAAAATGTGATAGCCCACATGTTATCAACTTTCGCCGTTATGGGTCAGCCTAAATGCTTAAAAACAGATAATGGCCCTGGGTATACTAGCCAAAGGTTTCAACAATTCTGTGCCCAGTTAAAGATCAAACACATCACAGGCATCCCCTACAATCCACAGGGACAAGGAATTGTGGAAAGAGCAAATCAAACGCTTAAACATACATTAACCAAATTAGCAAGCCAAGAACAGTTATATCCCCTAAAAGGAAACAGCAAACTTCTGCTGTCACATGCTCTCTTCGTCCTTAATTTTCTAAATTTGGACTTAAAAGGAAAATCAGCCGCTGATCGCTTATGGCATCCGACCACTAAAACAGATTACACAAAAGTATTGTGGAAAGATCCTATGACAAACAAATGGAAAGGCCCTGACCCGGTACTCATATGGGGAAAAGGCCATGCATGTGTCTTTGACACTTTTGAAAATGGGGCAAGGTGGCTCCCAGAACGCCTAATAAAGCCCATTAACCCAACCCAGGGTGGCGCCTGAGAATGGTATTTATGCTTTCTTGCAGAAATGATTCTCCTTCTGACCATCCTCTGCGGGACCATTAAAATCATCGGTTCCACCTCCAATATTCATGAGTCCTGGGATGCAACCGGACAAAACAACAGGTTTGAATGGTCAGACATGGAAGCTTTTGCCTTTTGTATCTTTACCCTCTCCTCCTTCTTTTTCTGGGTCATGGTTTTCCTCTGCTGTCACAGGACTTTTCCCCTTCTTCCCCTTATCTGTCTCTTTGGGGCCCCCACAGCGGCCGCCGCATCACCATACCAGCTTTTTAACTACACTTGGTTAATTATAAACCAAGCAGGAGATGTGGCCAATGCCTCCTCCACCGTTGGATCTCAACCCTCCTGGGAGCCCCTACATGTGGATCTTTGTGCGTTGGCCATGGGGGCCGATTCTCGATGGGGGACTCCTAGTATATTCATGCCTCAATCCAAACCTGTAGATACACAGACCCGGTATTCCTCACTGCCCGCTTGCTTTAATGTGGCTGCACGCTCATGGCTGCAAGCAGCACCCATTTATGTTTGCCCCGGTTCGCACCGACCACGTAGTTGGGCAACTAGCTGTGGCTATGACAGTGATTACTTCTGTGGAGCCTGGACTTGTGAGACCACGGGAGATGTCTATTGGAAGCCCACTTCCAATTTTGATTATATCACAGTAAAACGAACTAACCCCTCCCAATACAAATTAAATTCCGGTCCTATCCCATACAATAACAAATGTAAACAATGGTGCAATTCCCTCACAATATCCTTCACCGATAACGGAAAGAAAAAATCTTGGGAAGGACGTGGTTACCAATGGGGACTAAGACTATATATCTCAGGTTATAACCTTGGGCTCACCTTTAAAATCAAATTACAGAAAACCATCCCCAATGCACATAAGGCTTCGGTGGGACCTAATTCCATGGTACATAAGAAACAACACCCCAAAAACCCCACCTGAGTTCAAAAACCTATCCCTACTAAAGCACCCAGTCCCATTTCATCCACCCACCCTGGACCCTCAGATATCCTTTTCCAACCTACTTTACCTGAAGGCCCCATGCCCTCATCTGCGCTGATTCTCTCTTTAGTCAACGCTTCTGCCTTTGCTCTTCACAAAGTTTATAATGATAGTGAATATGATTGTTGGCTATACTATTCCGTTGCCCCCCCTTTTTATGAAGGCATTTCAATTAAAGCTAACATTTCATTTACAAATAATATTAACCTTCTGTCCTGGTCTTCGGTTGAATTAACTCTTTCAGACTTATCAGGAATTGGTACCTGTCTGTGAGGACCCAGGATACTTCTACCCCTACCTTTAATCGACATTTGTAATGATACTATAGTCATTAATTCTTCTTCTAAATATGCTTTTGCTCCTAATGATACATATTTTGCCTGCTCCACAGGACTAACTACATTTATTGACACTTCCCAGTTCCTAAATCATTCAGATTACTGTGTGGTAGTCCAGTTATTCCCAAGGTTACAAGTTTATGACTCTGACACCTTTGTAAAATTTTGGGAAAGGGAGCATAAGAACAATAACTCCTACCCTCAAAGAGTCAGACGAGAACCCATTACAACAATTACCCTGGCAGTCATTTTGGGTCTTGGGGCCACAGAAGCCAGCACAGGGATAGCTTCTATGATTACATCCCAACAAAATTATCATCAGCTTAGCCAAGCCATTGACAAAGACATTGAAGAACTCAGAACAGGACTAGAAAATCTAAAGGACTCTCTCACCTCCCTTTCAGAAGTAGTGCTACAAAATAGAAGAGGCCTCGACCTGCTGTTTCTACAGCAGGGAAGATTGTGTGCCACCCTAAAGGAGGAATGTTGCTTTTATACGGATAAAACAGGGTTAGTAGAAAACAGCCTTCAAAAAAATCAAAGATAACTTAGAAAAAAGAAAAAGGGAGCGTGAACAACAAAACTCCTGGTATGAAAATTGGTCTTCCACCCCTTTTTGGTGGTCCACCTTATTACCTGGTCTCTTGGGACCTGTTCTTGGATTGATCCTGCTAATTTCATTTGGGCCATGGGCACTTAATCGATTAACCAATTTTATTAAGTCCCAAATAAACTCCTCACTTACAGCCCAAGTCCATTACCATTGCTTGGCCATCGAAGAAGAAGCCGATGACAACCCTGCGCCTGCTCGCCTGTCCTCTGCCACTGTTTCTGCACCTGTGAACCAGCTTGACTTTCGCTCCCTATAAGTTGTTGTCCCCAGGCTATAGAGTAGGCTGGTCTGTTCCAGTCCAGGTGGCCGCCCCAAAGACGGGCAACTTCCTCTCCCCTCTAACTGACCTAAGACAGGAGCCCTGAGGACGACAGGGTATCCAAAGACGGGTAAGGAAGGGGGTCTTGTAGAGGTCGAACCTAAGACAGGGATGGTCACATAATCGACTGATGATGCCACTCTGCCTGAATATCTCCCGAGCCTTCTTAATATAAAGAAGGGGGATATGTGTGGAGCTGTAAGCCTGCTCATAAAGGGTTAACTCTGAAATAGCTTCAGAGCTGTTCCCTAAAAGTGGAGGTGTGCAGAGAAGCTTCCTGCCTGCACACATGATGTTCGGGAGGAAGCTTATCGCAAGCAAACAGTTTCTGCTGGTGCAGCAGCCTGCTTGATAAACTTTTAACTTTTTACAAGAGTTACCCCCTACCTCCTCCCTTCTTCCCACCTCACTGCCCTATAAATTGTACGTTTACCCTACAATAAAGTAGACCTCGACAAAGAGCTTGCCTGGTCTCGTTTCTCTCTCTCTCCCTTATCTTACAGGTTTTGGGGTCTCCCTTGGGTACCTGTCATTACATGTCCCTGCAGGCAGGGTCAACCAAGTATAGTTTACCAGGAAACTACAGTCACCTTCCAGTGTGATCTTTATATCCACACTTTTGTGAAGCAAAGCCTATTCTGCTCTCAGGTGGTCCCTAGGTAAAACAACAGTTCCTTCAGTTTTCTGAAATTGCAAAATACTGCAGCTTCACTATGGTTTTCATTAGCATGAAACCCTCTAGTGGTCAGTACCGAAAAACAGAGCTTTTGTATTTTCAATGACAAATAATGGTAGCTTCACAAGCTCCCAAGAGGACCAAAAAAGAATAAAACCAGAATGTTCTAAACACCATGTATCAATGCCCTGAATAACTATGAAAGCATGTGCATTAGTCACTTTTCTGTTGCTGTGATAAAACCACCATGAGCAAGGGAACTTAAAAAAGGAAGAGTTTATTTGAGCTTACAATTGACGGTTCCAGGGAATTAGAGTCCATTGTGGTGGGAGGCATGGCGGCTGGATCTGGAGAAGCAAGCCAAGGTTCACATCTTGCAATGAGCACAGGAAGCAGAGAGAGCAAGAGGCTGGAGACCGCAAAGAATGTTAAATTCACTAAGCCTGCCCCCAGTGACATACTTCCTCCAGCACAGCCACACCCTCTAAGACCTCCAAGAACAGTGCCACCAACTGGAGACAAAATGTCTAAATACTTAAAGCCTATGGGAGGGACACTCTCATTCAAACTACCACATTCCACTCCCTGGCCACCATAGGATCCTGACCATATAAAATGCAAAATGCATTTAGTCCAACCTTAAAAGTCCCCATAGTCTTTACCAGTCTCAATTCTATTCAAAAGTCTATAGTCCAAAATCTCTTCTGAGACACAGGTCAATCTCTTAAATGTAAGCTCCTGTAAAATCAAAAGGCAATTTACATACTCCCAACATACAGTGGAACTGAATACACATTCCCCCATTCTCAAAGGGAGGAACAAAGGCATAGTGAGGAAATACTGGACCGAAAACCAGCAGGGCAAACACCAAGGCCAGTAACTCCATGTGCAACTTCTGGGACTTGACTTCCAAAGGGCTTAGATGGATCATCTCTTCCAGCTTTACTTGCAACATACATCTCTTTCTTAGGCTGGTACCACTCCCTGTATGCAGCTCTCCTTGGCAAATATCTCACAGCTCTGGCATCTCAAATGTCTTCTTGGGGTCTCTGCTGCCAACCAGGCTTCACATTCACAGCTTCACGCAATGGCCTATCAGGGCCTTCTTTATTCAGGGACGCCCCTGCTGCACTCTGTCTGGCCTCTGTGGCTCTCTGAAACCGTGGAGGAAGAACTGATGTCCCCTTCACTCTTGCAAACCTCATGCCTCTAGAGCCAGCACCACGTGAATGAAATTGCCGAATTTGGCTGCAAGTTTGGGACTGACTCTCTCCTACTTTAACCACATTTGCAAATTTTCTCTGCCCTGGACTTATTGGAGTAGAAAATGCTTTCATTGTTTTCCTTTCAAAAATTGGAGGCTTAGCTGGGTGTGGTCTTGTCCTGAAGGGACTGATTCTGTTGTTTACTTGCAAATCTCAAGGCCTCTCCTTAGTCACTTTAGTCTCCTTATCAAAAGGAACCTCTCCTTCACATGCCTTGGCCTCACCTTTAATCTTCCTAGTGCAGTTTTCAGATCCAAACTGTACATTCTGCATTTCTTTCTGCCCCATCTGCTCTTCTTCACTGTAGATCTGTACAATATTCACCATTAACAGCCACACCACCATTTCTACATTAGGCTGTCTTGAAATATCCTCCACCAAAGACATTAGTCCATTGCTTTTCAACTTAGCATCAGGCAAGCATTTGGGCTGAGGGCAAACTGCTGTCAGACTCTTTATCAAAATATCCCGGTTGCTGCCTAAGTCTTTATTTTCCTCTGGAACTACATTTTTTGCAGCAATGCTTTCTTCCAGGCTTCTACTAGAATGGCCCCTTAAGCTCGGCTTACAGTAGTCAACAGCTTTTCTAGCCCAAAGGTCCAAAGTCTTCCACATTTCTCCAAACATCCACATGGTCAGGTTCTTCACAGCCAACAGCCCACTTTCTGGTACCAAATAACTGTATTAGTCCTTTTCTGTTGCTGTGATAAAACCACTATGAACAAGGAAACTTATAAAAGGAAGAGTTTATTTGAGCTTATAATTGACGGTTCCAGGGAATTAGAGTCCATTGTGGTGGGAGGCATGGCGGCTGGATCTGGAGCAGCAAGCCAAGGTTCACATCTTGCAATGAGCACAGGAAACAGAGAGAGTGAAAGGCTGGAGACTGCAAGGATTGTTAAATTCACTAAGCCTGGCCCCAATGACTACTTTCTCTAGCACAGCCACACCTTCTAAGACCTCCAAGAACAGTGCCACCAACTGGAGACAAAATGTCTGAATACTTAAAGCCTATGGGGGGACAATCTCATTCAAACCACCACAACATGACACATTTTTTTCTTAAAGAAATGAGTGAATTTCAAGTTGAATACTCTTTGCCCCTAGATATTTGCAATTTGGAAATGTTTGGACTTGCAGATATTTCCATATACATAATAAGTTTTCACATACACCTTTTACAAATAATATTTTAAGTAATTTCGCTAAATACTTTTTGTAAGTTTATGTATGAAATGAAATTTTTCAGTACTTAATTTCCATCACGAAGTTTTATTCACATTCTATTGTATTTGAGTAATGTATTTGAGTTTCTAGATTAGGATATTTCTTATATAATTATAAGAGGCATATCTGAAATATCTAAATAAATGTAAAATTTACCCAAACAAGATTCACTGAATGACTCTAGTAAACATATACACTTTTCTCTTTTCAAAACAGTAAGTTCATCCTAGTTACTAACATTGCCTGTCTGGAGGAAAGCTACCTTGTTCCTTCTTTCCCCTGTGGAACCCAACAATCTATTCCCTAAAAAGGGAAGCCAAGTTATCTTTTTAAATAAAACACACAGATTGTAAAATTCATGCATGCTCTCTTATTGGAAACTTTAACTGAATTTTCCTTGAATTGAAATTGGGCCATGAAGTTTGTACCTGTTTCTAAAAGACCTTGATGGTCTTACACTCCCACAGAGAAAGTGAGCCATGAATACTTCACATGTCTGCACTGCCTTCCTATCTTTTTCCTCCACACTCTCATTGGTTTGCTAGAATCAACATACACTAAATTTTCTCAGTTATTTTTATGGATATGGATGTCTTGTCTGTAAGTGAACACATCCATACATTGTCATGGAGGCCAGAAGTGGTCAGCTGCCTGGAACTGAATTTACAGTTGTTTCTAGCTTCCATGTGACTATGAAAAAAGAACCCTGGGTCCTCTACAAAAGAACTTGATGCTCTTATTTTCTGGGCAGTCTCCCCATTCTCTCTCTGTTTCTAAACATATTCCCCTAGATTATTATATTAAGGGTGTTATTTTCTGATTAGAAGAACTAATACTGGGACACATCCTTGGATAGCTTGTTCTTCAAAGAAGAAGTATATCACATCAAAGAGTATGGACTCTGAAATGCATTCTTCTTAGAGATTAATAGAAGTTAGCAATAGCTAAATAGTGAGATATTCTGAAAGCCCATTTTAATTTATCCTTCATTATATTACATTGCAGCCCATGATTGCATGGCATTGATTTACATTTTTCTGACATTATTGGAACCAAGAATGCTGTATCACTTCAGGCTTATTGATTTTGGAATTCATAGATTCACATATTCGAACATCATGGATAAGAGATCAATTTTAAATAGAAATCAATTTTAAATAGAAAAATACTTAGATGCCACCTAAATCTTAAATATATATCCTGAAGGAAATTTTACACAATATTTATGTGAAATTCCATGTTTACTCTAAGCTATCACCTGGGGTCAGATGTCACGTTTTCCAAATATGGCAACATGTCATATTTCAGAATCTCAGAACTGTAAATATCTATTCCATGTACCTAGTCAAGGAATGGTTAACTTGTTTGTTCATAAATGTATTTAACATTTTCAAAGACAGGGTGAGATTTTGTGTCAGGTTTCTAGCAGTCTTATATGACACAAATTAATTCTGAATGAGGTACTAAATAAAAGTATATATATATATATATATATTATATCTATTAATTATACTAATATGACATTGTGATATATTTGCAATATTGATCAATGTGTAATTATCCACTCAAAATATTTAGGTTATTTATCATCACAAATATTTATCACTTACCTTCTAGAACATTAATCTATTTATTATATTCTAATTGTGAAAATTAATACTTTGTCTATAGTCACACTGCTGGTTAATAAAGACTAGAAATCTCACTTACCACCCTTTGCTGAAATAATGGTACCCATGCAAATGGAGTGTCATTAAATTCCTCTGGGGGGATCGCAAGCAACATCCAGTTTCCCTCCATCCTTAGGCAAACAGGCATACACATTCATTTGAAAATTTAAGTGGGTTTATTTCAGCTTACTAACTGTTCTATGGATGAGGGTTTACTTAAAGAAATGTGAGTGCTGCCCTCCCCCCACAAACACAACCCCCATGGCTTCATAGAAAATTCTCCATCCTGGCATGGACTCTCTGAGCTCCTAGCTAAAGTACAAAATGGCAAACAAGTGAAGGGATCAATCTCTCAGTTTGTCTGCTTATATACAGGTAGCTCCATCCCCCTCATACAGTCCAAGGCAGACCTGCTGGATGGGAGTCCCAGGAGAATTTGTTAGCCATTTTTGAACTCCACTGGCATTGCAAGACATGACTGCTCTTACACACATGAAGGCAATATGAGTAAAAATCACAGAAACTGATCTGTGGTGTAGGATGGTAAAGCCTGGAACAGACACACACAAATACTGTGAACTGACATCTGACAAAGAGAAAATCACAAAGAACTAATAACAGAACCCCATTTTAATTGTGCTGGAAAACTTAGAAACAAATAGATAATAAAAAAGAATGGCAAGAAAGGAGAAATGGTTCAGTAGTTGAGAGCATTGGTGCTCTTTCAGAGTACCTGGCTTTGACTCTCAGCACCCACATGAAGCTAACAGCCAATCTTATGTGCAATTCCGGAAGATCCAACGTCCTCTTCTGGTCTCCATGGGCATTACAGAACACATGTGCACCAAAAACATGCAAAGAAAACACTCAAGCATATAATTTTTTTAAAGATTTAAAAATAAATATTTTGGCCTCTTAAAGAAAAAAAATCAAATATAGATGAATCAAGGACCCACAGATTGGTTCAGTTGGTAAATTCAGTTGCATTGCATGCCTGGTATCCTGAGTTCAATCCCTGAGCCCATACTGTGGAAGGTGAGCACTGACTCCAGAATTTAATTCTCATCTCCTTATATGTATCCCCTATCCCTGCAAGCACACCTGCAGACAGAAATAAAGAAAATCAATAATTTACAAAAAGCTAGTTACAGAACCAAAATGATATTCAAAGGAGGGTGTGGTGGCTCTGGTCTTTACTCCCACAACTCAGGAGGCAGAGGCAAGTTGATTTCTGTGAGACTGAGAAGAGCCTGTGCAACATAGCTTGTCCCGGACCAGCTGTTGCTACAGGGAGACCCTGTCTCAAAAAGATAAAAAAAAAATGATATCCGCACAACAGAAACATTTTATATGAAACTATGGACAAAACTTTGCATTGGTTTTGGTTTCTTGGTGCGGTCTTAAAGCCAATAAAATATTTTATCCATGAGAGAAGGATTGATGAATTAAATTTCACTAAAATACACATTTTTAGTGAAATTTATGCTTATGCCCACCACATTCTCAATGAAGTGTTTACTTTGAGACTATGAAAATAATTATTAGAATTAATTTAACAGAAAACCAAACCAGTAACTTTGGCCTGAAGAACAACGAAAATACCTAAGAATAGTTAATATACTTCCATGTAGGTAGTAAAAGTACTTTGAATTTATTAAACATTTCAGAATCCTAAATTCAACATCTAAAACTCCTCTCTTCCTTGAAATATTGGGAAGAAAAGAATACACAATTTTCTGAAATTTAAGGTATGTGATTTACACACACACACACACACACACACACAAGCACACACACAGGCACACATACAAACACACATGAATATTCTGTAGGTACAGTGCCTATCTGTGGGAAGGCTATGATTTCTTAACTCATTCCTGTTCTTTCTTTCCCAGGTGGAAACAAATAATCTATTCTGTACAAAGGGAACCTAAGTTATCCTTTAAATAAAGCATACATGTTGTAAAACGTCATGCATATTCTCTTATTGGAACCTTCAACTGAATTTTCTTTTTTTTAATTATTTTTGTATGTGTATGAGTGTACTGTCTGCATGTAGGTCTGTGCACCCTTGTCGTGCAATGCTGCAGAGGTCAGAAGAAGGTCTCGGATTCCCCTGGAACTGGAGTTCTCCTGGAATTGGAGTTACAGATGGTTCTTAGCCGCCATGTGGGTGCTGGGGATTGAACCCGGGTCCTCTGCAAGAGCTGTCGGTGCTCTTAACTGCTAGGCTATCTCTCCAGCCCCTGAATTTTCCTTAACTTGAAATTGGGCCATGAAGCTTGCACCAGTTTCCAACAGGCCCTGATGGTCTTACACTCCCACAGAGGATGTGAGCCATGAATACTTCACATGTCTGCACTGCCTTCCTATCTTTTTCCTCCACACTCTCCTTGGTTTCCTAGAATCCAGCTACACTTCATTGTCTCAGTTACTTTTTATGGATATGGATGTCTTGTCTGTAAGTGAACACATCCGTTTCTGCCATGGAGGCCAGAATAGATCAGCTCCTTGGAACTGAGTTCTGACAAAGAGAAAATCACAAATCAATAATAACAGTGTGCCTGAAAACTTAGAAACGAACAGATAATAAAAATGAACTGGAAGAAAAGACAGTTCAGTGGTGGAGAGCACTGGTTGCTTTTTCAGAGTACCTGGCTTTGGTTCTCAGCATACACAAGCAACTAAAAACCATCCTTAAGTCTAATTCTAGGGGATCCAACATCCTCTTCTTCTGGCCTCCATGGGCATTACAATACACACATGCACTAATAACATGCAGACAAAAACACTCAGACATTTAAAAAAATATTTTAAAGATTTAAAAAATAAATAATTTTCCCTATTAAAGAAAAAAATCAAATGGGGATGAATCACAAGATCCATAGGATGGTTCAGTGGGTAAATCCAATTGCAGTGCAAGTCAGATGTCCTGAGTTCCATCCCTGAGCCCCATACTTTGGAAAGTGAGTACTGACTCCAGAAATAGATTTTTATCTCATATGTAGCCCCACATCGCTGCAAACATACCTACAGATATAAAGAATAGCCATAATTTTCAAATGCTAATTACAGAACCAAAATGATATTCAAAGGAAGGTGTGGTAGCTCATGCCTTTACTCCCAGCACCCAGGGGGCAAAGGCAAGTCGGTTTCTGAGGACAGCCTGTCCAACATAACTAGCCACAGGCCATTTGGGGCTACAGGGAGCTCCTGTCTCAAAACGACAAAAAAAAAATGATATCCACAAAATAAAAAATGTTTTTATCTGTAAGTATGGGCAAAACTTTGCATGAGTGTAGGTTTATTGGTGAGGTCTTAGATCCAATAAAAATGTTTATTCCATGAGAAAATAGTGATGAATTAGATTTCACTAAAATATTCTCCTTTTTTTCCATACAATTCAGCGTTAGAAACAAACCTCACACTTCATGGAAGTGTTTGAATATATAACATGGAAAGATATCTGAGAATTAAATTAACAGAAAACCAAGGCCATAACTTTGGCCTGAAGAACAATGAAAACACCTAAAAATATTTATGATACTTTCATGCACGTTGTAGAAATTATTATAGCTTTTAATTAAGCCTTTTAGAATCTTAAAATTTACATCTAAGAACTCCTCTCTTACATAAAATATTGGGAAATAAGGTCTGAATAATTTTCTGAAAGGTAAATTACATGATTTATGCACACACACAGAGTTAAACACACACACACACACACACACACACACACACACAAAAGCATGCACACTTATGCGCACATACTATTCTGTATGTACAGTGTCTGCCCCTGTTTCAGAGAGCTCCTATCCTTTCTAACTCTTTTGAACTCTATGGCAGATTCTCTTGAATGTGAGCCTTTTCATTTGCATTATATTGATGGAATTATATTCATTTCTTTCTAAACAAAATACATTGTGCTTTTGTGCATTTGTTTTTTTTTTTTTTTTTACTTATTAATTTGTTAGTGTGTTTCTTTGTCTGCTTGTTTATTTAATACCAATTACAGTTCACCAGAAAACTACAGTCACCTTCCAGCTAAAGATCCACACTTTTGTAAAGCAAAGCCTATTCCGCCCTCTATTGGTCACTAGGTAAAATAACAGTTCTTTCAGTTTCCCGAAATTGCAAAATACCTCAGCTTCACTATGGCTATCATTAGCATGAAGCCCTCTAGTGGTCAGTAGGGACAACCAGAGCTTTTTCTTTTTTTAATTAATATTTTTTACTGTTATTAAGCTTTCTCCATAAATCATACATCATTTTTTTCAATTGAATTTAGATTCAGTTCCCTTTCCATGCCCCCATCCCACCTGAGTCCCTGCACTCTGTCATAAATGTCTTGCATCTTTCGCTGAGTCTTTCCAGAGTTTTTTCCAGTTCTTTTGTTGTTGTTGTTCTTTCTAACTTGTACTAGTTCAATATAAGCTTTTATATTTTCAGTTACAAATAATGGTAGCTTCACAAGCTCCCAAGAGGAGTCAAGAAGAATAAAACCAGAATCTTATAAACACTATGTAAATATCAATGCCCTGAACAATGTCATGAAAGGATGACAGATGTTTTCTTAAAGAAATGAGAAAACTTCAAGTTGAATATTCTTTGCCCAAAATGACTGAAAACAGATATTTGCAATTCTGAAATGTTTGGACTTTCTGATAATTCCATATACATAATGAGTATTAAAACAGAACTTGTACAAATAATATTTTAACTAATTTTGCTATGTACTTTTCATATTTTATATATGAAATAGAATTTTTCAGTACTTTATTTCCCATCATGAATTTTTATTCCCATTCTAAAAGTATTGGATTCAAACTTCTGGATTAGGATGTTTCAAGTATGCTTCTTACATATAATTATTGCATAAATCTATAATCTACAAAATTTACCCAAACATGATTCACTGAATGACTCTCTATACAATACTTTTCATTTTCCAATGCAGTAAGATCATCCTGGTTATTAACATTACCTGCCTGGGGGACTGCTATTATTTCTTACCTCATTCCTTCTTTCCCAGGTGGAATCAAACAATCTATTCTCTACAAAGGGGACCCAATAAGTCTTTTATATAAAACACACATGTTGTAAAAAAGTCATGCTTATTTTCTTAGAAACTTCAACTGAATTTTCCTGAATTGAATGGGCCATGACATTTGCCATGTCATGGGCCATGACATTTGCCTCAGTTTCCAACAGGCCTTGATGATCTTACACTCCCACAAAGAAAGTGAGCCATGAGTACTTCATATATCTGCACTGCCTTCCTAAGTTTTTCCTGCACACTCTCCTTGGTTTGTGATAATCCACCTACACTTCATTTTCTCAGTTATTTTTATGGATATGGATGTCTGTCTGTAAGTGAGCACATCCATTTACTGCCACAGAGGACAGAATAGTTCAGTTCCTTGGAACTTAATTTACACATGTTTGTCAGCTTCCACGTGGCTGCTAGAAACCAATCCTGGGTCCTCTGCAAAAGCAGTTGATACTACTATTTCTTATGCCATCTCTCTATTCCCTCTCTGCTTCTTAAACAAAATACTTTAGGCTATGACCTTAAGTGTGTTGCGATTCTCAGTAGAAGGACTAATTCTTAGACACCTCCATGGATATCCTGTTCTTTAAAAGATGAGAATTTGTTGTGAATTCACAACAAATGTTTGCACTCTGAAATGCATTCTGTTTTGATTATTCAATAGCTACACTGAGAGAACCTCTGAATGCCCATTTTATTTTATTTTATTTATTTTTCTCTATGTGTATGAATGTACTATCTGTATGCAAGTTTGCACACCCGTGTCATGCAATGCCATGGAGGTCAGAAGAGAGTGTCGGATTCCCCTGGAACTGGAGTTCTCCTGGAATTGGAGCTTCAGCCGGTTCTCAGCCGCCATGTGGGTGCTGGGGATTGAACCCGGGTCCTCTGCAAGAGCAGTTAGCACTCTTAACTGCTAGGCCATCTCTCCAGTCCCATGAATGCCCATTTTAATTTATTCTTAATTATATTACATTACAGCCCATGGTTGCATGGTGTTGATTTATACTTTTCTGACATCATTGGAACCAAGAGTGATCTAAGTCTTCAGGAATTCACATATTCACACAATCGAACATCATGGATATGAGATCAATTTTTAATAGGGAAGCTAATTATACGCCAGGTAAATCTTACTGAAATCTTGCTGAAGGAAAGTTTGCACAATATTTATGGGAAATTCCATGTTTACTCTAAGCTATCACCTGAGATCAGGTGTCAAGTTTTCCCCTTTGGCAACATGTCAGATTTCAGAATATCGGAACTGTAAATATCTGTTTCATGTACCTAGTCAAGGAGTAGGTAACTTGTTTGTCCATAAATCAGTGTATTTTAACATTTTTAAAGTCGGGGGGAGACTTTGTATCAGGGGTATGGCTGGCAAGTTTTCTATGCTAGTTACAGAATTCAGTATAATGTGGAATAAGTTAATGTATAAAAGCACCTATACAAAAAGTACATATGCATAAATATATGTAACAATGTGATATTTTGGTAAATTTGATCAATGTGTAACTTTCCACTCAAAATATTTAGGTAATTTATCATCATAAATATTTATCACATACCTTCTAGAATATTCATGTATTTTTATTTTCTAATTATGAAACAGTACTTTTTTAACTATAATCACCTTTCTGGGTAATACAGACTAGAAATCACTTCTACCTCTCTATGCTGAAATAATAGTGCCCATGCAAACGGAGTGTCATTAAATTATTTATGGGGGCATCACAAGAAACACTTAGCTTCCCTCCATCCATTGACAGACTGGCATATACATTCAAGAAACTGAAGTTTGGAAAATCCAACTAAGTTTATTTCAGCTTACTAACAGATCAATAGATGAGGGGTTACTTACAGAACTGTGGGTACTGACCCCCCAAACTCCCAACCCCCACGGCTGCATAGAAAATTCTCCATCCTGGCATAGACCCGTAGAGCTCTTAGCCAAAGTACAAAATGGCAAACAAGTGAAGGGGTCAATCTCTTGGTGTTTTCTGCTTATATACACATAGCCACATCTCCCTCATACAGCCCAAGGAAGACCTGCTGGATGGGAATTCCAGGAGAATTGATTACCCTTTTTTTGAACTCCACTGGCATTGCAAGGCATGACTGCTCTTACACACATGCAGCAATATGAGTAAAAATCACAGAAACCGATCTGTGGTGTAGGATGGTGAAGCCTGGAACACACACACACACACACACACACACAAACACACACACACACACACACACACAAATACTGTGAACTGAATTCTGACAAAGAGAAAAATCACAAAGCAATAATAACATAATCAGTGTGCTTGAAAACTAAGAAACAAATAGATAATAAAAATGAACTGGGAGAAAGGACAGATGGTTCAGTGGTTGAGAGCATTGGTGCTCTTTCAGAGTACGTGGCTTTTGTTCTCATCATCTACATTCAGCCAACAAACATACTTAAGTCCAATTCCAGGGGATCCAACATCTTTTTCTGGCCTCCATGGGCATGACAAAACACATGTGCACTAAAAACATGCAGACAAAATACTCAAACATATAAAAATATTTTAAAGATTTAAAAAATAAATAATTTTCCCTATTAAAGAAAAAAAAGCAAATGGGGATGAATCATAATATCCCTAGGATGGTTCAGTTGGTAAATTCAATTGCATTGAATGCCTAATGTCCTGAGTTCAATCCCTGAGCCCCATACAGTGTAAGGTGAGAACTGACTCCAGAATTTAATTCTCATCTCCTTATATGTACCCTCCAGCCCTGCAAACACACCTGCAGAGACAAATAAAAAATAGCCATAATTTTCCAAAAGCTAATTACAAAACCAAAACGATATTCAAAGGAAAGTGTGGTGACTCGTGCCTTTACCCCCAGCACTCAGGAGACAGAAGCAAGTTGATTACTGTGAGACTGAGGACATCATGTGCCACATAGCTAGTCACAGGCCAGCTGGGGCTACAGGGAGATCCTGTCTCAAAAAGATAAAAATAATGATATCCACAAAATAAAAATGTTTTATATAAATGCATGAGCAAAACTTTTCATGGGTGTAGGTTTATTTGTGAGGTCTTAGATCCAATAAAAATATCTATTCCCTGAGCAAAGTAGTGATGAATTAGATTTCAGGAAAATGCTCTCTTTTATTGGGTACAATCCAGCCTTACAAAAGAATCTCAAAAGTAAACTTGTGCATCAAAAATTGTAAAAAGACTGAGAAAATGGTGAAAACATGTTTGGCAGAATGCATGAGCTCTGTTTTGTTAGGGGGCAAGGAATGGGGAATGGGTCTAGATTTGATTGGAAATTTGTATGAAAAGCACAAAGCTTCAGTAAAAATTGGGAAAAAAGAATTTCATATACTCCATGGATGTGTTTTCATCTATAATATGCAAAGACATCTGAGAATTAAATTAACAGATAATCAAGGCCATAAATTTGACCTGAAGAACAATGAAATCTCCTAAGAATATTTAAGATACTTGCATACAGGTTGTAAAAATCCTTGTAACTTTTATTTAAGCCTTTTAGAATGTTAAAATCTGTATCTAAGAACTCCTCTCTTCCATTAAATATTTGTAAATAAGGTCTGAATAATTTTCTGAAAGGTAAATTACATGATTTATGCACACACAGATACATACACATTGATGCACGCACACACACACACACACACACACACACACACAGGCACACAAGCACACACGTATGCACATGACTATTCTGAATGTACAGTTCCTGTCCCTGTTTCCAGAGCAGTTATTCCTTACTAACTCTTTTGGATCCTATGGCAGATTCTCTTGAATGTGAGCTTTTTCATTTGCATTGTATCGATGGAATTATTTTCATTTCTCTTTAAACAAAAGACATTTTGCTTTTGTGAGTTAGATTTTTGTTTTTTAGTTATTAACTTGTTAGTGTGTTTCTTTGTCTGCTTGTTTATTTAATACCAATACAGTTCACCAGGAAACTACAGTCACCTTCCAGTTTAAGATCCAGACTTTCGTAAAGAAAAGCCTATTCCGCTCTCTGGTGGTCACTATGTAACATAACAGTTCTTTCTGTTTTCTGAAATTGCGAAACACTTCAGCTTCACTAAGGTTATCATTAGCATGAAGCCCTCTAGTGGTCAGTACGGACAACCAGAGCTTTTGTATTTTCAGTGACAAAGAATGGTAGCTTCACAAGCTCCCAAGAGGAGACAAAAAGAATAAAACCACAATGTTCTAAACATTATGTATAAATGCTCTGAAGAATTATAGGAAAGCATGGCACATGTTTTCTTAATGAAATGAGTAAATTTCTAGTTGAATATTCTTTGCACCAAATGATTGAGGACAGATATTTGCAGTTCTGAAATGTTTGGACTTTCAGACATTTCCATATACATAAGTTTTCAAATACACCTTGTACAAGTAACATTTTAAGTAATTTTGCTAAATGTTTTTCATATTTTTATGTATGAAATAGATTTTTTAGTACTTTATTTCCCATCATGATGATATATTCCCATTCTAAAAGTATTGGATTTGAACTTCTACATTAAGGTGCTTCAGATATGTCTCTTATATATAATTACTTCATAAATGTATAATCTAAACAATTTACCCAAACATGATTCACTGAATAACTCTAGTAAACATATATACTTTTCATTTTCCAATATGGTAAGATCATCAGAGTCACTAACACTGCCTGTCTGTGCGACAACTATTATTTCTTAATTCTTTCCTTCTTTCCCGGGTGGAATCGAATAATCTATTCTCTGAAAGGGAACCAAAGTTATCCTTTAAACAAAACGTACATGTTGTAGAAAGTCATGCATACTCTCTTATTAGAAGCTTCAACTGAACTTTCATCAAATTGAAATTAGGCCATGCTGTTTGCATCAGTTTCCAACAGGCCTTGATGGTCTTACACTCCCACAGAGGAACTTCACATGTCTGCGCTGCCTTCCTATCGTTTTTTCTGCAGACTCTCCTTGGTTTGCTAGAATGCAGCTACACTTCGTTTTCTCAGTTATTTTTTATGGACATGCATGTCATGTCTGTAAGTGAACACATCCGTTTACTGCCATGGAGGCCAGAATAGGTCTGGAACTGAATTTACACGTTTGTTAGCTTCCATGTGACTACTAGAAACCAAGCCTGGGTCCTCTGCAAAAGCAGTTTATGCTCCTCTTTCCTGAGCCATCTTTCTGTTACCTCTATTCTCCTTAAACAAAATATTCTAGGATATGACCTTAAGTGCATTGATTTTCTCAGTATATGACTAATTTTAAGACACCTCCATGTATATCTTGTTCTTTAAAAGATGAGATGTTTCTGGGGCTGGAGAGATGGCTCCGTGGTTAAAAGCACACATTGCTCTTGCAGAGAACCCAGGTTTGATTCCCAGGACCCACATGATGGCTGAGAACCATCTTTAACTGCAGTTCCAGGGGATTCTGACACCTCTTCTGAGCTCCTTGGCATTGCAGGGCATGGGTGCACCAACCTACATGCATACAGTACATTCATACACATAAAAAATAATAAATAAAAAATTTCAAAAAAAGACGAGATGTTTCACATCATATGCTTTGCACTCCAAATTGCATTCTTTATGATTATTCAGAGTAATTATCAATAGCTACAATGAGAGAACCTCTGAATGCCCATTTTAATTTATTTTTCATTATGTTACATTACATCCCATGGTTGCATGGTGTGATTTATACTTTTCTGACATCATTGGAACTAAGATTGCTCTAAGTCTTCAGGAATTAATATATTCACATATTCACACATTATGGATATGAGATCAATTTTTATAGGGAGGCTAATTAGATGCCAGGTAAATCTTACATAAGCCAGCTGAGGAAAATTTTCACAATATTTATGGGAAATTGAATGTTTATTCTAAGCTATCACCTGAGGTCAGGTGTCAAGTTCCTCCCCCCTTTAACATCATGTCAGATTTAAGAATATCAGAACTGTAAATATCTGTTCCATGTACCTAGTCAAGGAGTAGGTAACTTATTTGTTCATAAATGAGTGCATTTTAACATTTTTAAAGACAGGGGGAGATTTTGTATAGGGTTTATAGCAGGTGGCAAGTTTTCTATGCTAGTTCAGACCTCAATATAATGTGGAATAAGTTAATATATAAAAGTACATATATAAAAATACATGTTTATAAATATATGCAACAATGAGATGTTTTGGTAAATTTGATCAATCCACTCAAAATATTTAGGTAACTTATCATCATAAATATTTATCACATACCTTCAAGAATATTAATGCATTTCTATTATAAAATACAGTACTTTGTTACTATAGTCACATTTCTGGGTGATAGAGACTAGAAATCACACCTACCTCCTTATGTTTAAATAATAGTGCCATGCAAACAGAGTGTCATTAAATTATTTCTAGTGGGACCACAAGAAACCTTTAGCTTCCCTCCATCCATGGAGAAACTGGTATATACATTCAAGACAAAACTCTCAAACATAAAAATATTTTAAAGATTTAAAAAATAAATAATTTTCCCTATTAAAGAAAAAAAGCAAATGGGAATGAATCATAATACCCCTAAGATGGTTCAGTTGGTAAATTCAATTGCATTGCATCCCTGATGTCCTGACTTCAGTCCCTGAGCCCCATACTGTGGAAGGTGAGAACTGACTCCAGAATTCGATTCTCATCTCCTTATACGTACCCTCCAGCCCTGAAAACACACCTGCAGACACAAATAGAGAATATCCATAATTTTTCAAAAGATAATTACAGAACCAAAACAATATGAAAGGAAGGTGTGGAGACTTGTGCCTCTACTCCCAGCACCCAGGAGACAGAGGCAAGTTGATTACTGTGAGAATAAGGACAGCATGTTCAACATAGCTAGTCACAGGACAGCTGGGGCTACAGGGAGATCCTGTCTCAAAAAGATAAAAAAAAATGATAT
Source organism: Rhizomys pruinosus (assembly GCA_009823505.1). Taxonomy (NCBI): domain Eukaryota; kingdom Metazoa; phylum Chordata; class Mammalia; order Rodentia; family Spalacidae; genus Rhizomys; species Rhizomys pruinosus. The sequence goes on from VZQC01009956.1 coordinate 1,562,220, forward strand.
CCACAAAATAAAAATGTCTTTATATGAAAACTTGAGCAAAACTTTGCATGGGTGTAGGTTTATTTGTGAGATCTTAGATCCAACAAAAATATTTATTCCATGAGCAAAGTAGTGATGAATTAGATTTCAGTAAAATACTCTTTTTCTGTATAATTCAGCCTTACAAAAGAATCTCAACAGTAAACTTCTGCATCAAAAATTTAAAAAGATTCTGAGAAATAATGAAAAATATATTTTGCAGAATGCATGAGCTCTGTTGGGGGGCACAGAATGGGAATTGTAGATTTGATTGGAAATTTTGTACAAAATGTACAAAGCTTCAGTAAAAAATTGGAAAAAAAAAGAAAAGAATCTCACTATATACTCCACGGAAGTGTTTGCATCTAGAACATGCAAAGACATCTGTGAATTAAGCTAACAGATAACCAAGGCCATAACTTTGGTCTAGAGAATGATGAAAAGTCCTAAGAATATTTAAGATGCTTTCTTGCAGGTTGTAAAAATCATTATAGCTTTTATTTAAGCCTTTTAGAACCTAAAATCTGCATCTAAGTACTCCTCCCTTCCATGAAATATTTTGAAATATGGTCTGAATAATTTTTAAAGGGTAAATTACACAATTTATGCACACATAAACACACACACACACACACACACACGACTATTCTTTATGTACAGTGCCTGTCCCTGTTTCTGAGAGCCCTTATTCCTTTCTAACTCTGTTGGATCCTATGGCAGATTCTCTTGAATGTGAGCCTTTTCATTTGCATTATATTGATGGAAATATTTTCATTTCTTTCTAAACAAAAAGAGTTCGTGCTTTAAAAAAAAAAAGTTTTCCCTGACTCAAGAAATCTTAGCAGTCAATCTTTTTTTTTTTCTTTTATTTTTTATGTGTATGAGTTTACTGCCTGCATGTAGGTTGGTGCACCCATATCGTGCAATGTTGAGGAGGTCAGAAGATGGCGTTGGATTCCTCTGGAAGTGGAGTTAAAGACGGTTCTTTGCCACCATGTGGGTGCTGGGAATCAAACCCTAGTCCTCAGCAAGAGCAGACAGTGCTCTTAACTGCTGTGCCATCTCTTCACCCCCCCCAAGAATTTGTGCTTTTGTGCTTTTTTTTTTTTACTTATTAACTTGTTTGTGTGTTTGTTTGCTTGTTTATTTAATACCAAGTACAGTTCACCAGGAAACTACAGTCACCTTTCAGCTAAAGGTCCATACTTTTGTAAAGCAAAGCCTATTCCGCCCTCTGGTGGTTCCTAGGTAAAATAACAGTTCTTTCTGTTTTCTGAAATTGCAAAATACTTCTGCTTCACTCATGAAGACCTCTAGTGGTCAGTACGGACAACCAGAACTTTTGTATTTACAGTGACAAAGAATGGTAGTTTCACAAGCTTCCAAGAGGAGCCAAAAAGAATAAAACCACAATGTACTAAACACTGTGTATAAATGCTCTGAAGAATTGTAGGAAAGCATGACACATGTTTCCTTAATGAAATGAGTGAATTTCAAGTTGAATATTATTTGCCCCAAATGATTGAGGACAGATATTTGCAATTCTCAGGTGGTTGGACATTCAGATATTTCCATATACATAATAAGTTTTTATTATTTATTTATTTATTTATTTATTTATTTATTTATTTATGTTTGTATTTTCAAGACGGGGTCTTCCTGTAGCCCCAGCTGTCCTGGAACTCACTGTCGACCACGCTGGCCTTGAACTCACAAAGATCTGCCTGCCTCTGCCTCCCAAATGCTAGGATTAAAGGCATGCACCACCGTGCCCAGCACATAATAAGCTTTAACATAAGACCTTGCACAAATAACATTTTAAGTAATTTTGCTGAATACTTTTTGTAAGTTTATATATGAAATAGAATTTTTGAGTACTTTATTTCTCATCATGAAGATATATTCCCATTCTAAAAGTATTGGATTTGAACTTCTACATTAGGGTGTTTCAGATATGCCTCTTACATATAATTATTGCATAAATGTATAATCTACATAATTTACCCAAACATGATTCACTGAATGACTTTAGTAAACATGTACACTTTTCATTTTCCAAAGCAGTAACATCATCCTGGTTGTTAACATTACCTGCCTAGGGCACTGTTATTCTTTCTTACCTAATTCCTTCTTTCACAGGTGAACAATCTATTCACCACAAAGGGCACCCAAGTTATCTTTTAAATAATACACACATGTTGTAAAAATTCATGCGTATTCTCTTATTATAACCTTCAACTGAATTTTCCTTGAATTCAAATTGGACCATGAAGTTTGCACCAGTTTCCAACAGACCTTGATGGATGTACACTCCCACAGAGAAAGTGAGCAATGAATATGTCACATGTCTGCACTGCTTTCCTAAGTTTTTCCTCCACACTCTTCTTGGTTTCCTAGAATCCAGACATACTTCATTTTCTCAGTTATTTTTTATGGATATGGATGCCTTGTCTGTAAGTGAACACATCCATTTACTGCCATGGAGGCCAGAATAGGTCAGCTCCTTGGAAGTGAATTTACACTTATTTGTTATCTTCCAAGTGGCTACTAGAAACCAAGCCTGGATCCTCTGCAAAAGCGGTTGATGCTCCTATTTCCTGGATCATCTCTCTATACCCCCTCTACTTCTTAAATGAAATACTCTAGGATATGACCTTAAGTGCATTGCTTCTCTCAGTAGAAGCACTAATTGTTAGATACCTCTGTGGATATGTTGTTCTTTAAAAGATGAGATATTGTACATCAAATGCTGTGCACTCTAAAATGCATTCTTTTTTGATTATTCAGAGAAATTATCAATAGCTATGCTGAGAGAACCTCTGAATGTCTGTTTTAATTTATTCTTCATGATATTACATTACAGCCCATGGTTTCATGGTGTTGATTTATACTTTTCTGACATCATTGGAACCAAAATTGATCTAAGTCATCAGGAATTCATATATTCACACAATAGAACATCATGGATATGAGATCAATTTTTAATAGGGAGTCTATTTAGATGCAAATGTAAATCTTACATATACTGGCTGAGGAAATTTTACACAATATTTATGGCAAATTGCATGTTTACTCTAAGCTATCACCTGAGGTCAGGTGTCAAGTTTTCCCCCTTTAGCAACATGTCAGATTTCAGAATATCAGAACTGTAAATATCTGTTCCATGTACCTAGTCAAGGAGTAAGTAACTTGTTTGTTCATAAATGAGTTTAGTTTTACATTTTTAATATTTATTTTGTGTATTAATGTACTGTCTGCATGTAGGTCTGTGCACCCATGTTGTACAATGCCACAGAGGTCAGAAGAGGGAATCGATTCCCTTGGAACTGGTGTTAAAGATGGTTCTCAGCCACCATATGGGTGCTGGGGCTCAACCCGGGTCCTCTGGAGGAGCAGTTGGCACTCTTAACTGCTAGGCCATCTCTCCATCCCCTATTTTTACATTTTTAAAGATGGGAGAGACTTTGTATCAGGTTTATAGCAGGTGGCAAGTTTTCTGTGCTAGTTACAGATTTCAATATAATGTAGTGCCTATGCAAATGGAGTGTCATTAAATTATTTTTGGGGGATGACAAGAAACATCTAGCTTCCCTCCATCCATAGACAAACTGGCATACACATTCACAAAACTAAAGTATTTTCAACTTCCCAGATACAAACTGCCTGAACACATACTGGAGTACTTTCCTTTGATTTTCTTGGCATTTTGAGACTGGGTCTTCCTGCATTATCAGCTAGCCTGGAACTCACTGAGTAGCTCACTTTAAAACTGTGAGTTTTCCAGGTAGCTTTAGTGAAATGAAGATTGTTTGGTACATATTCACAATGGCAGCTGTAAACAAAAGGATATCATGACATTTTCAGTAAAGTGGATTGGACTGTAAAGTACTATGTTAATCAGAATAATACAGAACCAGAATTAGAAATAAAGCATGATTTGTCTTATGTGAGAAGCTAGAAACTTTCTAACTACAAAAACTGTAATTATAAAACTTGCTATTTTGTGAACTCTCCACCAGAGGGCTGTGTTCTTAATACTGTCTCTGGGAAGTTGAAAATACAGCTTTGCAGTATAGTGGAAAATTTGAAGAGCTATTGCTCTTCATAGCCACTAGAGGGCAGAAAAGGCTCCTAACAGACAACAGACACCTGAAGAATATGTGCTCATCATTCATTTTTTTCCTCCAAGTTTAGGTGATTTTCCATACCAGAGTGGGCATCAGAATATGGCTGCAATAAACACACTGTAATTGTAGCCCATTGAATTGTGAAGCCTAAGAAGCTTCTATGCATGTATCACCACTAGTTGTAAAATGCATTGCTCTGAGCAAAACAGCTGCCATCTCTATCAGCCCAGCAGTGCCTGCTTGCAGGAGTTCATCACAATTGGGGACTACTGACATTCTCTCATTAGAGCAGCATGGAAGGGCATTGCACCCTCTCTTGAAACTCCAGCTCTTCCTCCCACCCATTTGTATCCAATTCTACCCTAATTGCATGTGGCCTCAGGCCATGGTACATAGACTGGAGAAGATTAATTGAAAGGGACTCAATCTATGCAGCTATAGGGTGTCCATCATCCATGCTGTGTGAAACCTTACAATGTGGCCACTTTGGTGTCACACACAATCCCATCAATAAACCTTCACCCTTACTCTGAAGGCTATCCCAATAAATGTATTTCCTCTCCAGGGTGAACTTTATTGGAATTGTGAACTTTGGTAAACTGTTTTTCTTTGAGACCTCACGAGGAAAGAATAGTTATTGTTTGTATATCCCCAGAGAAGAACTTTACCCTCCCAATACCACCTTAAACCTTTATTGCCAGACTCTACTCAACACTAACACTCTATTTGTGACTGGGGTTCTCCTAGGAGCCTGCAATCTTATGAATATAAATTCTCATTCTGACTGATGTTCAGCATATTTCCCAGCAACTCCCAGCAGAGACTTCTTGTAAAAACAGAAATCATACTGGAAGGAAAGAGCAGACACTGACATTACAGGTCTTTCCAAACACCAAGAGGATCTGGCACCCACATTTACAACACTTGAGAAACAGGAAAATGTCACCCAATGCCCATTTCTTCTCATCAAAGGGATGATCTTGGTTAATAATCTCAAAACCACTCGCTGTGAACCCGTCTACGGGGTCCCCGGCCCAGAGGGACTGCGCGGGTGAGCAGGGTCGTGTTTCCCTCTGCCCTGGTCCCGGCTGGACTTGTGGGTGGGAACCGGGGTCGCAGGGGAGACGCCATAACGCGCCAGGCCAGGTACACAGCTCCTCAGCTCTAGGCGGGGTCTGGCGGGGGGCAGCTGGGAGAGGGTCTCGCTGTGAACCCGTCTACGGGGTCCCCGGCCCAGAGGGACCGCGCTCGGGTGAGCAGGGTCGCGTTTCCCTCTGCTCTGGTCCCGGCTGGACTTGTGGGCGGGAACCGGGGTCGCAGGGGAGACGCCATAACGCGCCAGGC
>VZQC01009956.1:1574771-1594746 GCA_009823505.1 Rhizomys pruinosus
TCTACAGGTTAGGAGATGTTATAAGCCCACGGTAAAGACCCACGTCATATTTAACAGGGGGAACATTGTGAATTCATGGATTAACATAACCCAACATGGGTCTATGCTAAAGTCACCTACCATACTATTAGTGCTGCTTAAATACACTATCATAGCTAATTGCTTGTTCTTCATTCGTAGGATCTGAAAGGATTCCTGGACAAGACTGTCAGCCCATGAAAGGAAACAGCCAGAATTGACCAGAGTCCAAGTCCAACAGCTCCAGAGCGAGTGGAACTGTTTTAAACCTTATCCACTTGTGCCCTTTTCTTCTAAGCCTAGGGAACAACCTGCGGAAGAGGGGGCGTGGTAGAATGTAAGGGCTGCGATTGGGGTGAATGGTGAAACTACAGCAATGTAGTCTGGACACTCATTTGATCAACTTGATTGAACAAACAACCTGTCACCCCCCACTGGATGGTGGGGCTGTAGGTGTTTGGGCTCAACAGCCTGCAGATAGATTTTGCATGAAGGATGCTTGTACTCATGGATTATCACTTATAGCTAAAAATGAAAAAAAAAACAGAGAAAGATGCAGGACAGTTATGGCAGAATGCATGATCTGGGATGGGGGGGGGGGAAGGGAAATAAGCCTGAACTGAATTGGAAAAATGTATGAAATGCACAAAGCATCAATAAAAACTAATTAAAAAAAATAATCTCAAAACCAGAATTAGATGTTATTTTAACTAGTTCCAATAATGCATCATCTGTGTCACGAGGTAAAGTATTAATTGCATCTTCTGAAAGTCAGTCATATAAGGAAATTATTCTCATTACCACATGATATTGACATATTAACAGAATACTCAGTACCCTGTGAGGAAACACCCATGAACACCAGTCTCTGGGCCTGTACATTAAAAATTTTGAGAAAAACTAACTAACTAAATAAATAAATAAATAAATAAATAAATAAATAACTATTAAAAAACTAAGAAACTGAGATAAAGGAAAAAAAATTTCCAGTCAGAGATCACAGTTCCACTGCCAAAGACCAGCAGACTCTTGACTAATGCATTGGTCTTGGCCTAAGGTCTTGCTTTCCTTTCTTCCTGGCTTTTGGCTTTGCTCCAATGCCCCGGGATTTGTCCATGAGTGATATATAATGAAACAATAACACTCTTGTAACATAAGCCCACATCAGTGTGTCACAATGTAGAAAATGCAGAATACTATCCTATTTTCCTAGCCGTGTCTGCGTCACATCTGGAAGAAATCACAAGCAAATATCCCTTTTATTACAAAAGGCAGAGGAGACAACAGAGCACAAATCTCATACACAGAAACTAGGTGATTTTCTTCTCTAAGGATAATGCCCTTGTGATTGTAACCACTTCAATGCCCTTGACTAAACATCCCATTACTCAATCTTTTCCAAATTATGAGTAATGAGACTGTTAATTGAAAAGTCTTTTTTTAATGCACACAGCCTCTGTATAAGGCAAATACTGCAACTTAAACTTCATCATACAGAGTAGACCTGATAACACATCCTATCAAAGAGTGTAAAGTCTTCTCTTTCTACCATCTGTTTCTTGACAGCCTGTTACAATATTGATCATGCATTCTGGAATGGGATTACCGTAAATTCATTACCGTTCATCACTCAAATCCCCAGTCCACTTGTCTTTCCATGTAAAATAACCATTATCTTAGGGGCACATCTAATTAGACTTACTGTTATTTGGAATCAGTGTCATCTAAAGGAATGTCCAGGTTGAGGCCTACAACCTTTCCACATAGCTAAGTTTGAGCTCACTTTTCATGAGACATCTCAGCACAGATTGCTTAGAGCATCATTTCTCTTCCTGATCATGGTCTGGTCCTTATCCAACTTGGATCTTTTTAAACTACTTATAGCTAGATCCCCTACAGTAGGATATTGTGTATGAACAATGCATTCATACCTCTCTTTTGTTATTTTATATGGGCTGTCAACTATAGGAAACATATAAATACACACAAACACACACATACACACACGCAGACATATGCACACAAGAATATACAGAAACACATACACAAAAGTATTCATACGAAGGGAGAGGGAGAGAGAAGGAAGAAGGGAGATAGAGACACGCATGCACTCATAGAGCATTAAGATGTATGTGTAACCTAAGTAGCATTTCTGTTTAAAATTGGTCTCTAATCCATGATGATCGATATGTGAATATATGAATTCCAAAATCAATAAACCTGAAGAATAAGGACAATCTTGTTTCCAGGCACATCACAAAAGAACTGATCAGTGCCATGAAATCATGGGATGCAATGTAATATACTGTACTATAAACTAAAAAAGGCATTCAGAGTCTCCCACATTGTAGCTACTGTTAATTTCTATGAAAAACCAAAGTAGAATGCATTTCAGAATGCATAGTATTTTATGTGAAACACCTCAGCTTTTAAAGAACAAGCTGTCCATGGAGGAGTTTAAGAATTAGTCTTCTTGCCAGGCGTGGTGGTGCATGCCTTTAATCCTAGCAGGCGGATCTTTGTGAGTTCAAGGCCAGCCTGGTCTACAGAGTGAGTTCCAGGACAGCTGGGGCTACAGGGTGACCCTGTCTCAAAAAGACCAAAAAAAAAAAAAAAAGAATTAGTCTTCTTACTCACAAAAAGCAACACACTTAAGGTCAGAGTCTAGGGTAATATGTTTAAGAAACAGAGGAAATGGAGAGACGGCTTGTAGTAGCCAATATGCTGAGAATTACGCATGCTCAGAGCTTGTTCCTCATCAACCTAACCTGCCCTAGGCAGGCAAGACCATACAAGCAGCCGAGTTGCAGAACTGGGCCAATCACAAGGTGACAAGACACTCCACTAAGAGGAGAGCAGGAATGCGAACAGCACATAAACCCTAACTCTGCCTCCGATAAATGAATCCAAGACAGCTCGCCCTCTGTCTGCGTTCACCTGATTCCCAAGGTCTGTGTCTTGACTCTGCGCCTCTCACCCCCTTTCCTTCATGGTTGGACCCCGAAATTCCCCAGCAGGCCTGGGGGATTGTCTACAATGGCTCAGTAAATAAGAGTATCAACTGCTTTTGAAGAGGACACGGGTTTTGTTTCTAGTAGTCACATAGACTCTAACAATCATCTGTAACTCTAGTTCCAGGCAGCTGACCCATTCTGGTCTCCACTGGCAATGATCAATTACAGCCAAAACATCCATATTCATGAAAAATCAACTGAAAAAAATGTAGGGTAGCTGATTCTAGAAAACCAAGGAGCCTGTGGAGGAAATGAAAAAGGAAGGCAGTGAAGATGTGTAAAACATTTACAGCTCATTTTCTGTGTGAGGAGATGGGACCATCAGGGCCTGTTGGAAAAGGATGCAACCTTCATGGCCCAATTTCACTTAAAGAAAAATTTAGTAAGAGGTTCCAATAAGCCAAAATACGTGACTTTTTTTTACAACATACATCATTAACTTTGCAGATAAATGGATGGAACTCAAAGCCATTATGCTAACCGAAGTAAAACAGTCCCAGAAAACAAACAAGGAATGGTATCCCATTTTTGGATGCTAGCACCAAATGCCTAGTTGAAAGGCAAGCTGAGCAATGTTACTGCTATATTTCTTCTTATCTGAAAGCAACTGTGCTGTTATAATGTGAATCTCTTAAAGGGCTCTAGACTTAACTTACCACTTATTTTCAGACTTTGTAACTGTGGTATATGGATGGAAGGTATGTATTCATATTTTAGATTAATATAAAAATTAAAGAAAAAGGTGAACCCCTAAACATATTTTCAGAGGTCATAATTTTGGTATATATGTGATGTATACATAGGCATATGTTGGAGCAATACGAATGGGAGGGAACAACAAAAAAAGCATTATTTTAAAGAACTGACTGAAACAGTTAACTTCTGCCCAAACAATAAACCTCTGCAGAGAAAAACTTTAAAAAGACAGAAAAAGATACAAAACATGTATGGCAGAATGCATGAACCAGGGTGGGGTGGAATATGGAAAAGGGAATGTGGCTAAATTGGATTGAAAAATTATATATGAAATACACAAAAAATCAATAAAATATTTTATTAAAAAATTCATCACTTTTTTGTTGAATGATTAAACATTTTGTTGGACTTAAGTCCCTACCAATAAACTTAAACCCATGCAAACTTTCACCTACCTATATAAAAGATTTTTAATTTTTTTTTCGATATCACTTATTTTGAGAGAGGGTCTCCGTGTAGTCGCAGCTGGCTTGTGACTCACTATGTTGAGCAGAATGAACTGGATCTCATAGAAATCAACTTGCCTCTGCCTCCTGTGTGCTGGGAGTAAAGGCATTAGCCACTGCACCTGACTTTGAATATCCTGTTGGTTCCATAATTAGCTTTTTGAAAATCATTGGTTTTATTTATTTGTGTCTGAATTTGTGTGTAGGTCATGGGGGCACACAGGAGGAGATCAGAGTCATTTTTTGGAGTCAATTTTCACCTTCCACAATATGGGTCTCAGGGGTTGAACTCAGGATGTCTGGCTTGCAAACCAACAAATTTACTCACCAAGCCATCTGGTGGGTCCTTGTGATACATCTCCACTTTTTTCTTTAAAAGGGCAAAGTATTTATTTTTTGTATGTAGTTGAGTGTATATTCTGCATGTTTTTGAGTACATGTTTTCTGTGTTGTGTAATATCCATGAGCACCAGAAGAGGGCATAGGATGCCCTGTACTTGGCTTTAGGGATGGTTGTTAGCTACAAGTGAGTTCTGAGCACCAAAATCAGGTACTCTGAAAGAGCAGGCAGTCCTCTCAGCCAATGAGCCATTTCTCTTTCCTGCAGCTCAGTACATTTATCTATTTGTTTCTAATTATTCACGCACAATTCAGGGTTCTGTTATTACTGGATTGTGATTGTCAGAATGCAGTTGACAGTATTTGTGTGTGTCTGTTCCTGGTTTCTTCATTCTATACCACAGATCTGTTTGTGTGATTTTCACTCATAACACTTTTACTTTTAAAAAATATTTTATTTTTAATGGACAGGTGTGGTGGTGCACATGCCTTTAATCCGAGCACTTGGGAAGCAGAGGCAGGTGGATCTTTGTGAGTTCAAGGCCAGCTGAGTCTACAGAGTGAGTGCCAGGCCAGGTGGAGCTATAGGGAGACCCTGTCTCGACAAGATGAAAATTTTTTTAATTTTATGTGTATTAATGTATTTCCTATAGGTTTGTAATAGCAGTCATGACCTGTAATGAGCAGTCATGACCTGTAATGCCTGTCGAGTTCAGCAGAGGATAACAAATTCTCCTGGAACTCCCAAACAGCCAGTCTGCCTTGGCTGTGTGAGGTGGAGGGGCTAAAGGTATATAAGCAGAGAACACTAAGAGGTCAACTCCCAGTATTGTTTGCAATCTTGGACAGTGGCTGGGACATCAAAGGATCCATGTTAGGATGGATACATTTCTTTGCAGCCATTGGGGGGGGTAGAACCCAAATTTCTATAAGTAAGCCCCTTATCAATTGATGTGTTAGTTAGTCAAAATAAGATTACATGGATTTTCCAAATTTCTGTTGGTTAATTTGTATGTCTGTTTGTCTAAAGATGGAGGGAAGGTGATGTTGCCTGCAATTCCCCTAGAAGGAATTTTAATGACACTCAGTTTGCCTGGGCACTATTATTTCAGCATAAGGAGGTAGGAGGGAGATCTAAAATTTATCACCCAGAAAAGAGACTATATCACAATATACACTATTTTATAATTAGAAAATAAAATGATACACAAATATTCTATATGGTAAGTGATGAATATTTGTGATGACAAATTACCTAAATATTTTGAGTTAATAATTACATAATTATCAAATTTGCCAGAATATCACCTTAATATATAGATATTACTTTTTAAAATTTTATTTATTTTTTATGTGTATGAATGTACTATTTGCATGTAGGTTTGTGCACCTGTGTCATGCAATGCTGCAGAGGTCAGAAGATGGTGTTGGAATCCCCTGGAACTGGAGTTAAAGATGGTTCTCAACCACCATGTGGGTGCTGGGAATCGAACCTAGGTCTTCTGCAAGAGGAGTTGGTGCTCTTAACAACTAAGCTATCTCTCCAGCCCCTATAGATATTACTTTTATGAATTAACTTATTCTCCATTATATTGAGGTCTGTAACTAGCATAGAAAACTTTCCAGGCTGGAGAGATGGCCTAGCGGTTAAGAGCTGCGACCACTCTTACAGAGGACCCGGGTTTGATCCCCAGCACACACATGGCGGCCAAGAACCGTCTGAAACTCCAATTCCAGGAGAACTCCAGTTCCAGGGGAATCCAACACCCTCTTCTGACCTCCACGGCATTGCACGACATGAGTGCACAGACCTGCATGCAGACAGTACATTGATACACATACAGAAATAAATAAAATTTTAAAAAAATAAAACTTTCCATCTGATGTAAACCTGATACAAAGTCTTCCCTGTCTTTAAAAATCTTAAAACAAAATTATTTATGAACAAACAACTCAACTACTCTTTGACAGGAACATGGAGCAGATAGTTACAGTTCTGAGATTCTGAAATCTGACATGTTGCCAAAGGTCGAAAACTTCAAATCCGACCCCAGGTGATAGCTCAGAGTAAACATGCAATTTCCCATAAATATCATGTAAAATTTCCTTCAGCCAGTATATGTAAGATTTACATGGGATCTAAATAGCATTCCTATTAAAAATCGATCTCTTATCAATGATTTTCAATATATGAATATATGAAGTCCTGAAGTCTTAGAGCAATCTTGGTTCCAATAATGTCAGAAAAGTGTAAATCAACACCATGCAACCATGGGCTGTAATGTAATACAATGAAGAATAAAGTAAAATGGACATTCAGAGTTTCTCTCAGTGTTGTTATTGTTAATTTCTCTGAATAATCAAAAAAGAATGCATTTCAGAGTGCAAAGCATTTGATGTGAAATATCTTCTTTTAAAGAACAAGATATCCATGGAGGTGTCTAAGAATTAGTCCTTCTACTGAGAAAAGCAATGCACTTAAGGTCATATCCTACAGTATTTTGTTTAAGAAGCAGAGAGTGAATAGAGAGATGGCCCCGGAAATAGAAACCGGGCTTGGTTTCTAGTAGCCACATGGAAGCTAACAAACATGTGTAAATTCAGTTCCAAGGAGCTGACCTATTCTGGCCTCCATGGCAGTAAATGGATGTGTTCACTTACAGATACGACATTCATATCCGTAAAAAATAACTGAGAAAATGAAATATATCTGGATTCTAGGAAACCAAGAAGAGTGTGGAGGAAAAACTTAGGAAAGCAGTGCAGACATGTGACATATTCATTGCTCACTTTCTCTGTGGGAGTGTAAGTCCATCAAGGCCTGTTGGAAACTGGTGCAAACTTCATGGCCCAATTTCAATTCAAGGAAAGTTCAGTTGAAGGTTCTAATAATAGAATATGCATGATTTCTTACAACATGTGCGTTTTATTTAAAAGATAACTTGAGACCCTTTACAGAGAATAGATTGTTCTGTTTCACCTGGGAAAGAAGGAATGAGGTAAGAAATAGTATCACTCCCCCCAGGCAGGTAATGTTAGTAACCAGGATGATCTTACTGAATTGGAAAATGAAAATAACATATGTTTACTAGAGTCATTAAGTGAATCATGTTTGGGTAAATTGTGTAGATTATACATTTATTCAATAATTATGTGTAAGAGGAATACCTGAAACATCCTAATCTAGAAGTTCAAATCCAATACTTTTAGAATGGGGCTATAAATTCATGATGGGAAATAAAGTACTGAAAAATTCTACTTCATGCATAAAAATATGAAAATTATTTAGCAAAATTACATAATGCGGGTTCGATTCCCAGCACCCACACGGTGGCTGAGAACCATCTTTAACTCCAGTTCCAGGGGATTCCGACACCATCTTCTGACCTCTTCAGCATTGCACAACAAAGGTGCACAAACCTACATGCAAATAGTACATTCATACACATAAAAATAAATAAAATTTTAAAAAGTAATATCTATATATTAAGGTGATATTCTGGCAAATTTGATCATTGTGTAATTATTAACTCAAAATATTTAGGTAATTTGTCATCACAAATAATTACATTATTTGTATAAGACAAGGTGTATCTGAAAACTTATTATGTATATGGAAATGTCTGAAAGTCCAAACATTTCAGAATTGCAAATATCCGTCCTCAATCAGTTGGAGCAAAGAATATTCAACTTGAAATTCACTCATTTCATTAAGAAAACATGTGTCATGCTTTCCTATAATTCTTCAGAGCATTTATACATAGTGTTTGGAACATTGTGTTTTTATTCTTTTTGGCTCTCCTTGGGAGCTTGTGAAGCTTCCATTCTTTGTCACTGAAAATACAAAAGTTCTGGTTGTCCGTACTGATCAGTAGAGGGTTTTATGTTCATGATAACCATAGTGAAACAAAAGTATTTTGCAATTTCAGAAAACAGAAAGAACTGTTATTTTACCTAGCGACCACCAGAGGGCGGTATAGGCTTTGCTTTACAAATGTGTGGATCTTTAGCTGGAAGGTGACTGAAGTTTCCTGGTGAACTGTACTTGGTATTAAATAAACAAGTAAACAAACAAACACACTAACAAGTTAATAACTAAAAACAAAAATCAAACCCACTAGAGCACAATGTCTTTCGAATATAATTGTGAATGAATGTAATTCCGTCAATATAATACAAATGAAAAGGCTCACATTGAAGAGAATTGCGATAGGGTCCAAAAGAGTTAGAAAGGAATAAGACCTCTCTCTAACAGGGACAGGCACTGTACGTACAGAATAGTCATAAATATTCATGTGTGCACATTTGTGCGTGCATGTATCTGCATGTGTGTGTGAGTGTGTGTGTGTATCTGTGTGTGCATAAATCATGTAATTTACCTTTCAGAAAATTATTCAGACCTTATTTACAAATATTTCAAGGAAGAGAAGAGTTCTTAGATGCAGATTTTAACATTCTAGAAGGCTTATATAAAAACTATAAGGATTTTTACCACCTGCATGAAAGTATCTTAAATATTCTTAGGAGTTCTAATCATTCAGGCCAAAGTTATGACCTAGGTTATCTGTTAATTTAATTCTCAGATGTCTTTGCATGCTCTGGATCTGCAAACACTTCTTGAGTATATGGTGAGATTCCTTTCTTGTTTTTTTTCCATTAAAAATTATTTATTTATTTATTTGTTTATTTAGTGTATGAGTGTACTGTCTGCATGTAGGTTGGTGCACTGCCTCTGAGGTCAGAAGAGGGCATCAGATTCCCCCGGAACTGGAGTTAAAGACAGTTCTTAGCCACCATATGGGTGCTGGGAATCAAACCTGGGTCCTCTGCAAGAGCAGTCGGCACTCTTAACCACTGAGCCATCTCTCCAGCCCCCTTTTTCCAATTTTTATTGAAGCTTTGTGCATTTCATACAAAATTTCCAGTCAAATCTAGACCCATTCTTTGCCCCCAACACCAAGAAAGCTCATGTACTCTGCCAAACATGCTTTTCATTTTTTTTCTCAGTCTCTTTTAAAATTTTTGATGCAGAAGTTTAATGCTGAGATTCCTTAGTAAGGCTGAATTGTACAGGAAAAAAGAGAAGAGTTTAGTGAAATCTAATTTATCATTGCTCTGTACATGAAAAAAAATTTATTGCATCTAAGACCTCACCAATAAATCTATACCCATGCAAAGTTTTGACCATGATTTCATATAAACAATTTCTATTTTGTGGATATCTTTTTTCTTTTTGAGACAGGATCTCATTGCAGTCTCAGCTGGCCTGTGACTAGCTATGTTGCACATACTGTCCTCAGTCTCACAGAAATCAACTTATCTCTGCCTCCTGAGTGCTGGGAGTAAAGGCACGAGTCACCACACCTTCCTTTGAATATCATTTTGGTTCTGGAATTAGCAGCTGTGTTTGCAGGGATGAGGTATATATAAGGAAATGAGAATCAATTTCTGGAATCAGTTTTCACCTTCCACACTATGGGGTTCAGGGATTGAACTCAGGATATTAGGCTTGCAATGCAACTGAATTTACCCACTGAACCATCCTATAGGCCTTATCCCCACTTCCTTTTTATCTTCAAGGAGGAATTATTTATTTTTTAAAACTTTAAAATATTTTATATGTTTAAGTGTTTTGTCTGCATGTTTTTAATGCACGTGTGATTTTAATGCCCATGGAGGCCAGAAGATGACGTTGGATCCCGTGGAATTGGACTTAAGGTTGGTTGTTAGCAGAATGCAGATGCTGAGAACTAAAGTCAGGTACTCTGAAAGAGTACCAGGGCTCCAACCACTGAACCATCTGTCCTTTCTTCCGCTTCATTTTTATTTTCTATTTGTTTCTAAGTTTTCAAGCACATTGATGATGTGGTTCTGTTATTATTGCTTTGTGACTTTCTCCTTGTCAGAATTCAGTTCACAGTATTTGTGTGTGTGTCTGTTCCAGGCTTCACCATCCTATACCACAGATCTGTTTGTGTTATTTGTACTCATATTGCCTACATATGTGTAAGAGCAGCCATGTCTCACAATGCCAGTGGAGTCCAAAAAAAGGGTAACCAATTCTCCTGGAACTCCCATCCAGGAGGTCTTCCTTGGGCTGTATGAGGGGGATGGGGCTATGTGTATATAAGCAGAAAACACCAAAAGATTGACACTTTCACTTGTTTGCCATTTTATACTTTGGCTAAGAGCTCAAAGGGTCCATGCCAGGATGGAGAATTTTCTATGCAGCCATGGGGGTTTCTGTGGGGGCAATACTCACATTTCTATAAATAACCCCTCATCCATTGATCTGTAAGTAAGCCGGAATAAGATTACTTGGATTTTCCAAACTGCAGTTTCATGGACGTGTATGCCAGTTTGTCTAAGGATGTGGGGAAACTGGATGTTGCTTCTGATCCCCCAAGAAAGAATTTAATGACACTCCATTTGCATGGGCACTATTATTTTAGCATAGGGAGGTAGGTGTGATTTTAGTCTGTACCACCCAGAAAAGGGATTATAGTAAAAAGAACTGTATTTCATAATTAGAAAATAATAATACATGAATATTCTAGGAGGCATTTGATAAATATTTATGATGATAAATTACCTAAATGTAGGACGCTCCAGTTTGAATTGGGGGCTTCTTCTCAGCTAGCACCCCCTAGGGCACCATTTGGGTGGGAGTCATGGGATTTCTCTGACCCCACCCCAGGAAGGAACAGGCAACATGGCCCATGTACAGGATGCTAGGCAGAGCAGCAGGATGCAGTAGCGTGGAACTGGGCATCTGTTATTGGCCCTAGGAACTGAAATCATTTTGCTTATAAAAGCAGGCTGTAGCATGCAATAAATCGAATTCTACATTACCATCATTACAGAATTCCTGGCCATTATTTTGTGTGCATATAGGCTGAAACAGGCCTGAATTTCATTTGAGTGACCAGCGGCTTGGATAGTGGTCCTTTAGACCACCAACATGGATAGCTGGTGTGGGTGAAGTGGGGCTGAAAGGAGACCTATCAGGTCACCAGCTGTGAAATGAATTGTGAGTGTGCATAAGCTGAACACAGGCAATCAGCCATCAGCCTGAAATTCCTGCCCAGGGACCAGCAGTCTTTGGGCAGGTGGAAAAAGCTGGCCAAGGTGGGAAACGTTCCATTGTCCCAGGCTAAGGACCTGAGATGGAAGTATCTCTCAGGTCAGGTTACAGAAGTAACCACCTGACCTCTGTGCCAAGGTGTCAGTTCCCCACAGTGTCCACAAGGTGGGCACTTTGCTCCACTTCCCATAGCAGGACTGTGCTGTACCTACTGGTGGCAAAGGAAGCTTCCTACACCTAAATATTTTGAGTGAATAATTACACATTGATCAAATTTACCAAAATATCACATTGTTACATATATTTACATATCTATGTACTTTTTTATATATGTACTTTTATGTATTAACATATTCTACATGATATGGAGGTCTGTAACTAGCATAGAAAAGTTGCCACCTGCTATAAACCTGATACAAAGTCTCCTCCTGTCTTTAAAAATGTTAAAATAGCAAGGCATGGTGGCCTGTGCCTTTAATCCTAGAACTCAGGAGGCAAAGGCAGACAGATCTGTGTGAGTTCAAGTCCAGCCTGGTCTACAGAGTGAGTTCCAAGCCAGCTGGGGCTATAGGGAGACCCTGTCACAAAAAGACCAAAAACATGTTAAAATAAATACATTTATGAACAAACAAGTCAACTACCCCTTGACTAGGTACATGGAGCAGATATTTACACATCTGAGATTCTGAAATCTGACATGTTGCCAAAGGTGGAAAACTTCAAATCTGACCCCAGGTGATAGCTTACAGTAAACATGAGATTTCCCATAAATATTGTGTAAAATTTCCTTCAGCCAATATATGTAAGATTTACTTGGCATCTAAGTGGCATCCCTATTAAAAATTGAACTCTTATCTGTGATGTTCAAATATATGAATATATGAATTTCAAAACCAATAAGCTTGGTTCCAATGAGGACAGAAAAGTATAAATCAACACCAAGCAACCTTGGGCTGGACTGTAATATAATGAAGAAAAGATTTAAATGGGTATTCAGAGTATGTTTCAGTGTAGCTAGTGTTAATTTCTCTGAATAATCAAAAAAGAATGCATTTCAGAGTGCATGGTATTTGATGTAAAATATCTCATCTTTTTTAAATTTTTTTTATTTTCATATGTGTATGAATATACTGTCTGCATGCAGGTTTGTGCACCCGTGTCATGCAATGCCACGGAGGTCAGAAGACGGTGTCAGATTCCCCTGGAACTGGAGTTACAGATGGTTCTCAGCCGCCATGTGGGTGCTGGGGATCAAACCTGGGTCCTCTGCAAGAGCAGTCGGCACTCTTAACTGCCAGGCCATCTCTCCAGCCCCGTAAAATATCTCATCTTTTAAAGAACAAGCTTTTATGGAGGAGTCTAATAGTCCTTCTTCTTAGAAATAGCATCACACTTAATGTCATGTACTATGGTAATTTTTTTAAGGAACAGAGAGGGAATGGAGAGAAAGCCCAGCATATAGGAGCAACAACTGGATTTGCAGAGGACTCAGGGTTGGCGTCTACTAGCCACATGGTATTTAAGAAACACCTGTCAATTAAATTCCAATCAGCTGACATGTTCTGGCCTCAATTGAAATGTATGGATGTGTTGATTTACA
Organism: Rhizomys pruinosus; assembly: GCA_009823505.1. Classification (NCBI taxonomy): domain Eukaryota; kingdom Metazoa; phylum Chordata; class Mammalia; order Rodentia; family Spalacidae; genus Rhizomys; species Rhizomys pruinosus. The sequence goes on from VZQC01009956.1 coordinate 1,588,029, forward strand.
AATAGACATCCATATCTATAAAAAAATAACTGAGACAATCAAGTGTAGCTGCATTGTAGCAAACCAAGGAGAGTGTTGAGGAAAAAGATGGGAAGGCAGTGCAGACATGTGAAGTACTCATGGCTCACATTCTCTGTGGGAGTGTAAGACTATTAGGGCCTGCTGGAAACTGGTGCAAACTTCATGGCCCAAATTCAATTCAAGGAAACTTCAGTTGAGGGTGCTACCAAATTCAATTCAAGGAAACTTCAGTTGAGGGTGCTAATAAGAGAATATCCATGACATTTTATATCATGTGTGTTTTATTTAAAAGATAACTTGGGTCCCCTTTGCAGAGAATACATTGTCCAGTTCCACCTGGGAAAGAAGGAAGGAGTCAAGAAATAACAGCAGTATCCCAGGCAGGCAATATTAATAACCAGGATGACCTTACTGCATTGGAAAATGAAAAGTGTATATTTATATTAGAGTCATTCAATGAATCATGTTTGGGTAAATTGTGTAGATTACAGGTTTATGCAACAATTATATGTAAGAGGCATACCTGAAATATCCTAATCTAGAAGTTCAAATTCAATACTTTAAGAATGGGAATATAAATTCATGATGTGAAATAAAGTACTGAAAATTTATATTTCATACATAAAAAAATGAAAAGTATATAGCAAAATTACTTAAAATGCTATTTGTGCAAGGTCTATGTGAAAAAATTATGTATATTGAAATATCTGAAAATACAAAAATTTCAGAATTGCAAATATCTGACCTCAGTCATTTGGGGCAAAGAATATTCAACTTGAAGTTCACTCATTTCACTAAGAAAACCTATGTCATGCTTTCTCATAATTCTTCAGAACATTTATAGTGTTTATAACATTCTGGTTTTATTCTTTTTGGCTCCTCTTAGGAGCTTGTGAAGCTACCACTGTCACTGAAAACACAAAAATTGTCCGTACTGACCACTAGAGGGCTTCATGCTAATGATAACCATAGTGAAGCTGAAGTATTTTGCAATTTCAGGAAACAGAAAGAACTGTTATTTTATGTAGTGGCCACCAGAAAGCAGAATAGGCTTTGCTTTACAAAAGTGTGGATCTTTAGCTGGAAGGTGACTAGTTTTCTAGTGAACTGTACTTGGTTTTTAAATAAACAAGCAGACAAACGAACACACAAACAAGTTAATAAGTAGAAAACAAAAATCAAACCCACAAAAACACAAACTCTTCCGTTTAAAAACAAATGAAAATAATTCCATCAATATAATGCAAATGAAAAGGCTCACATTCAAGAGAATCTGCCATAAGATCCAAAAGTGTTAGAAAGAAAAAGAGCTCTCTGAAACAGGGACAGGCATTGCACATATAGAATAGTCATGTGTGCATGTGTGTGTGTGTGTGAACATGTGTGTGTTTGTGTCTGTGCATAAATCATGTAATTTGTCTTTCAGAAAATTATTCAGACTGTATTTTCCAATATTTCATGGAAGAGAGGAGATCTTAGATGCAGATTTTAAGATGCTAAAAGGCTTAAATAAAAGCTATAAGGATTTTTACCACTTGCATGAAAGTATCTTAAATATTCTTAGGAGTTTTCATCGTTCTTCAGGCCAAAGTTATGGCCTTGGTTTTCTGTTAATTTAATTCTCAGATATCCTTGCATGTTCTAGATGCAACCACTTCCATGGAGAAAGTGGTGAAATTCTTTTCTAAGGCTGAATTGTACAGAAAAAAATAGTATTTTAGTGAAATCTAATTCATCACTACTTTGCTCATGCAATTAAACATTTTTATTGGATCTAAGAACTCACCAATAAACCTACACCCATGTAAAGTTTTACTCATACTTTCATATAATTTTTTTTTATTTTGTGGATATTATTTTTTTATCATTTTGCAACAAGATCTCCCCATATCCCCAGCTGGCCTGTGACTAGCTATGTTGCACAGGCTGTCCTCAGTCTCACAGAAATCAACTTGCCTCTGCCTCCTGGGTGCTGGGAGTAAAGGCTTGAGCTACCACACCTTCCTTTGAATATCATTTTGGTTCTGGAATTAGCATTTGAAAACTGTGGCAGGTGCATTTGCAGGAATGAGGGTTACATATAAGGAGATTAGAATCAATTTCTTGAGTCAGATCTCACCTTCCAAAGTATGAGGCTCAGGGATTGAACTCAGGACATCAGGCTTGCAATGCAATTGAATTTACCCACTGAACTATCATATGGGTCTTATTATCCATCCCCATTTGCTTTTTTTAAATAGGAAAAACTATTTTTTAAATCTGTACAATATTTTTATATGCTTGAGTGCTTTGTCTGCATGCTTTTAGTGCACCTGTGTTTTGTAATGTCCATGGAGACAAGAAGAGGACATTGGATCCCCCGGAATTAGACTTAAGTATGACTGTCAGCCGCATGTGGTTGCTGAGAACCAAAGCCAGGTACTCTGAAAGATCACCAGGGCTCTGATTTACCCTTTCTTGCTATTCATTTTTATTTTCTATTTGTGTCTAGGTTTTCAAGCACACTGATTATGGGGTTCTGTTATTATTGCTTTATGATTTTCCCTCTGTCAGAATTCTGTTCACAGTATTTGTGTATTTCTGTTCCTGGCTTTACCATCCTATACCAGAGAACTGTTTGTGTGATTTTCACTCATATTGCCTACATGTGTGTAAGAGTAGTCATGTCTTCCAATGCCAGTGGAGTTTAAAAAAGCACTTGGGAGGCAGAGGCAGGCGGATCTTTGTGAGTTCAAGGCCAGCCTGGTCTACAGAGTGAGTTCCAGGACAGCTGGGGCTACAGGGAGACCCTGTCTCAAAAATACCAAAAAAAGGGTAACAAACCCTCCTGTAACTCTCATCCAGTAGGTATGCCTTGGGCTGTATGAGCGGGATGGGGCTATGTGTATATAAGCAGAAAACACTGAGAGATTGATCCTTTCACTTGTTTGCCATTTTGTACTTTGGCTAAGAGCTCAAATGGTCCATGCCAGGATGGAGAATTTTCTATGCAGGCATGGGGATTTGTGTGTATGTTGGGGGGGGAGTACCCACATTTCTATAAGTAACCCCTCATCCATTGATCTGTAAGTAAGCTGAAATAAGCTAACTTGGATTTTCCAAACTGCAGTTTCATGGATGTGTATGCCAGTTTGTCTATGGATGGAGGGAAGCTGGATGTTGCTTCTGATCCCCCAAGAAAGAATTTAATGACACTCCATTTGCATGGGCACTATTATTTCAGCATAAGTTTGTAGGTGTGATTTCTAGTCTATATCACCCAGAAAGGTGACTCTAGTAAAAAGTACTGTATTTCATAATTAGAAAAGAATGATACATGAATGTTCTAGAAGGTATGTGATAAATATTTATGATGATAAATTACCTAATATTTGAGTGGATTAAATTTACTAAAATCACATTGCTACACACACACATATATGTATATATATATATATATATGTGTGTGTGTGTGTGTTTTATAATATATATGTGTGTGTATTTTATAATACATAAAATACACACACACACACATATATATATATATATAATATATATGTGTGTGTATTTTATGTAGTAACAGAGTCCCTAATAACGCATCTGTTTTTTCACTGGCTGGGCTCTAACTTGGCCCCTCCTATCTTTCAGAATTTTCACTCACCCCTGTCCAACCTCCCTACTGCATGGGGGGAACTGTGGGGTTTGGGCACACCCGTCTATAGAGTGGTTTTGCACGAAGGATCGTCTACTATGGGATTATCACTTATAGCTAAAAATGAAAAAAAAAAAAAACCTGAAAGATGCAGGACAGTTATGGCAGAATGCATGATCTGGGATGGGGTGGGGGTGGGGGGGAAGGGAAAGGGAAATATGCCTGATCTGAATTGGAAAATGATGTATAAAATGCACAAACCATCAATAAAAATTAAAAAAAAAATAAAAAAATAAAAAAAATAAAAAAAAAAATAAAAAACTTGCCCAAAGTTATTAAACTAATAAAGCAGAGTGTGCAGACCCAAACTCAGGTTTCCACACATGGTCTTTTTACCTAAGAAACAATGCAATAAAAATCTCCCACCTCAAAAAAAAAAAAAAGAATGTTAAAATAAACTCATTTATGAACAATCATGTTAACTACTCCTTGAATAGGTACATGGAACAGATATGTACAGTTTTGAGATTCTGAAATTTGACATGTTGCCAAAGGTGGAAAACTTGACACCTGACCCCAGGTGATAGCTTAGAGTAAACATGAAATTTCTAATAAATATTATGTATAATTTCCTTCAGGTAGTATATGCCAGATTTATGTGGGACCTAAGTGGCATCCCTATTAAAGATTGATCTCATATTAATGATGATCAAATATGTGAATACATGAATTCCAAAATCAATAAGCCTGAAGACTTAGAGCGATATTCATTCCATTGATGTCAGAAAGTATAAATCAACACCAAGCAACCATTGGCTGTAATGTAATATAATGAAGGATAAATTTAAATGAGTGTTCGGAGTATCTCTCAGTGTAGCCAGTGTTAATTTCTCTGAATAACCAAAAAAGAATGAATTTAAGAGAGCATAGTATTTGATGTGAAATATCTCATCTTTTAGATAACAAGCTTCTATGGAGGAGTCTAACTATTAGCCTATCTTCTCAGAAATAGCATCACAGTTAATGTCATAGACTATGGTAATTTGTTTAAGAAACAGAGAGGGGATGGAGAGATAGCCCAGCATATAGGAGCATCAACTGGTTTTGCAGAAGACCCAAGGTTGGTTTCTATTAGCCACATGGTATTGAAGAAACATCTGTCAATTCAGTTCCAATCAGCTGACATATTCTGGCCCTCAATTGAAATGTATGGATGTGTTGATTTACAAAATAAGACATCCATATCCATAAAAAAATAACTGAGACAATCAAGTATAGCTGCATTCTAGCAAACCAAGTAGAGTGTGGAGGAATAAGATAAGAAGGCAGTACACACATATGAAGTATTCATGGCTCACTTTCTCTGTGGGAGTGTAAGACCATCAAGGCCTGCTGGAAACTGGTGCAAACTTCATGGCCCAATTTCAATTCAAGGAAAATTCAGTTGAAGTTTCTAATAAGAGACTATGCATGAAATTTTACAGCACGTGTGTTTTTATTTATTTATTTTTTTTTGCTCAGACTCCGATTCGCATCACCAGCATCAGCAGTCTAACACATGCAAATAGTGGAATGTCATCACCGCTGACGTGTGTTTTATTAAAAAGATAACTTGAGTCCCCTTTGCAGAGAATGCATTGTTCGGTTCCACCTGGGAAAGAATTAACGAGTTAAGAAATAATAGCAGCCCCTCAGGCAGGTCATGTTAATAACCACTATGATCTTACTGCGTTGGAAAATGAAAAGTGTATGCTTACTAGTGTCATTCAGTGAATCATGTTTGGATAAATTGTGTAGATTACACATTTATGCAATAATTATATGTAAGAGGCATAACTGAAATATCCTAATCTAGAAGTTCAAATCCAATACTTTTAGAATGTGAATGTAAATTCATGATGGGAAATAAAGTATTGAAAATTTCTATTTTGTACATAAAAATATGAAAAGTATCTAGTAAAATTACTTAAAATGTTATTTGTACAAGGTCTATGTTAAAACTTATTATGTATGTGGAAATGTCTGAAAGTCCAAACACCTGAGAACTGCAAATATCTGTTCTCAATCATTTGGAGCAAAGACTATTCAACTCGAAAATCATTCATTTCACTAAGAAAACCTGTGTCATGCTTTCCTATAATTCTTCAGGGCATTTATATATACTTTTATAACATTCTGGTTTTATTCTTTTTGGCTCCTCTTGGGAGCTTGTGAAGCTACCATTCTTTGTCAATGAAAATACAAAAGTTCTGATTGTCCGTACTGACCACTAGAGGGTTCCATGCTAATGATAACCTTGCAATTTCAGAAAACAGAAAGAACTGTTATTTTACCTAGCGACCACCAGAGGGCGGAACAGGCTTTGCTTTAAAAACTAGATCTTCAGCTGGAAGGTGACTGTAGCTTCCTAGTGAAGAATACTTTGTATTAAATAAGCAAACAGACAAACACACTACAAATTAGTAAGCAACCCCCCCCACACACACACAAAAACTTTTGTTTAGAAAGAAATGAAAATAATTCCATCAATATAATGCAAATGAAAAGGCTGTGTGTGGTGGCCCACTCCTTTAATCCTAGCACTCGGGAGGCAGAGGGAGGCAGATCTTTGTAAGTTCAAGACCAGCCTGGTCTACAGAGTGAGTGCCAAGACAGCTGGGGATACAGGGAGACCCTGTCTTGAAAAGACCAGAAAAAAATAATAAAACAAATTAAAAAAGAAAAAGAAATGAAAATAATTCCATCAATATAATGCATATGAAAATGCTGAATTTCGGCTCAGGTGGCTGAATCAGCTGTAGAAGGGCGGTGTGTCTGGAATCCAGGTCCGGACCTGTTAGGAACACTTGGAGCCATCCGACACGGCTCTAGCCAGATAAAGGCTTAGGGCAGAGTGACTTGTGGTTTTGGACAACTGATTTCTGGTCGGTGGCGGAGGGCCAGGTGGCTGGCGGGGCCTAGGTTCGGGTCCTCAGCCCACCGGCACGCCCTTCCCCCCTCGCAGCCGGAAGCAGACCTGAGCTTGCGTCTGGCTCGCTCGGGTGGCTGAATCAGCCATAGAAGGGC
>VZQC01009956.1:1594933-1761721 GCA_009823505.1 Rhizomys pruinosus
AAACTTTTCTGCTGGTATTTCATGGTAAACCTATAGACGGAAGGCTGTATCCATTCTTCTCTGCCTTTGAGTTGGTGGTCTGGTTTCACCTGTGGAACATACAAAAATACTCCCATGTTATCAAAAAAAAAAAATAGATAAATGAAAATAAAAAGTGTTATATATAACTGTATCTCCCCTTTTTTTAATTTGTTATTATTTTTTGACCCATGATCTCAGGAAGACATTTGTAGTACACTTACCTATAGGCCTGGATCAAGGTAAATTCCATCAAATTTGTCCATTTTTGTTTTTTTTTGGGGAGGTGCATGATGTTAATTTGGGAAGCAAACTTCAATCCATTAGTTAAGTTATCCTACTGGTAAAAGAGGATGTTACAAGCTTATACTGCATAACACAAAATTTATAGAGAACATTTTGTATATGTATATCCCAAAGCTATTGTTATAAATAAATTTTGAGTAAAGATATCATCAATTTTAAAGTTAAATATACATTAATAGAATATAGACCCATGTCCTCTCCCCACTCCCCACCCCCCACAACGCCCTCCTGGTTCCACAACCATTTCAGTCGGTCTGTTTCTTGATGCAGTCTTTCAGTTGTTGTTTCTTTTAATATGCATCCCTTCCACAAGAAATATTAATAACTGGGATTGATGCGGCATCCACAATGAGGGTACCTTGACGTTTGTTTTTGTTTTAATATTCATTGTGCGGCTTCACTAGCATATAATTCTTCCAGCTCCACCATTTACATGCAAAGTTCATGAAAGCATACCTTCTTTATTGCTGCATAGAACTCCATTGTGTACATGTCCCACATTTTTTCTATTCCACTCAGCAGTTGAGGGGCATGGTTGGGTGATGGGTTGGTTCCAGCTTTTTGGCTATTGTGAAACAGAGCTGCAATAAATATAGCTGTGCATGTATTTCTGCAGTCAGATGAGTATCGTGTGGGTTATTACCCAGGATTGGTATTGCCTGGATCAAATGGCAAGGTCATTTTGGTCTTCCAAGGGTTCTCCACACTGCTTTCTCCATAGTGGCTGTTACCATTTGACATTCCCACCAAATGGATTGAGTGTTCCCCTTCCTCCCCCAACCTCTCCAGCACTTTGGTAAAATCATTTGTTATCTTTGACTGCCTGGGCCAGTCTATCGGGAGTGGAGGTGATATCTTAGAGTGGTCCTTATTATTTGCATTTCCCTAACTATAGTGACGTGAACAGTTTTTAAGATGCTATCAGCCATCATTTAGCTCCTCCCGCTGTGAGAGTCTCATATTGAGCTCTTTGCTCCATATTTTGATGATTCATTTGTGTTTCTTTTTTCTTTGTTTTTCAGTAGTTTGTATTTCTGGGAAATTAAGGCTTTGCCGATGTATCTGCAGTAAAGGTTTCTATCCCACTCAGTGTGGTTTTCTCTTACTTCCTTTCTGGGTTCTTTTGATTGTACAGGAAGCTTGTGCGTTTAATGAGTCCCATTTGTCAAATTATCGATCTTCTATTCTTGTGCAGCTGCTGTCTGATTTAGAAGGTCCTTATTCCTGACACCTATGTCTTTAGTCTGTGCCAATGTTTCTTTCTATATCCAGAGTTTTGGGTTTCAGGTTGAGGTCTGTTATCCGATCTGGAATGACTTTTGTGCAAGGCGAGAGGTAGGGGTTTTTTAGGCTTCATTCTTCTGCAATGGTGATCAGTTTGCCAGCACCACTTGTTAAGATGCTGTCTTTTCGCCTTGTGTTTTTGGCCACCTTTAGTCAATATAAGTGTGGCTGAAGTTTATGTGGGCTCAGTTTGGGTCTTCCGTTTTATTCCTTATTTAGTTCCAGTAACTGCATCTGTTTTGGTGCCAGTACAAGCTGGTGTTTTTAATCAACTATAGACCTGTCAAGCGTAGTTTTAAATCTGGTATAGAGATCCCCCCTGTATTGCTCATTGCTTTTCGCTCAGGGTTGCTCTGGCTATTCGGGTCTCTTGTTTTTCCACAAATGAATTGAGGATTTTTTTTTCCAAAACTGTGAATGGAGCTCAGTGGGGATTTTGCATTGGGGAATTTTGCATTAAATCTGTATATGGAGGTTATGGTAAAATGCTACTTTTATATATTTAATTTTCCCAATCCTGAGCATGGGAGTTTGTCCATCTTCTGAGTCTTGTTCAATCTTCCTCTTCAGGGTTTTAAAGTTTTTGTTGTAGAGATCCTTTGTGTTTGGTTAGTTATTGTTTCCTAGGTAATTTTTTATTGTTTTTGAGGCTATTTTAAGTGGGAAGGTCTCCTTGTAGTCCTTCTCTTCAGTTACTTATTGCTGTGTGTAAAGAAAGGCTACTGGATTTTTTCTGAGTTGATTTTGTTATCCTGCACACTTTTACTGAAAGTTCTTAACATTTCTAGGAGTTTACTGGTGGAGGTTCTTAGCATCCCTTAAGTATACACCAATCATCAGCAAAAAGGGATAGTTTCAACTTCCTCTTTTCCTATTAGAACTCCTTATATTCCTTTTCTTGCCGTTATTGCCCTAGCAAGGGTTCAAGACACTATATTGAAGAGGAGTGTGACAAAGGGGAGTCCTCTGGCCTAGTTCTATCCTAACCCTTAAAAGGAATGGCCGCTGGTGTTTCCCCTTTAAGGATGATACTTGGCTGTGGGTTTCCTGTATCGGCTTTGATTACATTAAGACTTATCCTCCAATCCAATTGCTTTCCAGGACGTTCAACATGTAAGGGATGTTGAATTTTGTCAAGGTCTTTCTTCGCATCTCTGGTGATGTTTTTGGTTTTTGTTTTTTAGTTTCTCTTTTGTTTTTATTTAGTTTTTTTTTATTGATTTTCATATGTTGCCAATCCCTGCATCTACTGGGTATAATCCAACTTGGTCATGATGGATGATCTTCTTCATGTGTGGTCTGTATGCAATTTGCAGTAATCCTGTTTAGAATTTTGCAGATTTGGCCTGTGTCATTAGGGAGATGGGTCTATAGTTCTCCTTTTTGTTTTCCTTTGCTTTTTGTTTTGGTCTTGAGGTTTTGATGCTGGCTTCATAGAAGGAATCTATGAGAGACTTCCCTCCATTTGTTCATCCTTCTAAACAGCTTGAGTATAATGGTTGTAGGTCCGTTTGAAATATTTTATAGAATTCTGCTGATGAACCATATGGGCCTGGGCATTTTTGGTTTGGGAGGCTGCTTTTACATCATCATTTCCTCTATATTATTGGCCTGTTTAAGTGGGCTGTCAATCTCTTCTGGTCGTTTGAGTTTGTTTCCCAGGTTTTAGATATTCATCCATTTCTTCTCGGTTTTCAATATGTAGTTCCCGAGTATAGGTTTTTGAAGTAATCCCTTATGGTTGTCGGAGTCTTTTCATTGTCTGTATGTGAATTTCCCCTTTCATGCACAGATGATTTTTGTGAGGTTGTTCTTTTTTTCTTTTAGTTTAACTGGTCTAGAGGGTCTTTTTTTTTTCTTCTTTAGCAACTTTTTGGTTGTTGATTTTTTGTTTTTTTTTTTTATTTTATTTTGTTTTCTGCTTCATTGCATTTCTGCTCTGATTTTTTGTTATTCTTCTTGCTATCTGCTGGTCTTAGGGTTATTTGTGTTCTCTCTCTCAAGTACTTAAAGCCTCTGCTTGGTAGAATCATTCACTTGTGCTCTTTCTGTTTTTTTAATTAGGCACTTAGAGCTATAAACATCCCTCTTACCGACTGCCCTTTAAAGTGGTCCATATAGGTTTGCTGTGTTGTATCATCATGTCATTCAGTTCCAGAATTTTTTCTTTCTTTATTTCATCCCTGACCCATTCATTATTCAGTAGAGTGTTGTTTAATCTCCATGTGGTTCTGTCGTTGTAGGGTTATCCTGTATTGATATTGAGCTTTATTGCACTGTGGTCTGTAGAGATGCATGACATTATTTCAATCTTTTGTGTCTTTTGAGGTTTTCAGTCTCTGTGTCGTCAGTATATGGTCTATTTTGGAGAAGTTCCATGGGGTGCTGATAGAAGTGTATTACTCTGAGAGGTAATTGGGTGAAATACTTGATCGAGGTCTGTGCGATCAGTTGGTGTATTGTATCTTCAGTTCAGATGTCTCTTTGTTTAGCTTTTGTCCTGTTGATCGTCTAAAAGGACTTAGTGGGGTATTACAGTCCCTACTATTATTGTGCTGGGGTTAATTTGAGCTGTGAAGTCCTGAAGAGTTGTCCTTACAAAATTTGGTGCCGATGGCTTTGGTGCATATGTTTTCATGATTGTGAGGTCTTCACCGTTAATTGTTCCTTTAATAAGGATTTGTTTTTTGTTATTGGCCCTCTTTGTCTCTTTTTGAATTTTCTTTTCCTCTAAAGTTATTTCATTTTTTTTTTTTAATCTGGATTTTTTTTTTTTTGAAGTCTATTTTGTCTTTTTGGTACCATTTGCTGCGAATATTTTCTTCCATCCTTCACTTTTAAGTGGTGCCTGTCCTTGAAATTGAAGATGGGTTTCTTTGAAGGACAGAACATAGATGGATTTTGTCCTATTTCCCATTCTTCCCCGTCTATGCCTTTTTGATTGGGGAGTTTACAGCCCATTATTGATTTAAGGTTATAATTGAAGATGCATGTTGCTTCCTTTAACCTTATTATCCATTGGACTTTTAGTCTCTGTTTCAGCACCTATGATTATGTTTTTCTTAGTTTCTTCCCTAGGTGCTGAGGCTAGTTGCTCTTCTCTTCAGCCATTTGATTGCTTTCAAGTGATTTTTGAGAGTTGGTTTTTCTGGATATGTATTCTATCATCTTGCTATGTCATGGCAGATTTTGCTCTCTCCTTCCAGCGTCATCGACATTTTGCTGGTAAAGTATTTGGGTTGGCATCCATAGTCCTTTAAACTGGAATGCTTTTGCTCCATGTTCTTCTGCTTTCATGGTTTGCGGCGAGAAGTCCATTGTGATTCTGATGGGTTTCCCTTTGTATGTGACTTGTTTTTATACGTGGCCTTCAGCATTTTATCTTTGTTTTGGGTTATCTAGCACTTTGACTATGATATGGCGTGGGGAGTTTCTTTTCTGATCTTGTCTATTTGGAGTTCTATGTGCTTCTTGTATTTGAATTGGGGTTTGTCCTCTTTTTAGTTTGGGGAAGTTTTCATATATTATTGTGTTGCAGATATGCTCAATACTATTCTCGTGAGATTCTTCCCCTCTATAAATGATGCGGAGGTTTGATTTTTCATAGTGTCCCTATTCCTGGTTGTTCCAACTTTGTGTATTTTTAAATTGTTCAAATCTTTATTTGAGTTTTTAGTTGCTCTGGTTATCTTCCAGATCTGATTATTCTTTGCTCAGCTTCCTCAATTCTATTTCTAGCTTTTCTTTTTTTCTTTTGATTGGATGAGGGTGTGTTCTAATTTCCTTTTATTTCATCCTGTGTTCTTTAATATAATCAATTTCTTTTTTGATTTCTCAATCTCTCTTCGTGCTCCTTACTTCGTTGGTGGCTTCCTTTTCACTGTTTCTACTTCCTTAAGGTGTTTGTTTTTTTCTCTCTCTAGTTTTTTTGGGTTTGTCAATCCCTTCCTTTCGTTCTTCTGAATTCTTCTTTCTGCTCTTTAATTTCTCTTGCATAGCTCTGCAATTATTCCTCTACGGTCTGTTTCTGGGTCACCTCCAAGGGGATGCCCCCTCTATCTATCTCCTACAGGTTGGTAGAGCTTGGTGTGGATTATCCTGCACCTTTACCATGTTGTCCCTTCATCCTGTCCCTGGGCATGTGGATTTCGTTTTGTGATTCAAATCACAACATGTCTTTTCAGTTTGTTGAAGGGTGAAAGCTTCTTTTGTTTTGCTTACCTCCTTTTTGTGCTTTTTTTTTTCTTCCTCACCCTCCTTCTTTTATGGAGTGTTGACTTGTCTAGGTTTCAGGCCTTCACTTTGTTTGTAGATTGGATATTGAAAGTCTAAGTCATTCTTCCCTCCCTCTTCTGAGCGTTCTCCTAATCCAGTCCACTGGATACTCTCTCTTCCTCAAAATTCCACTTGTTGTCGGGGGGGGGGGGGGGGGGGTAGGTTGGGGGGTATATGCCTGGCTAGCCACGTCCCGGACCCAAGCGAGCCAGACGACAAGCTCAGGTCTGCTTCCGGCTGTGGGGGGGGAAGGGCGTCCCGGCGGGTGGGCTGAGGACCCAAACCTAGGCCCAGCCAGCCACCTGGCCCTCCGCCACCGACCAGAAATCCGTTGTCCAAAACCACAAAAGTCACTCTGCCCTAAGACTTTACCTGGCTAGAGCCGTGTCGGGCGGCTCCAAGTGTTCCTACAGGTCCGACCTGGAGTCCTGACACACCCCCTTCTACGGTGATTCAGCCACCCGAGCGAGCTCAGACCCAAGCTCAGGTTCTGTTTGGCTGCGAGGGGGGAAGGGAGTCCCGGGGCTGAGGACCCGAACCTAGGCTCCGCCAGCCACCTGGCCCTTCCGCCACATGACCAGAAATCATTGTCCAAAACCACAAAATTCACTCTGCCCTAAGCCCTTTACTGGCTAGAGCCGTGTCGGAGGCTCCAAGGTTCCTAACAGGTCCGACCTGGAGTGCAACCACCAGCCTTTCTATGGCTGATTCAGCCACCCGAGCGAGCCCGACCAAGCTCAGGTCTGCTTCCAGGCTGGAGGGGGGAATGGAGTGCGGTGGGTGGCTGAGGACCCGAACCTAGTCCCCGCCAGCCACCTGGCCATCCGCCACCGACCAGAAATCAGTTGTCCAAAACACAACGTCACTCTGCCCTAAGCCTTTACTGGCTAGAGCCTGTGGACAGGCTTCACAGTGTTCCTAACAGGTCCGGACCTGGCGTCCAGACACACCGCCCTTCTACAGCTGATTCAGCCACCCGATGTGAGCCATACGCAAGCTCATGTCTCCTCTGCTGCGACGTTGGAAGGGCGTCCCGGCCGGCTGAGGACCTGAACCTAGGCCCGCCAGCCCTGCCCTCCGCACCGACCAGAAATCAGTTGTCCAAAACTACAAAAGTCACTCTGCCCTACGCTTTTACCTGGCTCGATCCCCATGTCAGACGGCTCCAAGTGTTCCTAACAGGTCCGTACCTGGAGTCCAAAACACACCACCCTTGGGTGGGTGTGTGTGTGTTTGTGTGAATGTTTGTGGGCCTGTGTGTGTATTTGTGTGTGTGCATAAATCATATAAGTTACATTTCAGAAAATTATTCATACCTTTCTTCCCAACATTTCAAAGGAGAGAGGAGTTTTAGATGCAGATTTTAGGACTCTGAAACATTTAATAAAGTTATAAGTACTTTTATTACCTGAGTGGAAGTATATTAACTATTTGTAGGAGTTTTCACTGTTCTTGAAGTCAAAGTTACTAGCTTGGATTTCTGTTAAATTAATTCTAATAGTTCATTGCATATTCTCAATGCAAACACTTCATTGAGAATATGGTGGGCAGATTCATCTTTTTTAGAGTATTTTAGTGAAATTGAATTCACCAATCCTTCTCTCATGGATGAAATTTTTTATTGGTTTTAAGACCACACCAAGAAACCTAAACTGATAGGGGATACACATAAGGAGAAGAGAATCAGTTTCTGGAGTCAGTTCTCACCTTCTACAATATGAGATTCAGGGATTGAACTCAGGATACCAGGCTTGCAAAGCAATTGAATTTACCCACTGAACCAACCGGTGGGTCCTTGTGATTCAACTCTATTTGCTTTTTTTTCTTTAAGAGGGCAAAGTATTTATTTTGAAATCTTTAAAATATTTTTATATGTTTGAGTGTTTTCTCTGCATGTTTTTAGTGCATGTGTGTTCTGTAATGCCCATGGAGACCAAAAGAGGATGTTGGATCTTCCAGAATTGGACATAATTTTGGTTGTTAGCTCCATGTGGGTGCTGAAAATCAAAGCAAGGTGCTGCGAAAGAGAAGACAGCACTCTCAGTCACTGAAACATCTCTCCTTTCTTGCCATTCATTTTTATTATCTATTAGTGTCTACGCTTTCAAGCACACTGATAATGAGGTTCTGTTATTATTGCTTTGTGATTTTCTCTTTGTCAGAACTCAGTTCACAATATTTGTGTGTATATGTTCCTTCTTTTACCATCCATACCACAGATGGGTTTGTGTGATTTTCAATCATATTGCCTAAATGTGTGTAAGAGCAGTCATGTCTTGCAATACCAGTAGAGTTCAAAAAAAGGGTAACAAATTCTCCTGGAACTCCCATCCAGCAGGACCGCTTTGGGCTGTATGAAGGGGATGTTGCTATTTGTATATAAGCAGAAAACACCAAGAGATTGACCCCTTCACTTGTTTGCCATTTTGTACTTTGGCTATGTGCTCAAAGGGTCCATGCCAGGATGGAGAATTTTCTATGCAGCCATGGGGGTTTGGGTGTGGGGGGGGCAGTACCCACATTTCTGTAAGTAACCTGTCATCTATTGATCTGTTAGTAAGCTGAAATAAGCTTGCTTGGATTTCCCAAATTCAGTTTCTTGAATGTGTATTCCAGTTTTTCTTTTTTTTTTTTTTTTTTTTTTTTTTTTTTAGACAGGGTCTCCCTGTAGCCCCAGATGTCCTGGAACTCACTCTGTAGACCAGGCTGGCCTTGAACTCACAAAGATCCGCCTGCCTATGCCTCCCAAGTGCTAGGATTAAAAGCGTGTGCCACCACGCCCGGCGTATTCCAGTTTTTCTATGTATGGAGGGAAGCTAGATGTTTCTTGTGATCTCCCCAGAAATAATTTAGTGAGACTCTGTTTCCATGGGCACTATTGTTTCAGCATCGGGAGGTAGGTGTGATTTCTAGTCTGTATCACCCATAAAGGTGACTATAGTAACAAAGTACTGTATGTCATAATTAGAAAATAAAAATACATTAATATTCTAGAAGGTATGTGATAAATATTTATGATGACATATTACCTAAATATTTTGTGTGGAAAATTAACAGGTTGATTAAATTTACCAAAACATCACATTGTTACATATATTTATACATATATACTTTTTTATGTATGTACTTTTATGTATTAACTTATTCCACATTATATTGAGGTCTGTAACTAGCACAAAAAACTTGCCACCTGCTAAAACCCTGATACAAAATCTCCCCCATGTCTTTAAAAATGCTAAAATTAAACTCATTATGAACAAACAAGTTACCTACTCCTTGACTAGGTACATTGAGCAGACATTTACAGTTCTGTGATTCTTAAATCTGACATGTTGGTAAAGGGGGACAACTTGACACATGACTTCAGGTGATAGCTTAGAGTAAGCATGCAATTTCCCATAAATATTCTGTAAAATTTCCTTCAGCTGGTATATGCAAGATTTACCTGGCATTTAAGTAGCCTCCCTGTAAAAAGTTGATCTCATATCCATGATGTTTGAATATGTGAATATATGAATTCCTGACGACTTAGAGCAATCTTGGTTCAAATGATGTCAGAAAAGTATAAATCAACACCATGCAACCAAGGGCTGTAATGAAATATAATGAAGAATAAATTAAAATAGGCATTCATAGTTTCTCTCGGTGTAGCTATTGAAAATTTCTGTGAATAATCACAAAAGATTGCAATTCAGAGCGCAAATCATTTGATATGAAGTATCTCATCTTTTAAAGAACAAGATATCCGTGGAGGTATCTAAGAATTAGTTCTTCTACTGAGAAAAAGCAATACACTTAAGGTCATATCCTAGAGTATTTTTTTGCTCTTTTCGAGACAGGGTCTCCCTGGAGCCCCAGCTGTCCTGGAACTCACTCTGTAGACCAGGCTGGCCTTGAACTCACAAAGATCTTCCTGCCTCTGCCTCCCGAGTACTAGGATTAAAGATGTGTTCCACCACACCCAGCAGCCAAGAGTATTTTTTAAGGAGAATAGAGGGAATAGAGAGAAGGCCCAAAAGAGGAGCATAAACTGCTTTTGCAGAGGACCCAGGCTTGGTTTCTAGTAGCCACACAGATGCTAACAAACATGTGTAAATTCAGTTCCAAGGAACTGACCTATTCTGGCCTCCATGGCAGTAAATGGACAGGACATGCATGCCCATAAAAAATAACTGAGAAATTAAGTGTAGCTGGATTTTAGCAAACCTAGGAGAGTGTGGAGGAAAAATGATAGGAAGGCAATGCAGACATGTGAAGTACTCATGGCTCACATTCTCTGTGGGAGTGTAAGACCATCAAGGTCTGCTGGAAACTGGTACAAACTTCATGACCCAATTTCAATTCAATGAAAATTCAGTCGAAGTTTCTAATAAGAGAATATGCATGACTTTTTACAACATGTATGTTTTATTTAAAGGATAACTTTGGTTTCCTTTGTAGAGAATAGATTATTCAGGAAAGAAGGAAAGTGTTAAGAAATAATAGCCATCCCACAGACAGGCAATGTTAGTAACCATGATGAACTTACTGTATTGGAAAATGAAAATGATATATGTTTTTTTTTTGGTCTTTTTGAGACAGGGTCTCCCTGTAGCCCCAACTGTCCTGGAACTCACATTGTAGACCAGGCTGGCCTTGAACTCACAAAGATCCGCCTGCCTCTGCCTCCCAAGTGCTAGGATTAAAGGCGTGCGCCACCACACCCGGTGAAAATGATATATGTTTACTAGAGTTATTCAGTGAATCATGTTTGGGTAAATTGTGTAGATTATAGATTTATGCAGTGATTATATGTAAGAAGCATATCTGAAACACCCTAATGTAGAAGTTCAAATCCAACACGTTTAGAATGGGAATGTATCTTCATGATGGGAAATAAAGTACTGAAAATTCTATTTCATAAATAAACTTACAAAAATTATTTAGAAAAATTACTTAAAATATTTGTGCAAGGTGTATGTGAAAACTTACTTTGTATATGGAAATATCTGAAAGTCCAAACACTTCAGAATTGTAAATATCCTCAATCACTTGGTGGAATGAATATTCAACTTGAAATTCACTCATTTCATTAAGAAAACATATGTCATGCTTTCCTATAATTCTTCAGAGCATTTATACATAGTGTTTGGAACATTGTGGTTTTATTCTTTTTGGCTCCTCTTGGGAGTTTGTGAAGCTACCATTCTTTGTCACTGAAAATACAAAGCTCTGGTTGTGGTTGTCAATACTGACCACTAGAGGGCTTCACGCTAATGATAACTATGGTGAAGCTGAAGTATTTTGCAATTTCAGGAAACAGAAAGAACTGTTATTTTACCTAGTGACCACCAGAGGCCAGAATAGGCTTTGCTTTACAAAAGTGTGGATCTTTAGCTGGAAGGTGACTGTAGTTTTCTGGTGAACTGTACTTGGTATTAAATAAACAAGCAGACAAACACACTAACAAATTAATAAGTAAAAAAACAATAACCAAACTCACAAAAGCACATTGTCTTTGTTTAGAAAGAAATGAATATAATTCCATCAATATAATGCAAACGAAAAGGCTCACATTCAAGAAAATCTGCCATAGAGTCCAAAAGAGTTAGAAGGATAGGAACTCTCTGAAACAGGGACAGACACTGTACATACAGAATAGTATGTGTGCATAAGTGTGCATGTTTGTGTTTGTGTGTAAATATGTGTGCTTGTGTGTGCATAAATTATGTAATTTACCTTTCAGAAAATTATTCAGAACTTATTTCCCAATATTTTATGTAAGAGAGGGGTTCTTAGATGTTGGTTTTAGGATTCTAAAAGGCTTTAATAAAAGCTATAAGGATTTTTACCACTTGTGTGAAAGTATTATAAATATTTTTTAGGAGTTTTCATCTTTCTTATGGTCTTGGTCTTGGTTTTCTGTTAATTTAATTCTCAGATGTCTCTCCATGTTCTAGATTCAGACACTTCCATGAAGTATGAGGTGAGATTTGTTTCTAAGGCTGAATTGTACAGGAAAAAAAGAAAATATTTTAGGGAAATCTAATTCATCACTACTTTCTCATGGAATAAACATTTTATTGGATCTAAGACCTCACCAATAAACCTACACCATGCAAAGTTTTGTTCATTCTTTCATGTAAAAAGGTTTTTATTTTGTGGATATCATTCTTTTTCTTTTTGAGACAGGAGCTCCCTGTAGCCCCAGCTGGCCTGTAACTAGCTATGTTGCACAGGCTGTCCTCAGTCTCACAGAAACCAACTTGCATTTGCTTCCTGGGTGCTGGGAGTAAAGGCATGAGCTACTACTCCTTCCTTTGAATATCCTTTAGGTTCTGTAATTAGCGGTTGAAAATTATGGCTATTCTTTATTATATCTGCAAGTGAGTTTGCAGGGATGGGGGGTACATATAAGGAGATGAAAATCAATTTCTGGAGTCAGTTCTCACCTTCCAAGTATGGAGCTCAGGGATTGAACTCAGGACATCTGACTTGCACTGCAATTGGATTTACCCACTGAACCATCCTATGGATTTTATGCTTCATCCCTGTTTGATTTTTTTTTCTTTAATAGAGGAAATTATTTATTTTTTAAGTTTTTAAAATATTGTTCATATGTTTAAGTGTTTTCTGCAGGTTTTTGGTGCATGTGTGTATTGTAATGCCCATGGAGGCCAGAAGAGGATGTTGGATCCCCTGGAATTATTTTTAAGGATGGTTGTTAGCTGCATGTGTATGCTGAGAACCAAAGCCAGGTACTCTGAAAGAGCTGCCAGTGCTTTCCACCACTGAAACATATGTCCTTTCTTTCAGTTCATTTTTATTATCTATTTGTTTCTAAGTTTTCAGGCACACTGATAATAGAGTTCTGTTATTATTGATTTGTGATTTTCTCTTTGTCAGAACTCAGTTCCAAGGAGCTGACCTATTCTGTCCTCCATGGCAGTAAATGGATTTGTTCACTTACAGACAAGACATCCATATCCCTAAAAAATAACTTAGAAAATGAAGTGTAGCTGGATTCTAGTAAACCAAGGAGTGTGGAGGAAAAAGATAGGAAGGCAGTGCAGACATGTGAAGTATTCATGGCTCACATTCTCTGTGGGAGTGTAAAGCCATCAAGGCCTGTTGGAAACTGGTACAAACTTCATGACCTAATTTCAATTTAAGGAAAATTCAGTTGAAGGTTTCCAATAAGAGAATATGCATGATTTTTACAACATGTATGCTTTATTTAAAGGATAACTTTGGTTCCCTTTGTAGAGAATAAATTATTTGTTTCCACCTAGGAAAGAAGGAATGAGTTAAGAAATCATATCCGTCCTACAAACAGGCACTGAATATTCATGTGTGTGCGCGTGTGTGTCTGCCCATGTTTGTGCCCATGTGTGTGTGTGTGTGCTTGCATAAATCATGTAACTTAAATTTCAGAAAATTATTCATACCTTTCTTCCCAACATTTTAAGGGAGAGAGTTTTAGATGCAGATGTTAGGATTCTGAAATGTTTAGTAAATTTTACAAGTACATTTACTACCTATGTGGAAGTATATTAACTATTCTTAGGAGTTTTCATTGTTCTTCAGGCCAAAGTTACTGGCTTGGTTTTCTGTTAAATTAATTCTAATAATTCTTTGCATATTCTCAATGCAAACAATTCATTGAGAATGTGGTTGGCATAAGCCTGAATTTTACTGAAAAAAGTGTATTTTAGTGAAATCTAATTCATCAATCCTTCTCTCATGGATAAAATATTTTATTGGCTTTAAGACCATACCAAGAAACCTAAACCCAATGCAGAATTTTGTCCATACTTTCATATAAAATGTTTCTGTTGTGTGGATATATTTTTTTTTATCTTTTTGAGACAGGATCTCCCTGTAGCGACAGCTGGCCTGGGACAAGCTATGTTGCACAGACTTTCCTCAGTCTCACAGAAATCAACTTGCCTCTGCCTCCTGAGTTCTGGGAGTAAAGGCCAGAGCCACACCCTCCTTTGAATATCATTTTGGTTCTGTAACTAGCTTTTTGTAAATTATTGATATTCTTTATTTCTGTCTGCAGGTGTGCTTGCAGGGATAGGGGATACATATAAGGAGATGACAATTAATTTCTGCAGTTAGTTCTCACCTTACTCAATATGAGCTTCAGGGATTGAACGCAGGATACCAGGCTTGCAATGCAATTGAATTTACCCACTGAACCAACCGGTGGGTCCTTGTGATTCATCTCTATTTTCTTTTTTTTCTTTTTTTTTCTTTTTTTTTTAATTTTTTTTTATTAATTTTATTTATTTCTGTATGTGTATGAATGCACTGTCCGCATGCAAGTCTGTGCACCCGTGTCGTGCAACGCCGTGGAGGTCAGAAGAGGGTCTCGGATTCCCCTGGAACTGGAGTTCTCCTGGAATTGGAGCTTCAGACGGTTCTCAGCCGCCATGTGGGTGCTGGGGATCGAACCCGGGTCCTCTGTAAGAGCGGTCGGCGCTCTTAACCGCTAGGCCATCTCTCCAGCCCCTGCTTTTTTTTTTCTTTAAGAGGCAAAGTATTTATTTTTAAATCTTTAAAGGCAAAGTATTTATTTTTAAATCTTTAAAATATTTTTGTATGTTTGAGTGTTTTCTCTGCATGTTTTTAGTGCATGTGTGTTCTTTAATGCCCATGGAGACCAGAAGAGGATATTGGATCGTCCGGAATTGGACATAAGGTTGGTTTTTAGCTCCATGTGGGTGCTGAAAATCAAAGCCAGGTGCTCTGAAAGAGCAGACAGCACTCTCAGTCACTGAAACATCTCTCCTTTCTTGTCACTCATTTTTATTATCTATTAGTGTCTAAGATTTCAAGCACACTGACAATGGGGTTCTGTTATTATTGGTTTGTGATTTTCTCTTTGTCAGAACTCAGTTCACAGTATTTGTGTGTATCGGTTCCTTCCTTCACCATCCATACCACAGATGTGTTTGTGTGATTGTCAATCATATTGCCTAAATGTGTGTAAGAGCAGTCATGTCTTGCAATACCAGTGGAGTTAAAAAAAATTGTAACAAATTCTCCTGGGACTCCCGTCCAGCAGGTCTGCCTTGGGCTGTATGAGGGGGATGGGGCTATGTGTATATAAGCAGAAAACACCAAGAGATTGACCCCCTTCACTTATTTGCCATTTTGTACTTTGGCTAGGAGCTCAAAGGGTCCATGCCAGGATGGAGAATTTTCTCTGCAGCCATGGATGTTCATGTGTTGGGGGGAGTACCCACATTTCTTTAAGTAAACTCTCATCCATAGATCTGTTAGTAAGCTGAAATAAACTCACTTGAATTTTCGAAGGTTCAGTTTCATGAATGTGTACGCCAGTTTGTCTAAGGATGGAGGGAAGCTGGATGTTGCTTGTGATCCCCCAGAGGAATTTAATGACACTCCATTTGTATGGGTACCATTATTTCAACAAAGGGTTGTAGGTGTGATTTTTACTCTTTATTACCCAGCAGAGTGACTATAGAAAAAGTATTAATTTTCATAATTAGAATATAATAAATAAATGAATGTAACAGAATGTAAGTGATAAATATTTGTGATGATAAATAACCTAAATATTTTGAGTGGATAATTACACATTGATCAATATTGCAAATATATCATGATGTCATATATATATATATATATCTCCTTCTATTTAGTACCTCGTTCAAAATTAATTTGTGGTCAGTGTCTAGGATATAAAACTTTCTACCTGCTAGAAACCTGACACAAAGCCTCACCCTGTCTTTAAATATGTTAAACACATTTATGAGCAAACAAGATACCCACTCCTTGACTAAGTACATGGAATAGATATTTACAGTTCTAAGATTCTGAAATCTGAGATGTTGCCAAATGTGGAAAATGTGACATCTGACCCCAGGTGGTAGCTTAGAGTAAACATGCAATTTTACATAAATATAGTGTAAAATTTCCTTCAGGATGTATATTTAATATTTAGGTGGCATATAAGTACCATTCCTATTTAAAATTGATCTCTTATCCATGATGTTCATATATGTGAATCTATAATTTGCAAAATCAATAAGCCTGAAGTGATACAGCATTTTTTGGTCCAAACAACATCAGAACAGTGTACATCAATGCCATGCAATCGTGGGCTGCAATGTAATATAATGAAGGATAAGTTAAAATGGGGCTTTCAGAGTATCTCACTATTTAGCTATTGTTAACATCTATTAATCTCCAAGAAGAATGCATTTCAGACTTCATACTCTTTGATGTGATATACTTCTTCTTTGAAGAACAAGCTATCCCAGGATATGTCTAAGTATTAGTCTTTCTAATCAGAAAAAAACCACACCCTTAATGTCATAATCTAAGGGAATTTGTTTAAGAAAAGAGAGGGAATGGAGAGATTGACCAGCAAATAAGAGCATCAAGTGCTTTTGCAGATGACCAGGGGTTATTTTCTAGTAGTCACATGGAAGCTAACAAATATCCGTAAATTCATTTCCAGGCAGCTGACCTCTTCTGACCTCCATGACAATGTATGGGTGTGTTCAGTTACAGACAAGACAACAATATCCATAAAAATAACCAAGAAAATTTAGTGTAGGTTGATTCTAGCAAACCAATGAGAGTGTGAAGGAAAAAAGTAGGAAGGCAGTGCAGACACATGAAGTATTCATGGCTCACTTTCTCTGTGGGAGTGTAAGACCATCAAGGCCTGTTAGAAACTGGTGCAAACTTCATGGCCCAATTTCAATTCAAGGAAATTCAGTTAAAGGTTCCAATAAGAGAGCATGCATGAATTCTACAATACAGAATAGTTTGCATGTGTGTGTGTGTCTGTGTGCCTCTCTCTGTGTGTGTATCTGTCTGTCTGTGTAAATCATGTAACTTACATTTCAGAAAATTATTTAGACCTTATTTCCTAACATTTCATGGAATAGAGGAGTTCTAGATGCAGATATTGATTCTAAAAGGTTAAATAAAAGCTATAAGGATTTTATAACCTGAATGAAAGTATCTTATATATTCTTAGGAGTTTTCATTGTTATTCAGGCCAAAGTTATGTCCTTGGTTTTCTGTTCATTTAATTCTCTGATGTCTTTGCATGTTCTAGATGCAAACACTTTTTGGAGTATGTGGGGAGAAGATTTATCTTCTAAGGCTGAATTGCACAGAAAAAAAGTATTTTAATGAAATCTAATTCATTACTACTTTCCTCATGGAATAAACATTTTTGGTATTTTGAGACAGGGTCTCTCTGTAGCCCCAGCTGTCCTGGAACTCGCTCTGTAGACCAGGCTGGTCTTGAACTCACAAAGATCCACCTGCCTCTGCCTCCCAAGTGCTAGGATTAAAGGCGTGCACCACCACATCTGGCTGGAATAAACATTTTTATTGGGTCTAAGAACTCACCCATATACCTATACCCAAGTAAAGCTTTACCCATACTTTCATATAAAAAGTTTTTATTTTTTGATAGCATTTTTTGTCTTTTCATTACAGGATCTCCCTCTACTGACCCCTGGCCTGGAACTAGTTATGTTGAACAGGCTGTCCTCAATTTCACAGAATTCAACTTGCCTCAGCCTCCTGAGAACTGGGAGTAAAGACATGAGCCACCATAACCTCCTTTGAGTATTATTTTGGTTCTGTAATTAGCTTTTTGAAAATTATTGCATTTCTTTATTTGTATCTGAAGGTGACTTTGCAGGTATGTTGCTACACATAAGGAGATCAGAATCAGTTTCTGGAGTCATTTTCACCTTCCACAGTATGGGCCTCAGGGATTGAACTCATGACATCAGGCTTGCAATGCAAGAGCATTTATGAACTTAAACATATTTTGGACCCTTGGGACTCCTCTCTATTTACTTTTTTTTCTTTAAGAGGACAAAATATTTATTTTTTAAATCTTTAAAATTTTTTATATGTTTGAGTTTTGTCAGCATGTTTTTAGTGCACCTGGGTTTGGTAATGACTATGGAGGCCAGACGAGGACGTTGAATCCCCTGGAATTGGATTTAGGGATGGTTGTTAGCTGCATGTGGGTGCTGAGAGTCAAAGCCAGGTACTCTGAGACAGCAGCCAGTGCTGAACCATCTCTCCTTTCTTCCAGTTCATTCTTTATTCTCTTTTTGTTCCTAAGTTTTCAAGCACAGTGAAAATAGGTTTCTGTTGTTATTGGATTCTTATTTTCTTTGTCAGAACTCAGTTCACAGTATTTGTGTCTGTTCTTGATTTCACCATCCCATACCACAGATCTGTCTGTGTGATTTTTATTCATAGTGCCTACATGCGTGTAAGAACAGTCATATCTTGAAATGCCAGTGGAGTTCAGGAAAGTGGCACAAAGTCTGGAACTCCCAAGGAGCCATTCTGCCTTGGGCTGTATAGGGGGGAGGGGTATGTGAAGATAAGCAGAAAATATCAAGAGGATGACCCTTTCTCTTGTTTGCCATTTTATACTTTGGCTGAGAAGGCACAGGGTCCGTGGCAGGATGGAGATTTTTTTCTGTGCAGCCATGTGGTAAGCAGTACCCACATTTCTATAAGTAACTCCTCATCCTCTGAACTGTTAGTAATCTGAAATTAACTGAAATGTTCCAAACTTCAGTTTTGAATGAATATGTCAGTTTGTCTATGGATGGAGGGAAGCAGGATGTTGCTTGCAATCCCCCGGAAAGAACTTAATGACACTCCATTTGCATGGGTACTATTTCAGCATAGGGAGGTAGGAATGACTTCTAGACTTTTTCGCCCAGAAAGGTGACTATAGTAAAAAGATACTGTATTTCATAAATAGGAAATATAAAATACCTGAATGTTATAGAATGTAAATGATAAATATTTGTGGTGATAAATTGCCTAAATATTCCGAGTGGATAATTACACATTGATCAAATTTGCCAAGTTTCGCATTGTTACACACACACACACACACACACACACACACACACACACGTCGTGTGTGTGTGTAACTTATTCAAAATTAATTTGTGGTCAGTGTCTGGCATATAAACCTTTCCCCCTGCTAGAAATCTGATACAAAGTCTTGCCTTGTCTTTAAAAATGTTTAAATAAACTCATGTAAAAACAACCAAGTTAACTACTCCATGACAAGGCAGATAGAACAGATATTTACAGTCCTGAGATTCTGATATCTGACATGTTGCCAAAGGTGGAAAACTTGGCATCCAACCCCAAGTGATAGCTTAGAATAAACATGCAATTTCACATAAATATTGTGTAAAATTTCCTTCAGGTACTATATGTAAGACTTAGGCGGCTTCTAAGTAGCATTCCTATTTAAAATTGTTCTCTTATCAATGGTGTGTGAGAATGTGAGTATATGAAATCCAAAATCAATAAGCCTGAAGACTTAGAGCAATCTTGGTTGCAGTGACCTCAGAACAGAACAAATCAACGACATGCAACCATCCTAGACAGTACTCCTGTGTATGTTTCTCATTCTGATTGAAGGACTGTTTCACAGTTACCTACGAGAATGGTTAATTCTTTAAAGTGAGAGGTTTCAGATCACGTACTATGCTCTCTGAAGCATCTGCAAATCTTGGTTTTAAAAGAAAAATTAACAATAGTTATCATAAAAGAAATTACCGAATGTCATGTATTATTGTATATTATATTACATCATATAAGATAATTTACTATTAATATTAATTATCCCATTCAGGAATGCTTTGGACACTCTCTGTTTTTAGACCTGATTTTAAAAATTACTTTTAGAATATCATGCATGTATGCAATGTAATATGATCATATTTTCCCTACAACTCTTCTTTTTTTTTTTTTTTGGTCTTTTTTGAGACAGGGTCTCTCTGTAGCCCCAGCTGTCCTGGAACTCACTCTGTAGACCAGGCTGGCCTTGAACTCACATTACAATCTTTGTCTTATGACTTTGAGTTACTACTTTTCTTATTTTTACCAAAAGCATGGCATTTTTTCCAACGTATGTTCTTTGTGTCTTTGACAAAAAGCCACATGCTGTGATTTATTCCCATGGTTTCTGTGTTCGTAGGTCTGTGTCAGTTGTTTGGTTGTCGATTCCTGTTCTCTTGCTCACTGCAGCTTTCCAATGTGTTTCATGTATGAATCTCCAGCTCTGATCTTTTTGGTTGATACTGTATTGATTTCTAAAGCATTTTGGGATTCTACAGAAGTTTTACAACTTTATACCTTCTATGTAAAATATTATTGGAAAAAAATTAGATTTTGCACTGAATGTGTAGATCACTGTAGGTAGATGGGGCATTTAAAATGTTAATTTTTTCTAATTCATGAAGCAGGGTATGTTTCAATAAATTTACAATATCTTCATTATCTTACACCAATGTTCTGCAGTTTTCAGTATAGTAATCTTTTGCTTCCATGGTTAAATTTATTTCTACATATTTTTCCAAAAGTATTGCAAAATTCTATTTCAAATAATGTTCAGGAAATTCACTACAAACACATTACCAATATATTGTCAAAATTTACTTTTTATGACAGGTGTGGTGGCGCACGCCTTTAATCCTAGCACTTGGGAGGTAGAGGCAGGCAGATCTTTGTGAGTTCAAGGCCAGCCTGGTCTACAGAGTGAGTTCCAGGACAGCTGGGACTATAGGGAGATCCTGTTTCAAAAAGACCAAAAAAAATTACTTTTTATGTTTTGTATGTATGAGTGTTTTGCCTGTAAAGGCACTTGTGAATGTAATACACATAGAGGCCAGAAAAAGGCATAAGACCATTCAGAACTGATTTCCAGATGGTTGGTAGTCACAAGGTGGGTGCTGGATGCTGAACCCAGGTCCTCTGCATGGTAACCACTGAGCTCATCTCTCCAGCTCCACATTAACACTTTTCTACATTGATTTTATGTTTTATAAATTTACCAAATAATTTTAATAGTTCCAAAATTTTTTGGTGAAGTTTTTGTTTTCATACACAATAAAATGATATTATAGCCCACAGAAAGAATGAACATAATTAAAAACTGACAAAGTGTGAATATCCAGAATTTACTTATGTATTATTTTTCCTTTTTTATGTGTATGAGTGTACTGTCTTCATGTAGGTAGGTGCACCTGTGTCATGCAATGCTTCAGAGGTCAGAAGAGGATGTCAGATTCCTCTGGAACTGGAGTTAATGATGGTTCTTAGCTGCCATGGGGGTGCTGTGAGTCAAACACCGGTCCTCTGCAAGAGCAGTCAGTGCTCTTAACCACTGTCCCCATGTATTATTTTTTTTAAATATGTACACCCATGTCATACAATACATATGGAAATCATAATAGGGCTTGCAGTCCACTGGAAATGGAATTAAGGAGGTTGTTAGCTGCTATGTGGGTGTTTGGATTCAAACCTGGGTCTTCTGCGGGTACAGCAGTGATCTTAAACACTGAGCTGTCTCTCCAGCTACCATATTCAGAATTCAAAATAAATATGATAATTACAAAACTGGAAATAATCCAATTAAAAATAGGCTGATAACTGAAATAGACATTTTTTTCAAAAGAAGACATAGATAAAAAAATATAAACCTCAGTCAGGTGTCACCTCCTTCCTGGTACAATGGCTATTGTCATAGACAGAAAGTACACATTGACATGAATGTGGAGAAAGACAACTTCTTATATATTGTTGGTGGTACCATACATTAATATGGACTTTTGAAGATGAAAAGGCCCAAAGTTTCAAAAACTAGAAGTTTCCATTCTCTTGAAGTCAGGCAAACCCTGACTTCTTTAAGCCCAAACCAGTAAACTGTGGTGCTTTATGTAAACCATCAAAGCCTGACTCCTAATGGGTACCTCAAAGGGCTAGTCTTCAGGAGAACAGGAATTATTGTAACGTTTGTAGCCTCAAGACAGTGAGTTATCCTCTTGAACTGCATCCAAATATGATTAAACACAACTGACAATCTAGGTAACTTCTTAGTGCTGTAAGAGGACCCTATTTATTCTAGTGAGAATACACATTTATTACCTATCATCTATCTATCTATCTATCTATCTATCTATCTATCATCTATCTATCTATCTATCTATCTATCTATCTATCTATCATAGAACTTGCCTGCTATGTTTCTGTGTACAGTGTCTAAGCTTTGTTACATATTTTATACAAATTCCAGGCTTGGGAGGCATTATGGAAGAAAATAACAAACTGTCTTTAAATATAAACATGCAACTATAATATGATTAAGTAATTCCACTTCTGAATATACATCCAATGAAACCAACTTCTACTGTGGTCATTGGAGATTTTTAGCACTTTGATATGTTAATTATCAAGGATACTCACGTTCATTCATTCATTTGTTTTCCTTTGAAGTAAAGTAGCAAATTGCGGGGCTGGAGAGATGGCCTAGCAATTGAGAGCGCCAACTGCTCTTGCAGAGGACCCAGGTTCGATCCCCAGCACCCACATGGAGGTTGAGAACCGTCTTTAACTCTAGTTCCAGGGGAATCTGACACCCTCTTCTGACTTCCGCGGCATTGCACGACATGGGTGCACAAACCTACATGCAGACAGTACATTCATACACATAGAAAATAAATAAATAAAATAAAATAATAAAAAAAAGAACAAGCTGTCCTTAAGGTGTATAAGTATTAGTCTTTCTACTCAGAAAAAGCATTATGGTTTTATTCTTTTTGTCTCCTCTTGGGAGCTTATGAAGCTACCATTCTTTGTCACTGAAAATACAAAAGCTCTGGTTGTCCGTACTGACCACTAGAGGGCTTCATGCTAATGATAACCATAGTGAATCTGAAGTATTTTGCAATTTCAGAAAACAGAAAGAACTGTTATTTTACCTAGAAACCACCAGAGGGCGGAATAGGCTTTGCTTTACAAAAGTGTGATCTTTAGCTGGAAGGTGACTCTAGTTTCTTGGTGAATTGTACTTGTTATTAAATAAGCAATCAGACAAAGAAACACACAAATTAATAAGTTAAAAAATAACCAAGCCCACAAATGCATAAACTCTTTTCTTCAAAGAGAAGTGAAAATAATTACATCAATACAGTGCAAATGAAGAGGCTCACATTCTAGGAGAATCTGTAATAGTGTTGAACAGAGTTAGAAAGGAATGAGAGCTTTCCGAAACAGGGACAGGCACTGTACATACAGAATAATCATGTGTGCATGTGTGTGCATGTGTATGTTTTGTGTGTGTGTGAATCATGTAACTTACATTTCAGAAAATTATTATTCAGACCTTATTTCCTAATATTTCATGGAAGAGAGGAGTTATTAGATGCAGGTTTTAGGATTCTAAAAGGCTTAAAAAATAATAAGGATTTTTACCACCTACATGGAAGTATCTTAAATATTTAAGTATCTTAAATATTTTTAGGAGTTTTCATTGTTCTTCAGGCCAAAGTTACTGCTTTGGTTTTCTGTTAATTGATTTCTCAAAGTTCTTTGCATATTCTAGATGCAAACACTTCATTGAGTATGTGGTAAGGATGTTTCTGTTCTAAGCCTGAATTTTACAGAAAAAAAAGAATATTTTAGTAAGTCTAATTCATCAGTTTTTTGCTCATGGATAAAACATTTTTATTGGAACTAAGACCTCACCAGTACATTTAAACCCATGCAAAGTTTTGCCCATAATTTTATAAAACAGTTTTTATTTTTTGGATAGCATTATTTTTTTTTTGTCTTTTTGAGACAGGATCTCCCTGTAGTCACAGATGGCCTGGGACTGGGTATGTTGAACAGACTGTCCTCAATCTCACAGTAATCAACTTGCTTCTTCTTCCTGAGTGCTGGGAGTAAAGGCATGAACCCCCAATTTCCTTTGAATATAATTTTGGTTCTGTATTTAGCTTTTTGAAAATTATTGTTTTTCTTTATTTGTGTCTGCAGGTGTGTTTGTAGGTATGGAGTTACCTATAAGGAAAACAGAATTAGTTTCTGGAGTCAGTTCTCACCTTCCACAATATGGGCCTCAGGGATTTAACTCAGGACATCAGGCTGGCTTACTATGCAAGTGAATTTGTGCATTTAACCAAATTTTGGCCCCTTGCAATTAATCTCTTTTTGTTTTTTTTTTTCTTTATGAGGGAAAAGTGTTTATTTTTTAAATATTTAAAATATTTTTTATGTTTGAGTGTTTTCTGCATATTTTTTTATTTTTTTATTAATTTTATTTATTTATGTATGTGCATGAATGTACTGTCTGCATGCAAGCCTGTGCACCCGTGTCGTGCAATGCCGCAGAGGTCAGAAGAGGGTGTCGGATACCCCTGGAACTGGAGTTCTCCTGGAATTGGAGTTTCAGACGGTTCTCGGCCGCCATGTGGATGCTGGGGGTCGAACCCGGATCCTCTGCAAGAGCAGTGGGCGCTCTTAACTGCTAGGCTATCTCTCCAGCCCGTTTTCTGCATATTTTTAGTGCACCTGTGCTCTGAAATGTCCATGGTGGCCAGAAGAGAACCCTGGATCCCCTGGAATTGGACTTAGGGATGGTTGTAAGCTGCAGAGTACTCTGAGACAGCAGCCAGCGCTTTCAACCACTGAACTATCATCTTTCCTTTCTCACAGATCATTCATTATTATCTATTTGTTTCTAAGTTTCCAAGCAAACTGATATTAGGGTTCTGTTATTATTGGATTGTAATGTTCTTTTTGTTAGAACTCAGTTCACAGTATTTGTGTATATGTGTATTCCTGGCTTCATCATACTATACCATTGATCTGTTTGTGTGATTTTTCACTCATATTGCATGTAAGGGCAGTCATGTCTTGGAATGCCAGTGGAGTTCAGGAAAGGGGAAAAATTATCCCAAGAACCTCCCAAGCAACCAGTCTGCCTTGGACAGTATGAGTATATAAGCAGAAAACACCAAGAGTTTGACACCTTCTCTTGTTTCACATTTTGTGCTTTGTCTGGGAGGCCAAAGGTCCATGCCAGGATGAAGACTTTTCTATGCAGCCATGGGCAGAGCAGCACCCAAATTTCTATAAATAAACCCTTATCCATTAACTGTTAGTAAGCTGAAATAAAATCACTTGGATGTTCCAATTTTCAGTTTTGAATTTGTATGTCAGAGTCAGTTTGTATATGGATGGAGGGAAGCTGGATGTTGCTTGTGATCCCCCCAGAAGAATTTAATGACACTCTGCATGGGTATTATTATTTCAGCATAGGGTGGTCAGAGTGGTTTCTAGTCTTTATCACCCAAAAGGTAAAAAGTACTGTATTTCATAAATAGAAAATAAAAAATACCTGAATGTTCTAGAAGGTAAATGATAAATATTTGTTATGATAAATTACCCAAATATTTTGAGTGGATAATTCCACACTGATCAAATTTGCCAAATGTCACATTGTTTTATATACATGTTTACATAGTAACTTTTTCAAAATTAATTTGTGTTCAGTGTCTGGTATATAAAACTTTCCACCTGCTAGAAACCTGACACAAAACCTTATCTTTAAAATGTTGAAATAAACTCACTTAAAAACAAACAAGTTGGGGCTGAAGAGATGGCCTAGCGGTTAAGAGCGCCGACCACTCTTGTAGAGGACCTGGGTTTGATCCCCAGCACCCACATGGCGGCCGAGAGCCGTCTGAAACTCCAATTCCAGGAGAACTCCAGTTCCAGGGGAATCCTAGACCCTCTTCTGACCTCCGCGGCATTGCACGACACGGGTGCACAGACTTGCATGCAGACAGTACATTCATACACATACGGAAATAAATAAAATTAATAAAAAATATATAAAAAAAGAAAAAAAAAACAAGTTAACTACTCATTGACTAGGTACATGGGATACATATTTACAGTTCTGAGACTATGAAATCTGGCATGTTGCAAAAGATGGAAAACTTGACATCAGACCCCAGGTGATAGGTTAGAGTAAGCATGTAATTTCATATAAATATTGTGTAAAATTTTCTTCAGAGGGCATATGTAAGATTTAGGTGGAATCTAAATAGCATTTGTATTTAAAATTGATCTCTTATCTGTGACGTTCAAATATGTTGATATATGAAATCCAAAATCACTAAGCCTTAAGACTTAGAGCAACCTTGTGTCCAGTGACCTCAGACAAGAACAATTCAATACCATGTAACCATGGGCTGTAATGTAATATAAAGAAGTATAAAAATAAAATCAGCATTCCGAGTGTCTCTCAGTGTAGCTATTGTTAATTTCTATGAATAATCAATAAAGAATGCATTTCAGACCGCACAGTCTTTGATGTGACATACCTCATCTTTTAAAGAACAAGATATCCATGGAGGTTTCTAGGTATTAGTCCTTCTGCTCAGAAAAAGCAACTCACTTAAAGTCATAGTTTAGGGCAATTTGTTTAAGAAACAGAGAAAGAATGGAGAGATGGCCCAACAAAGAAAAACATCAACTGGATGTGTTTGCTTACAGACAAGAAATACATATCCGTAATAAATAACTGAGAATATGAAGTGTACCTGGACTGGGAAATAGGGCAAGTACAAATTTGAAGTATCTTACCATAAAATTCAGCACAATGTCCAAATCTTCTTCCACTTTACCTCCCTGTCAGTAACTAAGAGAGTGTTAGAGTTCTCATGTCTAATTATAGCTACAATTACCCCTCTCTCATGAATAAATTTAATTCCACTGCCAGTTTAGCTCTATTGGCAATTGGACTATTCTAGGGACTAGCCTATTGTTCCTTGACCTACAACCCCTACTAAGTCTCTGGATTGCTTGCTAGCCTTATGGAATTTCAGATCATCCATAACGCTAGTCCAATAAATGGGTATTTGGAGCATCTTCTTTCATGTCAAACTTCAACCATCAAACAGACAGGCAACAGTCATCCTATTTTGCCAGATAATTTTCCCCAAAAGGAATGACAAGGGAGTTCCTTCACAACTGCCTCAAACTTAAGTTATATCTGAAAACCAACATTTACCCAAGCCACTGCCA
Source organism: Rhizomys pruinosus (assembly GCA_009823505.1). NCBI lineage: Eukaryota > Metazoa > Chordata > Mammalia > Rodentia > Spalacidae > Rhizomys > Rhizomys pruinosus. The sequence continues at coordinate 1,621,721 of VZQC01009956.1, forward strand.
GGCACTGGGACCAGGATTCTACACTTTGCTTCTATTGAATTCAAACATTTGGGTTTCTGACATAAGTGAGATAATACAATAATTATGCTTTTGATTATGGCATATTTCAAGAGTCTTCCCCTATATGGTTTGTGTGTACATATCTGCAATTTGGTGGATGATACAGATGCCTCTAGGTACAATATTAGGAGACAATAACTTAATTTATAGGAATGGAATTATCATACTGTATAATTTTTGAGTTTTCATTGCATGCACTTATGATGATAAATTATAATCTTTTTGAAAAGCAATCTTTACTGGTACTATTAATCATATCTCCAGGCAAGTGCAGACCATAGAAATCTGTTATTTACCATTTTTTTCCTTTTTAGACATGGTTTCATGTTCCCAGGCTGCCCTGTAAACAGCTGTGTGGTAGAGGATAACCTTTAAACAGCTGATAATCCTTTCTGCAACATTGTGAGTTGTGGTGTCACAGGCCCACACCACCATCCCCTCTAGGTGACAGAAACAGAGTAGAGAGCCTTGTTCATGCTAGGCAAAGATTTACCACCTAGTCCCCTGCCTTCTTTAATAGTAATTTAGTCATCATCAATAAAACATTAGTGTGTGTGTGTATGTGTGTGTGTGTGTGTGTGTGTGTGTGTGTGTGTTTAATTTCTGGTCATAAGAAATAGTTTTGAAAATTGCAGCAGAAAACTGAGCCCTGTGTTCACACAGTTGAATAGAAAGCATTTAAAGTGGCTCAAGAGTAATAACATCTGGCCGAGCTGAGCTCTCACCACCCAAAGTGAGGTACAGGACTCCCTTTGAACTAGTAATAAAATCTCTCTGGGGATCCAATGAAGAGTGTCTGCTCCCCTCCCCCATTGAATCTACTGGGCACCCTTCTGCAGAAGAAAATTTGCTTTGCTGAAGCTGGCCTTAGATAGATGTGGCAGGCCTTAAATAGAACAGGACAGAGTTCTCCTGTGCTGAGCAGCAGACAGAAAACACCTCATCATCCAGAGCAACTGCTTTCCAGGCAAATCGATGAGGAAGGCAAGCAAGGGGCTAAGAGAATGGCAACCTGTAGCAGGCTAATTTCTTTGGTTCTGTTCTCCTGAGCAAGTCTAGCGTTTTGGAGCTTCTTGCCATCTATATTTCCATTTCTTTTCTTGAGGCAGATGTGCTCTGTATTTCAGTACTCATTTTTGGGGGGGAGTTGGTTGTATCTTTGGGGTGATAAATCAGTATCTTTTTTATTATTATGTGTATGAGTGCATCAGTGCTCTATGATGTCCATAGAAGTCAGGATGTTAAATTTCCCAGGAACTAGAGTTATGGGTGGGTGTTAGCCACCATATGGGGGCTGGAACTTGAACCTGGGTACTCCGTAAAAGCAGCCAGTTCTTTTCTATGATTTATTAAATTTTTTATTATTTTTTTCTTTATTAGGCTGAAAGATATAATGTTTTCCTTAAGGAATTGTTTGAAGTCTCCTCCTTGGCAAGCCCAAACAACCATCAGTCCTGCCTTTGTACTCTACACTGGCGTCTTCCCTTCCCATGGTCACCAAATGAGGTCCAGTAAGCACCACCTCCCATCTTGATCTTTCTGTACTGGCCTCCTTGATACAGCCTGGATAGTCGAAAAATGGCAGTCTATACTATGAAAAGGCTGAATCCCCAGTAGTTGATCAGTCCATGAGCTGGATTTCTCAGCAGTCCCTGTTTGGCACTGAAGGTTTGAAGGATTCTTCAGGAGACATGAGTCTTCAGTCCATATTGAGAGGTTGAAAAGCTGTGTCTCATGTCTTTGAAGGATAGCAAAAGCAGTGGCAGCCACAGGATGGATGCATTTGCCAGTAAGAATCGAAGACAGCCAAAACAACAGTGCTTTTTTTTTTCTTTATTCTTTTTACTAAATCTCAAGTTTTATACCTGAATTACAATTTCTCAAGCCTTACTGATTATTTATTCCTATTTATACTTTCCTTTTCGATGTTTAAGGCCACGGAGTTACCCAAGATTAACCAAGGTCAGTTGAGGATCTGGACCTCAAGGGTCACTCCAGTTTGGGGGGAGGAGGGAGCTCCTGGCTCCTTTTGGCTTTTCTTTTCTTTTTTTTTTTTTTAAATTAATTTTTATTGATGCTTTGTGCATTTAATACATTTTTTCCAATTCAGTTCAGGCTTATTTCCCTTTCCCTCCCCCCCACCCCCACCCCATCCCAGATCATGCATTCTGCCATAACTGTCCTGCATCTTTCTCTCAGTTTTTTTTTTTCATTTTTAGCTATAAGTGATAATCCATGAGTACAAGCATCCTTCATGCAAAACCTATCTGCAGGCTGTTGTGCCCAAACACCTACAGCCCCACCATCCAGTGGGGGGTGACAGGTTGTTTGTTCAATCAAGTTGATCAAATGAGTGTCCAGACTACATTGCTGTAGTTTCACCATTCACCCCAATCGCAGCCCTTATATTCTACCACGCCCCCTCTTCCGCAGGTTGTCATTTACCAGTTCCATTCCCCTGGAGGACAAAGTCAGGTCTTGCTAGATCAGGCTTCCATATTTGACGCATGAACAGACTTTCCTCTTTATAGACTGGACTCTGGCTTAAGTTCCATTAGTAGCTCTCCAAGATCTCCCTGCAAAGGAAGACTGGTGACTCACATTTGCAAGACATTTCAAGAGATGCTCTCATGCTTTGTCCCCTGGGACTTAGTTCACCTCTGAGGACAAGGAACAGTGTTATCCCTTGAGTCCCTTGGCCAAATTGGTATGGCATTAAGTGTGGTGGTTAAGCATCCAGAAGGCTAAGTTACACCAGCCTGATAATTTCAATTACTGTATAATATTTTAGAAAAGGCTTGGACCATGTCTGCCCCCTGCCCTGCTGCCGCACCTCCACCTTCCTGCTAGTCCAGCTGGTGGCCCTTGCTGGTTGCTGTGCAAGATGAACATCATGGACTTCATTGTGAAGAAGCTGGCTGCCGATGTGGGCGCCTTCCTCAGCTGGGCATGCAGTTCACAGAAGAAAAGCTTGGCCAAGCAGAAAAGACAGAATTGGATGCTCACATGGAAAACCCCCTTAGCAAAGCTGAATGTACCAAAATATGTACAGAAAAAATAAAATAATGAAACAAAAGGAAAAACTATTGCAAACAAATCCAAATGCCTGGATAGAAAAATTTGTTTATGAGAAACTGAACAGAAAAGCACCAAGTCATATAAACAACCCAGAACTTTTGGGTCAGTATATGATTGATGCAGGGACTAAGTTTGGCCCAGGAACAGCTTATGGTAAATACCTTTATTAAATGTGGAGAAACATAAAAATGAATTGGAACAGCTCACAGAGAGCTGGTTCAAACATCAGCCTTAAATTTTCTTAATCCATTAAGAAACTTTATAGAAGATTACAAAACAATTGCATTTTTTAAAATTTATTTATTTATTTATTACTTGTATGTGTATGAGCATACTGTCTGTGTATAGGTTGGTGCACCTGTGTCGTGCAATACTGCAGAGGTCAGAAGAGGGTGTAGGATTTCCCTGGAACTGGAGTTAAAGACAGTTCTTAGCTGCAATGTGGGTGCTGGGAACTGAACCAGGATCCACTGCAAGAGCAGTCGGTGCTCTCAACTGCTGAGCCACCTCTCCAGCCCAACAATTGCATTTGAACCGGAATTAAGAATAACTCAGAGTGAATTTGATCATCAATCAGAGATCACCACAGTTCTGCTAAAGGGAATCAGCAGTATACACACCCATCCTCTCCACTGTCTGAATGACTTTGTAGAAGCCCAGATGACTTACTATGCACAGTGTTACCAGTACATGGTAGACCCCCAAAAACAACTGGGAAGTTTCCCATCCAATTATCTTTCTAACAACAATCAGAATTCTCTGGTTTATGCAATCTGATTTATCAAATGTGATTGGTCCTTCTGCCACTGCTTCAACAAGTAACCTAGTGATCCCCTCTCCTCCCAACCTAAATGACCTTAAAGAATCAAGTGGTAGCAGGAAGGCTAGGGTTCTTTATGATTATAATGCTGCAAATAGCACTGAACCATCACTTCTGGTGAATGAGATAATCACTGTGTTCATTGGATTCAGACTGGCTAATGGGGGAGAGAGGAAATCAGAAAGGCAAGGTGCCAATTACCTACTCAGAATTTCTCTATTAAATAGGGAGACTATGAAAGATTACCCATCATGACACCATATTTATATACAGTTAACTCTAAAGCAGATTTAAGTATGCTTTAAGAGACTGAAAAATGAAAAATGCCAACCACCAGAATTTGGCCTTTTTGCCAATAAAGTTGCATAGTTAATAATTCAAAAAGAAAAAAAAGAAAAGTTTTGGACAAAAGCTCAAGCAGCCTTGTATGAGAAATACTAAGGTGTAGCTGATATTGATGGAGGAGTCTTGCTTGACTCAGGGAGACCAATATTTTGCTGTATTGCTTTAGTGGCCTTTGGTAACGCTCTCTGGCATTTCAGAGGCCAGTTGTACGCTAGCAAGTGACGTCTCATAACATTTTTCATGCTCACACCAGGTCTTCGACAACAGGGACTTACTGCCTTTCTCCTTGCATATATCCCACTTATAGGCAAAAGGCCTTTATAATTTGGGGGGGTGGGTTTGAATCCCCTAGCCAACATCTCCTAGGCAGAATAATTCATTGCTGATGTCAGAGCTTTCCTGTAGTAATATATTTTGCTTAATTACACAACTTATAAACACTTTACTATTGAATTTGGCTCTAGATAGAGAAATATCCTTTCACAGTTCCTATGCCTATCAATCAATTAATGCATTATACCTGTTTTATAGGAAATTACCACTGTAACAATTGGCTCTAGTTTACAGTTAGGGAGTGCTTTCATTACCATCATGTTCTTCTTTTTCCTATAAAGGGGATGCCATAAGCTTATGTACTCTAGTTGTTAGGAGATGTTATAAGCCACAATAAGAACTTGTCACCCTTTATAGAGAAACTATAGTTTGTAGATTAGCATACCATCCAAGCATCTGTGTCTATGCTCACAGCTTAGCTTGACATAACAATTGGTACTGCGTAAATCCCTGTACATCCAATACCTTGTGCTTTGTTAGTATGACTAAAAAGGGTATCACTGGAAAAGCTGTCAATGAAGGGAAACAACCTGAACAGACTGGAGTCCAAAATGACAACTACAAAGAAATTAGACTGTTTTCTTCTCACCCACTTGTGCCCCTTTTCCAAAGCCCAGGGAACAAACTGTGGAAGAGGAGGTGTGGTAGACTGTAAGGGCTGTGGAGCGATAGGGGTGAATCATGAGACTACAGCAATATAGTCTGGACTCCTGATTGATCAACATGCCTGTGCACACAGGCTTCTCCAACTGGACTATGGGAACGTTGGGTTGTTCAAAATTTGGACATAGATACTTGCAAAATGCACCAATTACCTAATTGTATGACATACTGAGTAACATCAATGTTATCTGCAAACAACTGTGTCATTATATTGTAGAATCTCTTAAAAAATAATAAACAATAAAAAAAGAAATACTAAGAAGGATTCCCATAAAATAAATACTGTGGTTAGATTCAATATCATGACAAACTAATTTTTTCTCAATCTTTTTATTTTATATTACTCTAAAATATGCATACATACCCTTCACCCATATACCAAAATTCCAAAGTCTGAAAATAAATGGTAGGTTAATTCTAGAACCTGTTAAGGGATTTACAATAAAAGAACACAGTTGTTTTCAGATCATGAGGAATACAACATTAATTTTGCTCAGTTTGCCTTCCAACTAGGTACTGGGTGCTAGCATCCACAGATGAGGGATACCATTCATCTTTTGTTTTCCTGGGACTGTGTTACCTCACTTAACATAATATCTTCTAGTTCTATCCATTTACCTGCAATGTTCATGATGTCATATTTCTTTACCACTGCATAGAACTCCATCGTGTAAATGTACCACATTTTCTCTATCCACTCGTCAGTTGAGGGGCACTTGAGTTGATTCCAGCTCTTTGATATTGTGAAGAGAGCTGCAATAAACATGGCTGTGCACGTATCTCTGTGGTAGGATGAGTCTATTTGGTGGGTATATACCTATGAGTGGTATGACTGGGTCAAGTGATAAGCTCATTTTGAGTCTTTTAATGGTTCCCCACACTGCTTTCCATAGTGTTTGTAAGAGTTTACATTCCCAACAAAGAGATAAGTGTTCCCCTTTCCCTACAACCTCTCCAGAATTTGTTATCGTTTGTTTTCTTGATCCTAGCCAGTCTTATCAGAGTGGGATGATATCTTAAAGTGGTTTTAATTAGCGATGTTGAACATGGTTTAAGATGTTTCTAAGCCATCTCTAATTCACTTGTGATGTCTCTGTTCAGGTCTTTTTTTTTTATTTCTGTATGTGTATGAATGTACTGTCTGCATGCAAGTCTGTGCACCTGTGTCGTGCAACACCGTGGAGGTCAGAAGAGGGTTTCGGATTCCCCTGGAACTGGAGTTCTCCTGGAATTGGAGTTTCAGACGGTTCTCAGCTGCCATGTGGGTGCTGGGGATAGAACCCAGGTCCTCTGTAAGAGCAGTCGGTGCTCTTAACCGCTAGGCCATCTCTCTAGGTCTTTACTAGATCTTTTGAGTGAGTCATTTGTTTCCTTTCTTCTTTGCTTTTTGAGTAGTTTATATATTCTGGAAGTTAATGCTCTGTCAGATGTATCAGCACTATCAGATGTATCTGATGTATCAGAAAACCACTCTGTGGGTTTTCTCTTCACTTCATTGATAGTATCTTTCACTGTACAGAAGCTTTTATGTTTAATGAGGTCCCACTTGTCAATTGTCAATCTTATTTCCTGTGCAGCTGCTGCCTGATTTACAAAGTCTTTTCCTATGCCTATTTCTTGTAGGTTGCTGCTAAATTTTTCTTCTATCTGCTTCAGAGTTTCAGGTTTCACGTTGAAGTCTTTGATCCATTTGGAGTTGCTTTTTGTAAATGGTGAGAGGTAAGAGTTTCATTTTATTCTTCTGAAGTGCTGATCCAGTTTTGTCAACAACATTTGCTGAAGATACTGTCTTTCCTCCATTGTGTCTTCTTGGCCTTCTTGTCAAACATGAGGTGGCTGAAATTGTATGTGCTCAAGTTTGGATCTTCAGTTTTGTTCCATTGGTCTACTGGTCTGTTTTTGTGCCTGTAGTAGGCTGTTTTTATGACTATAGTCCTGTTGTATAGTTTGAAGTGTGGTATAGAGATCCCCAAATACTGTTCTTTTCTCTCAGAGTTGCTTTGGCTATTCTGGGTCTTTTGTTTTTCCATATGAAATTAAGGAATTTTTTCCAAGTCTGTGAAGAAACTCTTGGGGATTTTCATTGGGATTGCATTGAATCCATATATTAATTTAGATAGAATGGACATTTTTACTATATTAATTACTCCAATCCATGAGCATAGGTCTTCCCATTTTCTGATGTCTTCTTCAATTTCTTTTTTCAGGGCTTTAAAGTTTTTGTTGTAGAAATCTTTGGTGTCTTTGGTTAGGTTTGTTCATAGGCATTTTATTGTTTTTGAGGCTCTTGTGAGTGGGAGGGTCTCTTTACATTCCTTCTTCAAGTGCTTGCTGTTGGTGTAAATAAAGGTTACTGACTTTTTCTAGGCTAATTTTGTATCCAGCCACTTTACTGAAACTCAATCATTTCTAGGAGTTTTCTGGTGTAGTTTTTAGAATCCCATAGGTAAACTATCATATTGTATGAAAGAAAGGGATAGTTTGACTTCCTCTTTTCCAATTACTACTCCTTTAATTTCCTTTTCTTGCTTTATTGACCTAGCAAGTGTTTCAAGCACTATTTTGAAGACAAGTGATGACAGTCTATTGAGATAATCATGTGTTTTTTGTCTTTCAGCCCATTTATGTGTTTCATGTTATGTATTGATTTGTATGTGTTGATGTTGAACCATCCTTGCATCTCTGGTAGAAATATAACTTGGTCACAGTGAATGACTGATTTTATGTGTGCCTGCATTCAGTTTGCAAGGATTTTGTTGAGAATTTTTACATCTATGTTCATTAATGAAATGGGACTATTGCTTTCTTTTTTGGTTGTATCTTTGATTGGTTTTGGTATTAGAGAGATACAAGCTTTGTAAAAAGAATTTAGGAGATCTCCTTCTGTTTCCATTCTTTTTTTTAATTTTTTTATTAATTTTATTTATTTCCGTATGTGTATGAATGTACTGTCTGCATGCAAGTTTGTGCACCCGTGTCGTGCAATGCCATGGAGGTCAGAAGAGGATCTCTTGGATTCCCCTGGAACTGGAGTTCTCCTGGAATTGGAGCTTCAGACGGTTCTCGGCCGCCATGTGGGTGCTGGGGATCGAACCTTGGTCCTCTTCAAGAGCAGTCGGCACTCTTAACCACTAGCCCATCTCTCCAGACCCTGTTTCCATTCTTTTGAATAATTTGTGTAGTAGTGGTTGCATGCCCTCTTTAAAGGTTTTATAGAATTCTGCCATGAATCTATCTGAGCCTGGGCTTTTTTAGGTTGGTAGGTTTTTAATTGCTATTTCAGTTTCCTCATATGTTATGTATGGGCCTATTTAAGCTGTCAATATATTCTTGAGTAAGCCTTGGTGATTTTCAGGATTTCAGATATTCATACGTTTCACTTAAATTTTCAAATTTAGTGCTGTATAGGTTTTTAAAATATTCTCATATGATTTTCTGAATCTTATCTATGTCTATCACAATGTTTCCCTTTTCATCTTCAATTATATTAATTTGGAGTTGCTTTTTCTTTCTTTTAGCTAACTGGGCTACAGGTCTATCTATCTTGTTTATCCTGTCAAAGAATCAGATTTTGGATTCATTGATTCATTTTATTTATTTTTGTTTATTTCTATTTCATTGATCTCTGCTCTAATTTTTTGTTATTTCCTCTTGTTTTTGGGGGGGTTAGGATTCAGTTGTTATTGCCTCTCAAGTGCTTTCAGCTGCAGTGCTAGGTCATTTATTTTTGCTCTTTCCGTTTTTTTTTTTAATGTAGGCACTTAGTGCTATAAATTTCCCTCTTAGGACTGGTTTTAAAGTATCCTATAGGCTTTGTTGTGTTGTATTATCTTTTTTATTTAGTTCCAGAAATACTTTTATTTCTTTCTTTATTTCTTTCCTAACCCATTCATTATTTGTGAAAGTGTTGTTTCATTTCCATATATTCCTGTAGACAGTAGGGCTTATTCTTGTGTTGATACTGAGATTTATTTCACTGTGGTCTTATAGAATGCATGAGATTATTTTGATCCATTTATATCTGTTGAGGTTTTTTTCTGTGTTCCAATATGTAGTTGATCTTGGAGAATACTCTATAGGGTGCTGAGTAGAAAGTATATTCTATGGTGTTTGGGTGGAATATTCTGTAGATACCTGTGAGGTCCATTTGGTGTATTGTATTGTTCAGTGCAGATGTCTCTCAGTGTATTCTTTGTCCAGGTGACATGTCCAAAGGGCTCAGTGTGTTATTGAAGTCCCCTACCAGAGTTTGATGCAAGCACATTTATGAATATGAAATGTTCATGACTAATTGTTCCTTTGATAATGATGTAAAAGCCCTCTTTGTCTTTTCTGTTTAGATTTACTTTGAACTCTATTTTGCCTAATATTAGAATAGCAATCCTGCTTGCTTTTTAGTACCATTTGATTAGAATATTTTTCTGTCCTTTCACCTTAAGTTGATGCCTATCCTTTATGGTGAGATGGCTTTCTTGTAGTCAGCACAGAGATGGGTTCTGTTTCCTAATCTGTTCTTCCAATCTATGTCTTTGATTGGGAAGTTTATACCATTAATATTTAAGGTTATGATGAGAGATGTCTGTTGCATCCTTTCACCTTATTTTGTTTGCATTCTTGGTCTAAATTAGTATTTCCACAGTTATACTGTTATTAATTACTCTCTCTAGCTACTTGGGGATAGTTGCTCCTTTACTCTGACCTTTGAATTTCTTCAAGTATTTTCTGAAGCATTGGTTTTATAGACATGAATTATTTCATCTTGTTTATGTCATGAAAGATTTTTCTGGAGTGCACAGAGCTTAGATCAGGGATTTCCCAGGACCACCTGAAACACAGGTAGGAGCCGGGCACTTCAGCCAGGCAGATTGTTGGATAATCCTATCTCTGGGTTTTGGATAACTGTCTCATTAGTTTGATTGAATCATTGTCTTGTGTGGCTGTGGGGGCAGAGTTGTCCTGCTAGCTGGTATAAAAGGTGGGACTGTTGACACTGTGAGACTTGACTGCACAGAGCTTAGACTGGGGATTTTCCAGGACCACCTGAAGCACTGAGTAGTATACAGCCCCCCTACACACTGTGAACTGGAATTGCTGAGGGAGTGTCCAAGTGGATTCTTTTGAGAACCTTCAGAACAGAAAGGGAAGAGTGAGTTAGACTTCCAATAGAAAGCCTAAAACTTAGACAAGTCTACACTCCATAAACAAGGAGAAAAATAAATCAAACAAACCAACAAAAACAAACAAATGAAGGCATCTGAAGGAGACTAGCAAAGCAAGCATTCAACACAGTGAAGAGACATTTGGGATTCGCATTGGAATACAGGCAAAGAGAAACCCACATGCCAGGAACCCAATGAAGGGACAACATGGTAAAGGTGCAAGATAATTCCACAGCAAACTCTACCAACCCTGTGGGAGATTCCTACAGTGGGATCCCCTTGGGAGTGACCCAGGACACAGATATTAGAACAATTTCAGACATATCCAAAGAAATCAAAGAATATAAATACCAAGTTAAAGAACTAAGGAGAGAGAAGGAAAAACTCAAGAAGGAACTAGAGAGAGAGGTTGACAAATGTCAGAAAGAGCTGGAGGGAGAAAATGACAAACTCTGGAAGGAAGTGGAAACACTGAAAAGATCCCATGCTGAAATAAAAAAGGAAACTGATCAGTGAAGCAAAGAGCTACAGGAAGAGATTGAGAAGCTCCAAAAGGAAGTGGAAATACTAAAGAAATCACAAGATTAAATGAAAAGGGAAATCAAGCACTCACCCAATCAAGAAAAAAGTAATGGAAAAAGCCTCAGAAGTAGAATGGAGGAAGCAGAACAAAGAATATCAGACCTGGAAGATAACACAGAACAACTAAAAACCTCAAGTAAAGATTATAAAAAATTTAAAAATACACAAAAGTGGAACAACCAGGAATTGTGAGACACTATGAAAAGATCAAACCTCTGCATTGTAGGGATAGAAAAAGGCGAAGAATCCCAAGAGAATGGTATTGCTCAGATAGATCTTAAACAGAATAATAGAAGAAAATTTCCCCAAACTAAAAAACGACAAACCAATACAAATACAAGAAGCATATAGAACTCTAAACAGACAAGACCAGAAAAGAAATTCCCCATGCCATATAGTTAAAATGCTAGACGCCCAAAACAAAGACAAAATTCTGAAAGCCACAGGAGAAAAACAAGTTACATGTAAGGGGAAACACATCAGAATTACAACTGACTTCTCAGTGCAAACTATGAAAGTAAGAACTTAGAGCAAAACATTCCCAGTGTTAAAGGACTGTAGATGCCAACCCAGGTTACTATACACAGCAAAAATGTCGATTATAGTTGAAGGAGAGAGAAAAATCTTCCATGACATAAACAAGATGATAGAATACATGTCTGGAAAAGCAACCCTTCGGAGAATACTTGAAGCAATTCAAAGGACAGAAGAGGGGCTGGAGAGATGGCTCAGCGGTTAAGATCACTGACTGCTCTTGCAGAATATCTGGGTTCGATTCCCAACACCCACATGGTGGCTAAGAACCATCTTAGGCAGAGTGTGGTGGTGCACACCTTTAATCCCAGCACTTGGGAGGCAGAGGCAGGCAGATGTCTGTGAGTTCAAGGCCAGCCTGGTCTACATAGCGAGCTCCAGGCCAGCTGGGACTAAAGGGAGATGCTCTCTCAAAAAGACCAAACAAACAAACAAACAAAAAAAAACAAAGGACAGAAGAAAGGAGCAGCTATCCCTAGGCATTTAAAAAGAGAAATTAATAAAAGCATAACTGCAAAAGTAGAAACCTAGACCAAAAATGCAAATGGATAATAAGGTTATAACCTTAAATATTAATGTACTAATAAGTGGTAAGATATCATGTTAAGTGAAGTAACACAGACCCAGAAAAACAAATGATGAATGGTATCACTCATCTGTGGATGATAGCACCAATTATCTAGTTGTAAGGCAAACCGAGCAATGTCAATGTTATATTCCTCATGATCTGAATACAACTATGCTCTTATATTGTGAATCCCCTAACAGGTTGTAGAACTAAGCTACCATTTATTTTCAGAGTTATGAATTTTTCCTATATGGATCGAGGATTTTTATGCAAAATTTTAGAGTAATAGAAGATCAAAGAATGTGGAAATACTAGTTTGTCATGACATTATGTCTAACCACAGTATTTATTTTATGGGAGTGCTTCTTAGTATTTCTTATACAAGGCTGCTTGAGCTTTTGTCCAAGCCTTTTCTAAAATATTATGCACTACTTAAAACTATCAGGCTGGTGTAACTTAGCCTTTCTGGATCCTTAACGACCATGCTCAATGCCCATACAAATTTGGCTGAGGGTCTTAAGGGATAACTTTGTTCCTTGCCCTCAGATGTCAACTAAGTCCCAGGGGACTATGCATGGGGGCATCTCAAGAAATGTTCTGCAAATGTGAGTCACCAGGCTTCCTGTGCAAGGAGGTCTTGGAAATCCATTAATGGGAGTTCACCCAGTGTCCAGTCTATAAAGAGGAAAGTCTGCTCATACTTCAAAAAGGGAAACCTGGTCCAGCAAGACCTGACTTTATTCTCGAATGGATGGAACTGGTGATTGAAAAGCCAAAAGGCGCCTCCCCTCCCCCCAAAAAATGTGAGTGACACTTGAGGACTGATCTTCAACTGACCTTGAGAAAAACAAAAACTTTGGTTAATCTGGGCTAACTGTGTGGCCTTAAACATCCAAAAGGAAAGTATAACCAGAAATATATAAATAGTAAGTCCTGAGAAATTGTACTTCAGGTATAACACTTGAGAGCTAAGTAAAAAGACAAAAAGAAAAAAAATAGGAGCACAGTTCTTTTGCCTGTCTTACTGGCAAGTGCACCTATCCTGTGGCTGCCACTGCTTTTGCCATTCTTCAAAGACCTGAGACACGGCTTTTCAACCTTCAAATATGGACTGAAGAATTCTCCAAACCTTCAGTGTCAGATCGGGACTGCTGAGATATCCAACTTGTGGACTGGGGTTTCTACCTTTTCAGAGTATAGACTGTCATTGTTGGACTATCCAGGCTGTATCATGGAGACCAATACAGGTAAATCAAGACAGGATGCATTGTTTACTGGACCTCATTTGGTTACCATGGGAAGGGAAAACCCAGTGTGGAACACAAGGGCAGAACTGGTGGTGGTGGTTTGGGCTTGCCAAAAAGTATGCTTCAAACTTAACATCTTTCAGCCTAATATAAAGAAAAAAAATCATAAGCCGAAGATGCTAAAACATATGATATATGTGGCAAGCATATGTGCATATTTTGGAATGATGCATATTGGAAGGAATAACAACAAAAACAACAACAACAGAAAGACTGCATCAAAGAACTGGCTGAAACAGCGAACTTCTGCTCAAAACAGTAAACTTCTTCATCGAGAATTTTGAGAGAAACTGAGAAAAAAATGAAAAACATGTTTTGCAGAATGCATGAGCTCTGATAGGGTATGGGGCAGAGAGAGGGGCACAGGTTTAGATTTGATTTGTAATTTTGCATGAAATGCACAGAGCTTCAATAAAAATGGCTTTGAAATAAAAAGAAAATAAAGGTAATTCTGGGGCTCATTACGAGATTCACATTATAACATCACAGTTATTTTAAGATAGAAAGAAATATAACAATAACCTTGCTCAGCTTGCCTTTCAATTTGGCGATTTGATACTTGCATCCACAAATGAGAGAAACCATTCCCCTTTTGTTTGTTTGGGGATTTTTTTTGGTGTGGGGGTGCTGTGTTATTTCACTTAGCATAAAGGTTTCAAGTTCTGTCCATTTACCTGCAAAGTTCATGTTATCTTTCTTTACCACTACACAGAACTCCATCCTGCAGATGCATCAAATTTTTGTTATCCACTCGTCAGTTAAGGGTCATTTGGGTTGGTTCCAACTCTTTGCTACTGTGAAAAGAGCTGCAAAAATATAAGAGATGCCTTTAATCCTAGCACTCGGGAGGCAGAGGCAGGCTGATCTTTGTGAGTTCAAGGCCAGCCTGGTCTACAGAGTGAGTTCCAGGACAGCTGGGACTACAGGGAGACCCTGTCTCGAACAGACCAAAAAATATATATAAGAGGTGCATGTATCTTTGCAGTAGGATGAGTCTTGTGGGTATGTATCTGGGAGTAGTATGACTGGGTCAGGTGGTAGGATCATTCTGAGTCTTTTAAGGGTTCTCCACACTCTTTTCCACAGTGGTTGTACGAGTTTACATTCCCACTAGCAGTGGATGAGTGTTCTCCTTTCCCCACACTCTCTCCAGCATTTGGTGTCTTTTGTTTTCTTGATCTTAGCCAGTCTTATCAGAGTGAGATGACATCTAAGAGTGGTTTTTTTTTGCATTTCCTTAATTATTTATTAATGATATTGGACACATTTTAAGATGGTACTCAGCCATGTTTACTTCCTCACTGGTAAAGTTTCTGTTCAGCTCTTTACTCCATCTTTTGAGTGGGTCATTTTTTTTCTTGCTTCTTTGTTTTTTTTTGGGGGGGGTGGTAGTTTATATATTCTAGATGTTATTGTTCTGTCAGATGTATCACTGGTGAAGATTTCTGTCCACTCTATGGGTTTTCTCTTCACTTCCTTGTGCTACTGACTGGCCCTCCGGGGTTCGTGGGTATCCAGAGTCCTCTTGGAAGGAGAACACAGGGTCGGTGAACGGCGTACAGAAGAAAAACTAAGAGAAGTTTTCCTGAATCTGTAGCGATTTTATTGAGCTCAAGGCAGTGATTTTATAGTAAATTCAAGAAGAAACAGCAAGGAAAGTTGGCAAACTTTCCAGAACTACTGGACAGGTTACTAACAATTTAATTTTCATACATTAATCAAAGTACATAGTCATGGGTCATGGTTGGCAGATTACAGCAAACATGTCTTGCTTTGGTACAGTGTGTGTAATGCCACCATTTACTATTGTATATTTAATTAATAATAGTTTGTTTTTGTTGTGGGGTTAACAAGCGCCAAGGAGGCCTAGCTCTTAGCAATTTTTGCATGAAGTTTAAAGTATAGTAAAAGACCCACTACCCATCTCCATTAACCCATCTATCTTTCCATTTATTATATGTTCCTGTGAAAGGAGGGGGAGAATCAGGGACCCTTTGCATGTTATTTTTAAAGGAGGAGTCCACCATCTGCCTTTAATTAAATAATGCCTCCCGTCATACACAACTGCCACTGGAATTCCCATTTTACTCAGTAACAGTCATGATATAAAACATCATTTTTACCTGATTATCCTATTTTGAACTTTCTTCAAACAATTTATTATTTTGTAATTGGTCCATGATATCACCCAATGTAATGTTGTTTTTCCAATGAATTTTTGCAAGAGCTTTTAAGAAAGGAGGGTCGTACTCAAAAATATTTTTATATTTAATTTGACTAAGATTTACAGAAAGTTCCTGCTACAAGAATGGCCAAGAACTGGGGGAGGTATTTGGATATTATTGCCAACTCCCAGAACATCTAGGTAACTGTCCTTTGTCTATAAGGAACATTTAATTAAACTTGAGAGAGGACTTTGTTGTATTTAGAAAGTATATTGTAACTAAGAAAGACAGCATGCCAAGCCCACCACCAAGGAAGCGTGACATCTTAGGAGAATATCAGGAAATGGTCAAGGCCGAGCACTCTGTCAGGGACCTCCAGGGGGTCAGGCCCCGAAGGACTTTGCTCCCCCGCCTGCCTCGAATATGACTTTTGTCACAGCTCATACGCAAGCGACACTGGAGTTGGTGTAACATCCTTGTTTGTTTCTTTTGCTGTACAGAAGCTTGTGAGTTTTATGGGGTCCCAGTTTTCAGCTGTTGACCTTATTTCCTGTGCAGCTGCTGTCTGATTTAGAAAGTCTTTTCCTACTCCTATGTCTTGTAGTTAGCTACAAACTTTTTTCTTCTATCACCTTCAGAGTTTTGTGTTTCACATTGAGGTCTCTGATCCATCTGGAGTTGATTTCTGTACAGGATGACAGGTAGGGGATTATTTTTGTTCTTCTACATTTGGTGATCCAGTTTTGCCAGCACCATTTTCTGAAGATGTTATCTTTCCTCAAATGAGCTTTTTGACCCTTTTATCAAATATGAGGTGGCTGGAATTGTATGAGTGTAAGAATAGATCTTCAATTTTGTTTCATTGATCAATGAGTCTCTTGTTGTGCTAGTACAAGTCTGTCTTTAGGCCTGTAGTATACCTTGAATTCTGGTAAGGTGATTACCCCTTTATTGCATTTTTCACTCCAGGTTGTTTTAGCTATTTGGGGTCTTTTGTCTTTCCATATGAATTTAAAGATTTTTTCCAAGTCTGTTAAGAAACCCTTGGGGATATTTATTGGGATTGCATTGAATCTGTATATTTGGGTAGAATGGACATTTTTACTGTATTAATTTTCCAATACATGAGAATAAAAGGTTTTTCCATCTTTTGATGTCATCTTCAATCTCCTTCTTCAGGGGTTCAACTTTTTTGTTGTTGAGATCTTTGGTGTCTTTGTTGAGATTTATTCCCAGGTATTGTATTTTTGAGGCTCTTGTGAGAGGGAAGGTCTCCTTATATTCCTTTTTCAGTTGCTCGTTGTTGGTGTAAAGAAAGGCTACTGATTTTTATAAGTTAAATATACTGCCACATTACTGAAACTCTTAATTGATCCTAGTAGTTTTCTGGTAGAGTTTTTAGCATCCTTCAGGTAAACTATCATATCATTTGCAAACAGGGATAGTTTGACTTCTTCTTTTCTAATTAGTACTCCTTTAATTTCCCTTTTTGTTTTATTGGCCTAGCAAGCATTTCAAGCACTATATTGAAAGAGGAGTGGTGATAGGGAAAAGCCTTGCTGGGATCCCCCCTTTAATGGGAATGGTTCTAATTTTTCTCCATTTAAGATGATGATGGCTGTGGGTTTGTTGTATATGGCTTTGATGATTTTTAGGAATATTCCATTCAGTCCAGTACCCTCTAGAACTTTAAACATGAAGAGGGGTTGGATCATGTCAAATGCTTTTTCTCCATCAATTAAGATGATCATATGTTTTTTTTTCTTTCAGTCCATTTATGTGTTTTATGATGTTTATTGATTTATGTATTTTGAACCACTCTTGTATCTCTGGTATGAATCCAACTTGAACATGATGGATGCTCTTTTTTATGTGTATCTCTATGCGATTTGCAAGTATTTTGTTGAGAATTTTGGCATCTGTGTTCATTAATGAGATGGGTCTATAGTTTTCTTTTTTGGTTGTGTCTTTGCCTGGTTTGGGTATTAGAGTGATGATGGCTTCATAGAAGGAGCTTCAGAGATTTCCCAGTGTTTGTGTCCTTCTGAGTAGTTTGAGTAGTAATGGTTGTAAGAACTCTTTAAATGTTTTTATATAATTGTGCTATAAAACTATCTGAGCCTGGGCTTTTTTTTAGTTGGGAGGGTTTTTATTTCATCTTAAATTTTCTTAAATGTTATGGGTCTGTTTGAGCTGTCAACCTCCTCTTAGTTAAGCTTTGTTAGTTCCCAGGATTTCAGATATTCGTATATTTCTCTTAGGTTTTCAAACTTAGTAGAGTATAGATTTTTGAAGTATTCTCAAATGATTTTATGGATCTTTTCTTTATCTGTTGTGATATTTCCCTTGTTATCATGAAGGCTATTAATTTGGAGTTGCTCTTTCTTTCTTTTGGTTAACTAAGCTAGAGTTATATCTATCTTGTGTATCTTTTCAAAGAACCAGCTTTTGGATTCATTGATTTTTTGTATTGTTTTCTTTGTTTCTATTTCATTGATTTCTGCTATGATTTTTGTTATTTCTTCCTGTCTGTTGGGTTTAACATCCATTCATTGTTGCCTCTGAAGTGTTTTTATAGCTGTAGTTGTAGATCATTTATTTGATCCCTTTCTGTTTTTTGATGTGGGCACTTAGTTCTATAAATTTCCCTCTTAGGACTGCTTTGAAATTTTTCCCAAGTGTTTTTTTGTGTTGTACTGTCCTTTTTGTTCCATGAATACTTTTATTTCATTCTTTATTTCTTCCCTGATCCATTCATTATTGAGGATAGTGTTGTTTAGTTTCCATGCATTCTTGTAGTTAGTGGGGCTTATTCTGGTGTTAATATTGAGCCTTATTTGACTGTGGACTGATAGAATGCATAAAATAATTTCAATCCCTTTATATTTTTTGAAGTTTCTTTTGTGTCCCAGTATGTGTTTGATTTTGGAAAATGTTCCATGGGGTGATGAATAGAAAGTATATTCTCTGGTGTTTGGATGAAATATTCGGTAGATGTATGTGAGGTCCATTTGTTGTATTGTATTGTTCAATTCAAATGTCTCTCTGTTCATTTTTTGTCCAGTTGGTCTATCCAAGGGGCTCAGTGGGGTATTGAAGTCCCCCACTATTAGTGTGTTGGGATTAATCTATGTCTTGTGGACCCACATATTTGTGTTTATAAGGTTCAGTGCACCAGAGTTTGGTGCATACACATTTAGGACTGTGATGTTTTCTTGGTTAATTGTTCCTTTGATAAGGATGTAGTGGCCCTCTTTGTCTCTTCCGATGGCTTTACTGTGAGGTCTATTTTGTATTATATTAGAATGGGAACTCTTACTTGCTTTCTGGTACCATTTTCTTTGAATATATTGTTCCATCCTTTCACTTAGAGTTGGTGTCTATTCTTGAAGGTGAGATTGATTTCTTTTTTTTTTTTTTAGATTTTCATTTTTTATTGATGCTTTGTGTATTTCATACATCATTTTCCAATTCAGTTCAGGCACATTTCCCTTACCCTTTCCCCCACCCCACCCTACCCCATCCCAAATCATGCACTGCCATAACTGTCCTGCATCTTTCTCTCTGTTTTTTTTTCATTTTTTAACAATAAGTGATAATTTATGAGTACAAGCATCCTTCATGTAAAACCAATTTGCAAGCAGTTGTGCCCAAACCCACACAGCTCATGGGTCCCACCATCCAGCAGGGGGTGTTTGTATGTTCAATCAAGTTGATCAAATGATTGTCCCAGACTTATTGGGGCTGTAGTTTTATCACCATCACCCCAATCCATTGCACTTACATTTCTAACCATCTACCCACGGCCATCTTCCGCAGAGTTTGTTCCCGTGAGGCTTAGAAAAGGGGCAGCAGGAGGAATGAGAAGCAAACAGTCACTTTCTCTGGGGGGCTATTTGCTTGGCTCTGTGTTCAGTTGCGGCCGTTTCCTTCATGGGGCTGGGAACAGTTATGGGTCCAGGAATAACCTTTCAATCCTATTAATGAACCACAAGCATGTAGATAGAATGGTATTTTACAGACAGCACGAAGTGTTATGTTAGGTTATTTTGGTATAGACAAAGATATTGGGGAATGGTAATGTTAATCCATGGAATTAACATGGGTTTTGTGTTTTTGGTTTTTTCTCTTAAATATGAAAGGGTCTTACAGTGGCTTATATAACATGTCCGAACCATTAGAGGATGTAGTTCCTGTGGCATCAGCCCATGGGTTATTCCTTCCCCAAGGAGAGACGAATAGGCCAATTAGATTTGGGATATACAATATATGGCTGGCCTCTGTTGCACAGTATTGCCAGGCAGATGTGGTGTAGCTGGTGCAAAAGGGGGGATAAAGATAGATATCAAACCTTTTTTGTCAAAACATTGCAATTCATGATCTTAAAACTAATTACGGAAAAAGATTGTAATGTTTCCAACAGGTCAAAATGTCCACCAACTTAATTTCTGAGAAAGAAAAAGATACAGCTTGGCATTGAGTAGGATATACCAGAAATTGCCAGCAGAAAGGTTGGCCCGTCTAACATTGAAAGGAAGAAAAGTTTCAGATTGCTACAAACTCAAACCTCTCTGTGGAGCCTACTTGTAACAACTATTTAAAATGAGTCCTAATGAAACTTACCTTCTAGGTGTGCAAAGGTTTTAATCACAAGAGACTTCTTAGCGTCCCCCCCTTAGAACAATGAGAAATGATGATGATGATGATGAAGGTCATCTCCAACTGTAATTGGAGACAATACTGTTATAGAAGTAATCTCTTATATAAAACCCTCTGTAAGATAATAGACATAGAAAACTGTGAAAGGATTCATTCTCTATTCAGAACACAAAATATAATACTAAAGGTCCTGCCTTAAGACTATGCACTTAAGCAAATAAAATAAGAGGAGCTCTGACACAGCATGGAATTATTCTACCAGGGAGATGTTTGGCCAGGGATCCACAGAAGCCACAAAAGGTAAAGACTTCTCGAATTATATATATATAATATATATATATATATATATATATATATATATATATATATACACCGCACTAATAGTCATGGTAGGTTACTTTGGTATAGACACATATGTTTGGATGGTAATGTTAATCCATGAATTACATTTTTTTCCCTGTTAAATATGAAAGGGTATTACTGTGCTTTAACATCTCCTAACCTATAGGGGATGTAAGCTTGTGGCATCAACCGTGGGGTTATTCCTCCAAGGAGAAGATCCAATAGCCAATTAGATTTGGATATACAGGCATATGGCTGCCTCTGCTGCACAGTATTTCCAGGCAGGTGAGTGTAGCTGGTGCTGGGGTGGAGTCTTGCTTGACTCAAGGAGACCCATATTTGCTTTATTGGTTAGTGGCCTTTGGTAACACTCTCTGGTATTTCAGAGGCCATCCGTATACACTTGTATGATGTGGTCCTCAATACATCTTTCCCATATTAATGTTCAGGTCTTTGGCAGCATGGCCTTATCACCTCTCTTCTTTGCAGGTATCCCAGTTTAGAGGCAAGGAGCCTTTTACCTTTTCTGGGGGCCTTGAAATCCCCTGGGCCAACATCTCCTTGGTATAGAATAATCCATTTGCGATGTCAGAGCTCCTGTATCGATATACTTTGCTTAAGTGCATAGCTTAAGGACTTTAGTATTATATTTGGTTCTGAATAGAGAGAATAATCCTTTCACAGTTCCTATGTCTATTATCAATTAAAGAAGGCAGTTTTTTACCGGTTTTATAAGAGATTACCTCTACAATAGTTTGTCTCCAATTTACAGTTGGAGAACGACCTCATCATCATCATATTTCTCCTTGTCCTATGTGTGGGGAGGCCAGAAAGTCTCTCGTATTAAACCTTTGTGGCACCTAGAAGGTAAGTTTCGTTAGGACTCATTATAAATAGTTGTATTGGAAAATGATGTATTGAAATACACAAGCATCAATAATATATATATATATTATTGATATATTATTGATATATGGATATATATATATGCATATGATATATGTTATATAATCTATACATAATAATATATGATTATAATATATGCATATAATATATATGTATATAATATATATATATATATAATATATGCATATATTATATCTATATAAAATGTAATATATATCTCTTTCTCTTTTCATTTCAGCCTGGAGTCTTTTCAGTGTTTCCACTTACTTCCAGATTCTGTCATTCTCTCCCTCTAGTTCTTTTCAGAGTTTGTTTTTTTCTCTTCCTGTAGTTCTTTTCAAATTTCGTGTTTCTCTTCTTATGGTTCTTTTTGGAGTTTGTCATTCTCTCCCTCTAGCTCTTTCTGAAGTTTCTCATTCTGTCCTTCTAGATCCTTCCTCTGTTTTTCATTTTCTCCCCTTAGTTCTCTGATTTGTACTTTATGTTCCTTGATTTCTTTGAATATTTTTTTTTTTTTTTATTTTTTTTCACAACATTTTATTATATATATATCAATATATTTATAATATAGGTAATCATATAATATATAAAACACTCTCTCATGTGAGCTGTTTGTCTTGGATTCTGGTCAATTCTGGCTGTTTCCTTTCATGGGCTGACAGTCTGTCCAGGAATAACCTTTCGATCCTACTAATGATGCACAAGCAATTAGATATATAGGTATTTAAGCAGCATTAATAGTTATGGAAGGTTACTTTGTTATAGACATATATGTTTAGATGAGATGTTGATCCACGAACTACATTTTTCCTGTTTTCCTTTAAGGTCTGTGTCTTGGTTTCCTTCCAGGGAGATCTCTTGGTAGGAGTCTTCTGTTGGACTGGTAGAGTTTGGTATAGATTTATTATGAGCTTTTCCCATGTTGGTTTTTCGTTGTGTCTTTGCCATGTGGATTTTTTTCCTCATTTGTTTGTCTGTCGTTTTGGATTCTGATGTCTCAATGTTGGCTGTGAAGACTAAGTTCACTTTCACTGCTAGATAGTCTGCACCACACACCACCAGTTTGAGTGGATTGAGGGGTGTTGCTCCTTTTGCACATGCACCAGTACCCTGTTGACCTGCTGGGACCCTGTCTAAGCGCACCCATGCCATGGTGGTCCCTGAAACCCAGGTGGGAGGTTCTGGAGCTGGATCTTGGGAACCAAAACTGCAAGGTAGTTCTGCTTCACCAAGTCGCTGTGCTATGCCCATGCTGTGGTGGTTTCTGGAACCCAGGTGGGAGGCTCCATGGGTGGGTCTAGTGCACCAAAGCCCAATGTAGTTCACCCTTTCCTGGGTGCTGCACTATGTTCATGCCGCAATGGTCTCTCAATTTTTTTTATTTCATCCTGTGATTTCTTTAGTATTTTCATTTATTTCTGGAGCTTGTATTTCTCTCCTTCTTTGTCCTTGATTCTCTGTTCAGTTTCCTGTTTCATTTCAGCATGGGATCTTTTCAGTGTTTCTACTTCCTTCTAGCATGGTCCTTCTCTCCCTCTAGTTCCTTCCAGAGCTTTTCATTCTCTGCCTTCAGTTATTGGATTTGTTCTTTGCAGTCCTTAATTTATTTGAGTATCTCTATGATTGCTCTTTTAAAATCTGTGTCCTGGGTTACCTCCAGGGAGAACTCATTGCTGGAGTCAACTATAGGACTGATAGAATTTGATGGAGATATATTGTTTGCATTTCCCATGCTGTTGATTTCTTGTTGTGCTTTTGGCATATGGATTTGAAATGTTAATTGTAATGTAACGTGAAATCAGAGTGTTTCTTCGTTGGGTTCAGGCCTGTTCCTCTAGGTTGGCTTCAGAGTGTCAGGTTTGGTGTCTCTTCTGTCACCTTGTGCCCCCAGTCTCTACAGCTGTTCTCACCAGGATGGCCACACTATGGGGATGGGGGCAGTGTTTGACCCAGATGCATTTTCCTATGAGTCATGCAGAGGTGCAAAGAGGTGCCTGGACCCTCACTTGTGCAATGAAGAGTTGATTTTCTTTAGGGGTGTGACACTAAATAGGTTATCCAGACTCTAGTGAATGGACTAACAAAGTGAGATATTTTGAGACACAAACTTGACTTCTAAGCCTTAATATATATGACAGAGTACGTTAAACCAAGTAGAGAACTATATAAGAAGAATTAAATAGGGAAGGACAAAATTTGATCAAAATATATTGTATGAAATTCACAAAGCTTCAGAGTAAAAAAAAAAAAAAAAAACCAGCTACACTTCATCTGCCTGGAAATACTGTGCAGCAGTGGCAGCCATATGTCTGTATATCCCAAATCTAATTGGCTATTAGCTCTCTCCCTGGAGGAATAACCCACTGCTGATGCCACAAGCTTACATCCTCTAATGGTTAGGAGATGTTATAAACCACATGAAGACCCTGCCATACTTAACAGAAGAAAATGTAATTCATGAATTAACATACCATCCAAACATCTGTGTCTATACCAAAGTAACCTACCATAACAATTAGTACTGTTTAAATACCTATATATCTAATTGCGTGTGCTTCATTAGTAGGATCGAAAGGCTATATATTATACTGTTTAAATACCTAAATATCTAATTGCATGTGCTTCATTAGTAGGATCAAAAGGTTATGCCTGGACAAGCTGGAATCCCATGAAAGAAAACAGCCAGAATTGACTAGAGAAAGTAGAATGTTTTGCTTCTCATCTACATGTGCCCCTTTTCTAAGCCTAGGGAACAATCTGTGGAAGAGGGGGCGTGGTAGAATGTAAGGGCTGAGATTGGGGTTAATGGTGCAACTACAGCAATATAGACTGGACACTCATTTGATCAACTTGATTGACCATACAAGCCCCCCCTGCTGGATGGTGGGACCCATGAGCTGTGTGGGTTTGGGCACAACTGCTTGCAAATTGGTTTTACATGAAGGATGCTTGTACTCACAAATTATCACTTATTGTTAATAAAATGAAAACAAAACAAAACAAAAAAGCAGAGAAAGATGCAGAAAACTTACGGCAGAATGCATGATCTGGGATGGGTAGGGGTGGGGTGGGGGAAAGGGAGGGGGATATATGCCTGAACTGAATTGGAAAATGATGTATGAAATACACAAAGCATCAATAAAAAAAAAAAAAAAAAGTTCAAAACCTGCTATTTTAAGTACTGCCACCAGAGGGCTTCATACTCAACTAAATAAGTTTATTTTATTTAACTAAATAAGTGATGCTGCAGGTTTTTCCCATATCAAATTTTCATGGAACTGTGGTTTGACATAATGACCAGCAGAGGGCGGGAGGAGCTTTGCTTCATACTGTAGAGAATTCTAAGTAGAATGAAACCTCTGTAGTTTGTAGCTAAAATCATAGGACTAATTAATTAAATGTTACAAAATTTTGCTGTTTCATTACAAAGAAGGAAAAATAATTCACAAGAGCCTAAGGAAAATTA
Source organism: Rhizomys pruinosus (assembly GCA_009823505.1). Classification (NCBI taxonomy): domain Eukaryota; kingdom Metazoa; phylum Chordata; class Mammalia; order Rodentia; family Spalacidae; genus Rhizomys; species Rhizomys pruinosus. The sequence continues at coordinate 1,646,708 of VZQC01009956.1, forward strand.
GAAGGCTCACAGTCTGAGAGGCTCTGCTAGAGCATCCTATAGAAATACAATGAAATAAAATCTCCATATATGCCACCATGCCTGGCTACATTTGAGATTTTTATTAGTAACATGCATGTATGCAAAACATATAAGCTTATATTAGAGCTTCAGCTAGACAACCATATAGATCTCATTTCACTTTTTATTGGAAAGAGAAACATTTCTACATAATGAAATGAATATTAAATTTTAACTTAAAATAAGATTTCTGAAACCCTTTTGAAAGGATCTTCAATAACTTTATAATAATTTTTAATTTGAAATTCCTTTCTTAAGTCTTTATTTTTATTTAATTGTCATTTGGAACATTCTGCATCCTTGTTCTCTACCATATAAATGGTGTGTTAATGTGTGCTCAAGGCTGAAACTTGTCTTTGTATTCATTCAGTATTGAATTTTATGCAGAAGCAGATATTTTAGCAAATTCCAATTCATTAATTTTTAATATACTTTTTGCAAATTATTCTTGTTTGTTGGATTTAAGAATTTATCAATCACCTCAAAGCTGTACAATTTATCCACAGTTTTCATATGAAATGTTCCTGTCTGTGCATTTTGTTACAGTTTAGCCATTCATTTTGAGCTACTTTTGTGTAAGGTGTGAGATCAATTTCAAAGTTTACACTTGTACATCAATATTTGATTTTCTACTGCCATTTGTTGCAATGAATTATTATTATTATTACTTCTATAATTTTACATAATTATATTGACAATACTGAGTCCATCTATTTCTAGGTTCCTGCATTCTCAACCACAGATATATGTGCCTATCTCTTCAGCTATATCATTTTGCTTGACTCTAGAGGGAAATGTTCTGTTTCTTATAATTATGAATGATGGTGCCTGGAAATTTTTCACATAAACCCTTTATTAAATTGAGGAAAATTGTTTCTATTTCTGGTTTTGTTAGAGTATATATAATAAATGAACATTGATATTGCATAAGATTCTGCTTCTATTAATATGGCCTTTTAACATTAACTGTCAACACAATGAATGATATGAATAACCATTTATAAAGTTTGACTCAACCTTGAAATTTTTTATGTGAATCTCAATTGGTAATGTTTTTCATTTATCAATGTATATTATTTGGTATATTATGTTAATGAATATTTAAAATATTTTAAAATTTTATTTCATGTGTATTTTGCCTGTATGTATGTAAGTGGAATAGGGGCCATGCTTGCAGAGGCCAGAAGAGGGCATTAGATCCCTTGAAACTTGAGAGTTAACCAACATGGTTGTTAGCCCTCATGTAGGTGCTAGAAACCAAGCCTGTGACCTCTGCAAGAGCAGCCAGTGCTCTTAACTGATAAAGCATCTCTCCACCCCCAATTTATAGAAAATTTCATGTCATATTCACTGATAAATATTTCTCCCTTTTCAAACTCTTTATCTGATTTTGCTATTATGGAATAGCTTCTTCTTAAATTTTCTGATGAAAAATATGTGAAATTTGTGCTATTTCTCTATTTTTTTTTTTTTTTTTCTTTCAGAGACAAGGTCTCCCTGTAGTCTCAGCTGTCCTGGAACTCGCTATGTAGACAAGGCTGGTCTTGAACTCACAAAGATCTGCCCGCCTCTGCCTCCCAAGTGCTGGGATTAAAGGAGTGTGCCACCATACCTGGCAACTATTTCTCTATTTTTGAGGAGAGATATTAGACAGTCTCACTGTTTAGTTCAGGCTAGACTTGAGCCCTAGAACCTCCTGACTCATCTTTCTGAGTTGTTCTTAAAAATTTGATAGAGTTCATCAATGACAGCATCTTGGACTCTGATGTATTTTATGTTCAGCCAAACATTACCAAATGTTGCATAGATTCCTCCCTGGAAGTACCTACACACATGGTTTCTCTGCCACCTGTAATTCCCAAGTCAAAAAACAAGGAACTGCTCTCCAAACCACAGTCCAGGGAATTCTAGCCAGTTTAATCAGGCTTGATTACAGAGTGAATGGTGGAAAACATCACTTCCAGGATGAGCAATGATCCCCCTCCATTCATATCCATCCAAAGTCCCAGCATGAATTCAGTGATCTCCGTCCAAGATGCCAAAATGGAGAGAGTGAGCTGCTGCCACCTGGCATCTTTTTTACATGCTCCTGTCTCCCCCCACACCTCCCTGCCCCGTGCAGTCAAGATTGTATGGCTGGTTGGGCAGGGTGGTAGGCTTCCCCCTCCCCATTTTTTTCCTTCAGAAGAACCAGTTAAGTTCACAATCTTAGAAAGACTGGAGCTCATAGGCATGAGAAAGTATTGAATGTGCACCTGCCTCTTCCAAAGGAGTCCATGGGTCTTGGAGCGAGTGAGAAAGAGAGAAAGAAAGAGAGAAAGAGAGAGAGGGGGAGAGGGAGAGGTGAGATGATTTATTTTTATCTTTTTCTTCTATGTGGTGAGAAATGAAGCTCTCATCTGCTCATCTTATTTTTCAAGGGACTGTTGGCTCATATCTGAGGTTTTGATTTTCTTCCTACTTATAAAACAAAAATAGCAAAAGCACAAACATCTAAACAAATACTGACCATATTTTTTCACAGCTCACAATAAACTCTGTTGAAAGAACCTCATACATACACACTCAAGGGGATAAGGGGGCTTGTTCTTCTTAGTGTTTAGTAGTATAGGACAGGTTCCCTCTCCTAAAAGAGGGCTGATTGCCCCATAGCTCCAAGCTATGTCAGGACTGGATTTGGCTAAACTGGTCTGGACCAGTCAGCTGAGAGGCCCAGCTGGGAGAAAAAAGCCCCAGGGCTTGGTCACCATTTTAACAACTTAATCTATGGGCAGAAAATCAAATATTTGGAATATATTTTAGTAAGGGCATCACAACAGTTAAATAAAATAATATCACAGTGGCTTCCCCACTGGGGCCTATAACTTCCCCCACCACTGGGGTTTGCCCTGACTTACTGTACCAGATGTGTGTTCCTCTCCTAGGTATGGGCCTGACCCAACTGGAAATTTGGGTTGCACACCTACTAGGTGGAAATTTGCTGATTGTACACATATTAGGCGGGCCACTATCACACCAGCAGGAGCATCTCGGTGAGCATTCTGGTAACACAGCACACAAGGCCCATCATAAGCAGAAGTGTGGGAGACAATTCTCCTCCAGTCATCTGTATAGCACCTTCTGAAACTAGGAAGGCCACCCATCCTGTGTTAGGGAGTTTCCTTCTTATTCCTAGCTTGATTTCTCCCTCTTTTGTGCTCACATCATGCAGAGTCTTCAGCAATAGGATCTTACCATCTACTCCTTATGTGTGACCAACACTAGAGGCAATATCCTTTATTGTTTGATGGGCCTACAGGGCCTCCCTGGACAAGAGCTCATAAGGGATCAACCCACCCCTAGTACTGGGATATTCATTTAACAACTGTATAACTTCTGGAAGGTCTTTTTTCCATTCCTGTAGGGTTCCTTATATGCTGAAAGCTTTTAATTGTTCCATTAATAACCCATTTTTTTTTCTCAATGAACCCTGCCCAAGTAAGGTTGTCAGGAAGGTGAAAACACCATTGAATCTGTTAATCTCAGCCAGGTTTGCACATCAGTACATATGAAGTGAGTGCCACTGTCACTATCAATTCTTTGTAGGTGCCAATAGCTGACACTGAGTTGTATCAGGGCCTTAATAATAGCCTCACCAGTTGCTCACCTGCAAGGAAAGGACTGAATGTCTGAAGAAGGCCAGTGGCAGTGTCCACACAAGTGACACAAGTGAGAGCATACTTACCTCTTTCACTGGCTGAAAAGGGCCCTATATAATCTATTTGGCAGTCCCTTACCAGGGAGGCTGACTTATTCATGTGTCCATCATGGCTTCCAACTTTCAGGGCCATAACTGAGGACAAGCCTCACAGGCCTGGACAGCCTGTTGAATGTCAGCTTACTTTATCAGGAATCCAGCCCCTTTGGCTATTCTCAATCATATGTTTGCTTCCCCCATGGAGACTTGATATGGATCCAGTGAGCTGCTTCTAGGGGAATCTGGAGGCAAATAGCCCTTACTTTGTCAATAGCATCAGCTTTCTGGTTTCCCAGGGGACTTACCAGGTGGTGGGATGCCACATGGCAAACTAGCAGGGTCACTATTTGTTGTTGCATCTTATTATATATCTCCTTCCACATCTCTTGTCCTCATAGTGGCCGCCCCATTACCTACCAGCATTCTTTCTTCCATTGGGCCATCCACAGAGTTAGTTTTTGAAGACTGCCCAACTTTCAGTACATATGGTTACTGGCCAGGGCTCTTGTGTTATTTCTACATATATGGCTCTTAATTCAGCCTATTGAATGCTTTATCCTTCTCCCCTATCCAGCCATATAGTGTCAGTGTTAATATGTACTGCCACAGCTACCCATTCTTGTTTGTCTCCCCTGCTGGTGACATCACTATATCTATCATCATCAGTAATTGGGGGATTCCCTTCTAAAACTATGTCTGGCTTTTCAGGGGTGATCATTTATAGGAGGTGAAGGGAGAGTCTTGGTGCTTTGAAATAACATTGGCCTAGTACTGCCTGCATGGCATTGGTGATTGGGCTGACAGACAACACCCTTTGCTGTTGTAAATATGTGTGCCTAGTTTGCAGTGTTTATTTTGTGCTACCCCAGACAGAGGTTTAGCTAACATGCTCTCCACCCGTCCCTTCATGGAGTATACAGTTTTTAGAGTGACTGAGGCAGGGCCTGTAATTTATTCCACTTGTTGCAATGCTTTGTACACCACAATCAGCTGCTGTTTTAGTGTTGTGTACCTGGATTCTGCCCCTTTCCATCACTGAGACTGGAACCTAATTGGGATGGTCTATTCTGGTTGTTTTTGCCATAAGCCCCATCCACAGCCCTAAGGACTTCTGATGACTTCCAAGTGGAAGGGACATTGAGGTATTGGGCCATAACAGCAAGGACCTTGGCCTGTTTTAAGGCCTTTGGGGCCCTTATGTTCCTGTCCTATGTACCACCTCTTTTTACTAAGTTATACGGGGGCAGGTGACCTGAATAAGGAGAAGTACCAAAATTTGCAAATACCCTAGACTCCCCCAAAATACCTTCAACTGCTTTTCATTTATTAGTCCTGGCTGCTGAGCTAGGTATCATGCGAGTCCTGCCTGACCATATAATCTCTAGAAATGTTACTCTTGTACTGGGACCTTGTACATTATGCAGGTTGATTTACCAGCCAAGTGGGCTTCCAAGTCTGTAAGGCATTCAGAAGTAAACATTACATCATCTATATAGTGGAACCTCTTCACAAAGGCAAGGAAAGGTAACAGGAAAGGTCTTGGATAACCATCCCATGACAAACAGTGGGGCTGTGGAAATAACCTTGGAGAAGTACTCTGCAGGTCCACTGCCTTCCACTCTAGGTGAAGTATGAACTGGTTTTAAGATTAGCAGCTAAGGGAATACTAAAGAACATGTTAGCAAGGTCCACTGAAGCATGGAAAGACCCCATTTCTTGTACCAGCTGTTCTTTTAGGATCACAATGTTGGGGACCACTGTATGGATGGAAGGTACCAATTTATTTAATGCTCCATAATCTACAGTCATTCTCCAGGAGCTATCTGGGTTCTTGATAGGTCATACAAGACTACTGAAAGGGCTTTGGGTGGGGTAGATAATCTCCATCCTCTCTAGCTCCTGTATGGTTTCTGTGATCTCATCTTGACCTCTAGGCAATCTATATTGCTTGATATTCACCACCCTTCTCAGGGTGAGCAATTTGAATGGCTCTCATTTTTCCCATCCCTGAGTAATTGCTTTTAGTGGTCATACCCTCAAACAGAACTCACCAACAGTGGTATGCAGAGTATGTCCCAGGAGTGCATCCAGCCTTAGAATGTTCTCTTATAAAGGTGAGATGCACTCCTTGTACTCCTAGGGATGATAATTGACCACCCCTAGATTGAGTCTAGTCTATTTCACATGTACAGTTTTATCCCTATACCATCCATGGCTACTCATTGGCCCTGATATTGTGAGAACTGCTGTGAATCAAAGTACACTCTCCCCTAATATCTACTAGAGCCCGAGCCCGCTTGTTTTGTGTATTAGTGGAGGACTAATAGATTCTCAATTCAACATTGTGAATTGCAATCCAGTCACCCATTGTGGCCCTCACCTGTGGGCACTCTTGGCCACCCCTTTAGGAATAGCTGGGGTGGGGTCTACCATCCCATGATGCTGTTCTCTTCAGGAACAGGTGGTATTGTTGATGTCACAGGCACCTCCATTCTCTTTTGTCTCTCCCTCCTGTGGTAAACTGCCTGTCTGGTCTTAAATCCCTCTTTAGATTCACTAGCACAGCCTTTGATTGCCCATCCACTTTTGTCTCTGGCAATCCCCACCCTGTACAGATCCAAACATTTCTGGGCTTGGGAAATGTGAAGGGGCCTTTTTGCAGGTTCCTGCCCTTCCCCATGTCTACCTGCTTTAGCATATTTTGAAACGAGTTTACATGCTGGTTCAAATCGTTTAAGGCAGCTAAAGCTTCTCCTGCCTCATAAAGTCCACACCCAACCATGAGGCTCAGCACTACCACCCCACCGTAACTCTATACCAGTCTCATCGGCCTTGCTGGGGCTGTGCTTAATCTATTTCTTTCTTAATTCTCCAGTAAAAACAGTTGCAGAGATTCCTCCTGGGAAGTACCGCATACACGTGGTGTTCCACTTCTGCCACCCATGGTTCCCAAAACAAAACAAGGAAAGGCTCTCCATACCACTGTCCAGGGACACTAGCCTGTATACTCAGGGTTCTTATAGAGTGAATGGGAGAAAAATAACTTACAGGACAAGCAATGATACCACGCCCCTCATGTCCATCAAAAGTCCCAGTGTAGACTCATTGACCTCTGCCCACGACGGCAAAATGGCGAGAGCAAGCCATCAAAACATGCCTTTATTTTATAAGCCCCTAGCTCATTCCTCTTTTGGAGTCAAGGTTGTCTGGCTGATTGGGCAGGGTGGTTGGCCTTCTGGCCCTCCCCTTTCCTTTAGAAGAACTAGTCAAGTTCACAATCTTCGAGAGGTGGGAGGAAGCATTGGATGGTGAGAAAACATCCTGCGTCAAAAGCCCAGCCCACAATCGAGGACCACCATCTTACACCTAATGATGGATAAATGCATCCTCAGATGATGTCATTATTTTTCAGACTTCACAGAGTGGCTTTTCGAAAGCTTTGAAGTACTAGCTCCATCATTTAATGCAACCCTTCTAGGGACTCAATACAAATGTATAAGCCTGCTGATAATCACAACATGATGTACTATTTCTCACTAATTTTTATAATTAAAATACACTCAGAAAGAACAATAAAAACATATAATACTAAATGCACAGGATAGAAGTACACTTGTTAATAGTATCACTGAGTTTATCTATCTGCATAGTTATATTGCAATAATTTATATAACTGTTATACAAGTTTGTTTATAACAGCACCAGCACACAGATTTTGAGGATGTGTTATTTAATGGCATCACTAAGCATAGAAATTTTATTTTTTATTTATTTATTTATTTATTTAAATTAATTTATTTTTTAAGGGATTCTACAATACAATGTCACAGTTGTTTGCAGATAGCATTGACGTCACTCATTATGTCATACAATCAGGGAATTGGTGCATTTTGCAAGTATCTATGTCCAAATTTTGAACAACCCAAGGTTCCCATAGACCAGTTGGAGAAGCTTGTATGCACAGACATGTTGATCAATCAGGAGTCCAGATTATATTCCTGTAGTCTCATGATTCACCCCTATCTCTCCACAGCCCTTACAATCTACCACGCCTCCTCTTCCGTAGTTTGTTCCCTGGGCTTTGGGAAAGGGGCACAAGTGGGTGAGAAGAAAACAGTCTAATTTCTTTGGAGTTGTCATTTTGGACTCCAGTCTGTTCAGGTTGTTTCCTTTCATGGATTGACAGCTTTCCAAGTGATACCCTTTTTAGTCATATTAACAAAGCACAAGCTATTGGATGTACAGGCATTTAAGCAGTACCACTTATTATGTCAAGCTAAGCTGTGAGCATAGACACAGATGCTTGGATGGCATGCTAATCCGCAAACTGTGGTTTCTCTATAAAGGGTGACAAGTTCTTACTGTGGCTCACAACATTGCCCAACCACCCGAGGACACAAGCTTGTGGCATCAGCTGTGAGTTATTCCTCCAAGGAGAGAGCTAATAGCCAAATAGATTTGGGATATATATATAGACACTTGGCTGCCACCATTGCACAGTATCTCCAGGCTGTTGAGGTGTAGCTGATATTGACGGAGGAGTCTTGCTTGTCTCAGGGAGACCAATATTTTGCTGTATTGCTTTAGTGGCCTTTGGTAACGCTCTCTACCTTTTCAGAGGCCGGTTGTACGCTAGCAAGTGACATCTCATAACATTTTTCATGCTCACACCAGGTCTTTGACAACAGGGACTTACTGCCTTTCTCCTTGCATATATCCCACTTATAGGCAAACGGCCTTTATAATTTGGGGGGAGCGGGTTTGAATCCCCTAGCCAACATCTCCTAGGCAGAATAATTCATTGCTGATGTCAGAGCTTTCCTGTAGTAATATATTTTTTTAATTTTTTATTTACTTCTGTTTGTGTATCAATGTACTGTCTGCACGCAGGTCTGTGCTCCCGTGTCATGCAAAGCCGCGGAGGTCAGAAGAGGGTCTCAGATTCCCCTGGAGCTGGAGTTCTCCTGGAATTGGAGTTTCAGACGGCTCTCGGCCGCCATGTGGGTGCTGGGGATCGAACCCGGGTCCTCTGCAAGAGCAGTCAGTGGTTGGCGCTCTTAACCGCTAGGCCATCTCTCCAGCCCCCAGCATAGAAATTTTAAATTAAGAATTTTTATTGATGTATATTCATGTTATGTAGTGAGAGCTTTTATGAACTGTTTCTTTGAACTATATTTTCACCACCATAACCTCTCCTTTATTCCTGACCCATTCCATTTCCATTAATCTCTATCTTTCCCCTTGTCTAACTTCTTCATTCCTGTATATAACTATAAATCACAAGCTCTATCTATTTAAAATCTAGTATTCACAAATGTGAATCTCCCTCTCCTTCTCTCTTACACACATACTTCTACGTAGTTTTCTTTATTAATTTATACACTGACAGGCACTTAGGCTGATTCCATAACTTTGTGAGTAGTGTTATAATAAAAATGAATGTATCCAGATGTCTCATGATTCAAGTTCATCCACTAGTTTCTACTCAGTCTATCTAGAGTCATTCTCTTAAAGAAGATCAACTCTTCCTCACCCAGAGGAAATCAGCTCCTTGGCTAAGGTTAGGACCTGTTGACCCTGCCCATTTCCCCATATCTATTCTGATTTTCTGTATGATTAAGGCTGCATGGGTCTTGTGCATGTGCTGTCACCATTGCTGTAAGTTCATATAAGCAAGTTCCCAGAGGCCTGGAAGACTCTGTGATCTTATGTGTATGCACCAATCCTGGTTCTGACAATGTGCCCCTTAGTCTATAAAGGTCCCTGAGCCACAGGTGGGTGAGTTTTAATATGGGAGTCCTATCCAGGGACATGCTATTTACAGACTCTTATTCTCTATCCTTTGGTCAGTTTCGCCTTCTGGGTGCATCATACCATGTTGCATGAGAATGCTTTACTGGTGAGAGTTGAATAATGAAATAATACTCTATACCCCCTGTTCTGCTATGTTCCATGAACCTTAGGTGTAGAGGTTCCACTGTAGATGTGTCATTGAGAACTGAGAACTTCTTAGACACATATCTGTTGTGTGTGACCAGTTGTAGGACTCTGTAATACTGAACATCCATTTCAAAAAGAAGTTTCTCTAATATGTTGGCCATTTGTTTGATTTCTTTTCAGCTAAATTAAAAGTCATATGCAATGGAATTTTTAAAATTTGCTTGATATTTATTATATGAAATGCCCCAAAACTCAATAAAGTATTTTAAAAATTGGGGGATGGAACTAAACTGAAAAGTCACAAACAAGTCATATATGTGGACAACATAGTACATCTTATTTCACTCAGAATGTCTAAGAAATAAAAAAAAATTACAACAAATTCTTGCCAGGATGTGGGAAAGGGTCAAGACTTATTTACTCTTAGTTGGTGTACAAACAAACTATGGAAATCAGTATGGAGGGTCTTCAAAAATCTAGAAGTAGATAAAAGATATAATCTAATGATACCAGTGCCAGGCATATTCTGCAAGGAAAGTATACCATATTATAGGCATACTTTGTCATCCATGCTCATCACTGCTCTATTGACAGTGAAACAATCCAGATGTCTGTGAACTTATGACTACAGTATGAAATGTGGTACATATACACAATAGATAAAGAAAAGGGAAATTATGGAATTCACAGATAAATGGTTGGAGCTGAAAACTCATTTTGAGTGAGACCTGCCAGACCCAGTGAGACAAATGTTGCATGTTCTCTCTCCTATATTGTTCCTAGTTTTTCATCTTTAGTCATTTATTTTAATTTGAGTGCCCATTGAATGTAAGAAACTAGTAAGGTGCAATGTAAGTTAGATTTCAAGAAAGGAGAAAAGAACACAATCTTAAGAAGGAAGGGTAATAATGGAAGGAAAAGAGAAAAATGGGTTGGGGTGAGGGCATTGAAGAGGAAGGAGCATGGAGTATTATAATTTACATTAATACATTTGAAAATGCCACATGGAAACCTGTTTGGATTCTTTTCAAATCTTAACTTTTAATATTTGTATATATAATGTTTTAATGGCACTAGACACAAAAGATCCCCCACAAGCAGAAACGGATGCTGGTATTTTCTTTAGGTTTCTGCAGATATTACATTTGAAATATTCATATAAGCTTCTATTCCTACTACTACATCCTATGGTACAGTCATTCTGAACTCAGGCGTATATTGAGCATATGCAGACTACCAATATTTTTTTTATGTGTATGAATGTACTGTCTGCATGTAGGTTTGTGCACCCGTGTCTTGCAATGCCGTGGAGGTCAGAAGAGGGTGTCGGACTCCCCTGGAACCGGAGTTCTCCTGGAATTGGAGTTACAGACGGTTCTCAGCCGCCATGTGGGTGCTGGGGATCGAACCCGGGTCCTCTGCAAGAGCAGTCGGTGCTTTTAACCGCTATGCCATCTCTCCAGCCCACTACCAATATTCTTAGCACACTAGGTGAAGCAAAAATACAGGGCATGCCCTATTTTCTGCTAGCACTTGCTCAGAAGTCAAGAGTCAGCTTTCTTGTCAGCAGGCTCCATTTCTGAATATCCCCACAAGTTGGGATGATGTGTGATGGTTTGGAGGTCTAGGATTAGCCACTGGGAGGGAGTGTCTTGTGATATAGATGCTGCCCACCAAAGGTGTAATTAAGCTACTGGCTGTTTGTAAATAAATGGATTTCATGGATTTGCACCACCTGACGTGATCGCTGGACTGTAACAGCAGGTGTGTTCTTTTTAGCTCATTTGGTCTTGGGAGCCAGCAGCTCTGCAACTGCGTGTTTGGCCATGGGACTATAAATCACACAGCAATGCTTTGCTATGGGACCATCAGTCCCTCAGCTGCGTGTTTAGATGCAGGGCTTTCAGCCTCAAGAATGTGACCTCTTGAGCCTGTCCAACCACAGGGTAAGCAGCCCCACAACTGGCATCTTAGAATGGGGACACATGAGGCAATTTAGAGAGTCCAGGCATGTAAACCCCCATGATGGGGAAAATACCCTCCTATTTTGTGGAGTGTCTTCTTCAGACTGAGCAATTTTGGGACATTGTCCTCTAATGTGCTGCCAGACTCTCTGGTGTCATCAGAAATATTCATCTGGCGGTCCTTTAATATCATGTGTGCTGCATTGCACTAGAAGTTCTTCCCTCTGGACCAGGGCTCGCAGCTTTGTGATGCTGTCAATTTCCAGAACTGTTTCTCAGGCCCGCAGGGTAACAATCCCCAGGACTAAGCCACTGGCAGGGAGGGGAGGGAATGGTGAGAAATAACCCAGAGAAAAAAGGAAAAAAGACTCAGAGAGACCCGGAGTAAGGGACTCAGTTTAATGTTGTAAATCGAGATCTCCCGAGACCAGCTGAAGCAAGCCCAGGTAGGTAGGTAGGTAGGTAGGTAGGTAGGTAGGTAGGTAGGTAGGAGCTGGGTGCTTCAGCAAGGCTGATTCTTGTTTGACTTAATCTAGTTGATCCATTAATCAAGTTGTCTTTGGCTTAATTGTCTTTTGTGGCTGTGGGGGCGGAGTTATCCTCCCAGCTGGTATAAAAGGTAGGGTTCTGTGAGTCTTGAGATCTGAGATCTCCTGAGACCAGTTGAAGCATAGGTGATGGGGCGTGGGCTAAAGAGCACCCCCCCTCAACTGGGATTACGAAGGCATCTGAAGGAGGCAAGTAAAGCAAGCCTTCAACACAGTGAAGAGGCACTTGGGACTCACATTGGAATACAGGCAAGGAGAAGCCCATATGCCAGGAGCACAAAGAAGAGACAACACGGGAAAGGGGCAGGATAATCCCGCACCAAGCTCTACCAACCCTATGGAAGATTCCTACAGTGGGATCCCCCTGGGGATGGCCCAGGATACAGATATCATGCAGACAGTACATTGATACACATACAGAAATAAATAAAATTTAAAAAATACTTAAAAAAAAACAAAGACGATTGTGAACATACTTAAAGAACTACAAGATTATAAAGAGCAAATCAAAGAACTAAGAAAAGAGAATGAAGAACTCAAGAAGGACCTAGAGAGACAGAGAGAGAATGATAAACTCTGGAAGGAAGTAGAAACACTGAAAAGATCCCATGCTGAAAAAGATAAGGAAACCAACCAGGGAAGCAAAGAGCTACAGAAAGAGATTGAGAACCTCCAAAAGGAAGTAGAAATACTAAAGAAATCAGAAGAGGAAATGAAAAAAGAAATCAAACACTCATCTAATCAAGAGGAAAGGAATGGAAAAAGCCTCAGAAGCAGAATGGAGGAAGCAGAACAAAGAATATCAAACCTGGAAGATAAAACAGAACAACTAAAAACCTCAAGGAAAGATTATGAAAATTTTAAAAATACAAAAAAGTGGAACAACCAGGAACTGTGGGACACTATGAAAAGGTCAAACCTCTGCATCATAGGAATAGAGGAAGGAGAAGAATCCCAATAGAATGGTATTGATCAGATCTTCAACAGAATAAAATAGATGAAAACTTTCCCAAACTAAAAAAGGACAAACCAATACAAATACAAAAAGCATATAGAACTCCAAACAGACAAGACCAGAAAAGAAATTCTCCACACCACCTCATAGTTAAAATGCTAGACACACAAAACAAACACAAAATCATTAAAGCCACAATAGAAAAACAGGTGACCTATAAGGGGAAACCTATTAGAATTACAACTGACTTCTCAATGCAAACTATGAAATCAAGAAGAACGTGGAGCAAAGCATTCCCAGTGTAAAAGGACAATAGATGCCAACCCAGGTTACTATATCCAACAAAAATGTCAATTATAGTTGAAGGAGAGAGAAAAACCTTCCATGACATAAGCAAGTTGAAAGAATACATGTCCAGAAAACAACCCTTCAGAGAATACTAGAAGCAATTCAAAGAACAGAAGAAAGGAGCAACCAACCCCAGGCACCTAGAAAGAGAAATCAATAAAAGCATAACTGCAGAAGTAGAAACCTGAACCAAAACCACAAATGGATAATAAGGCAAAAGGAAGCAACACAAACCTATCAGTCAAAACCTTAAATATTAATGGACTAAATTCCCCAATCAAAAGACATAGACTGGGAGATTGGATTAGGAAACAGAATCCATCGATATGCTGTCTATAAGAAACACATCTTACCTTCAAGGACAGGCACCACCTTAAAGTGAAAGGATGGAAAAAAATATTCCAAGCAAATGGTACCAAAAATAAAGCAGGTATTGCTATTTTAATATAAGATAAAAATAGACTTCAAAGTAAAAGAAATTAGAAGAGACAAAGAAGGCCATTACATTTTTATCAAAGGAACAATACACCAAAAAGATTTCATAATTATGAATATGTATGCCCCAAATCTGGTGCACCAAACTTTATAAAGACAATTCTCCAGAACCACAAGTCACACACTAACCCCAGTACACTCATAGTAGGGGATTTCAATACCCCACTGAGTCTTTGGACAGGTCAACAGGACAAAGAATAAACAGAGAGACATCTGAACTCAATGATATGATACACCAAATGGACCTCATAGACCTCTACTGAATAGTCCACCCTAATGCCAGAGAATACGCTTTCTACTCAGCACCCCACAGAACATTCTCCAAAATCGACCACATACTGGGACATAGAAGAAACCTCCACAAATATGAAAAGATTGAAATAATTTCATGCATTCTACCAGACCACAGTGCAATAAAGCTCAACATCAAAGCCAGGATAAGCTCTACTGCCTACAAGAACACATGGAGACTAAACAACATACTCGTGAATAATGAATGGATCAAGGAAGAGATAAAGAAAGAAATAAAAGCATTCCTGGAACTGAATGACAATGACAATACAACACAAAAAACCTATGGGATACCTTGGAAGCAGTCCTAAGACTGCTGGGTCCCTACATTAGAAAAACAGAAAGAGCACAATGAATGATCTAACACAGCAGCTAAAAGCACTTGAGAGGCAACAACAGATGAACCCTAAACGCAGTAGACAGGAAGAAATAACAAAAATCAGAACGGAAATCAATGAAATAGAAACAAAGAAAACGATACAAAAAAATGAATCCAAAAGTTGGTTATTTGAGAGAATAAGCAAGATAGACAGACCTCTAGCCCAGTTAACCAAAAGAAAGAAGGAACAATCCCGAATCAATGCAATTCGTGATGAAAAGGGAAATATCACAACAGACAAGGGAAAGATCCAGAAAATCATAAAGGAATGCTTCAAAAACCTATACTCTATCAAGTTTGAAAACCTAGAAGAAATGGATGAATACCTGAAATCCTGGGAATCACCAAAGCTCAAGCAAGAAGAGATCGACAGCTTAAACAGACCCATAATACATGGAGAAATTGAAAATGTAATAAGAAACCTCCCAACTAAAAAAAGCCCAGGGTCAGATAGTTTCAAGGCAGAATTCTATGAAACATTTCAAAAAGACCTACATCCATTATTACTGAAAATGTTTAGAAGGATACAAACAGAGGGAGTTCTCCCAAATTCCTTCTATGAAGCCAGCATCACTCTATTACCAAAACCAGACAAAGATACAACTAAAGAGGAGAATTATAGACTCATCTCCATAATGAACACAGATGCCAAAATTCTAAACAGGATACTTGCAAATAGCATACAGACCAACATCAAGAAGATCATCCATCATGACCAAGTTGGATTCATACCAGAGATGCAGGGATGGGTCAACATATGAAAATCAATAAACATCATCAAACACATAAATGGAATGAAAGACAAAAAACACAACATCATCTCAATTGATGCTGAAAAAGCCTTTGACAAAATCCAGCATCACTTCATGCTTAAAGTCCTAGAAGGAATTGGATTGGAGGGGTCATTACTCAATGTAATCAAAGCCATATACAGGAACCCCACAGCCAATATCATCCTAAATGGGAAAATGACAGAATCATTCCCTTTAAAGGTAAGAATTTGGCAAGGCTGCCCCTGTCACCACTCCTCTTCAATGTAGCGCTTGAAACACTTGCTAGAGCAATAAGGCAAGAAAAGGAAATTAAAGCAGTACTAATTGGAAAAGAGGAAGTCAAGCTATCCATATTTGCTGATGATATGATGGTTTACTTAAGGAATGCTAAAACTGCACCAGAAAACTCCTAGAAACCATTACCAGCTTCATCAAAGTGGCAGGATACAAAATTAACCTAAAAAAGTCAATGGCCTTTCTTTACACCAAGAACAAGCAAATGGAGAAAGAATTCAAAGAGACCTTCCCACTTCCAATAGCCTCAAAAACAATAAAATACCTAGGAACAAACCTAACCAAAGACACCAAAGATCTCTACAACAAAGTTTTAAACCTTTAAAGAAAGAAATTGAAGAAGACATCAGAAGATGAAAAAACCTCCCATGCTCATGGATTGGGAAAATAAACATTTTTAAAATGTCCATTCTACTCAAACTCTTGTATAGATTTAATGCAATCCCAATCAAAATCCCCAAGAGTTTTTTCACAGGCTTGGAAAATGAAGTCCTTAAATTCATTTGGAAAAACAGAAGACCCCGAATAGCCAAAACAACCCTGAGTGAAAATAGCTACACAGGGAGATCTCTATACCAGACTTCAAACTATACTACAGGGCTATTCTCATAAAAACAGCCTGGTACTGGCACAAAAACAGACCTGTTGACCAATGGAACAAAACCAAAGATCCAAACCTGAGCACATACAATTTCAGCCATCTCATATTTGACAAGGGGGCCAAGAAGGCACAATCGAGGAAAGTCAGCATCTTCAGCAAGTGGTGTTGTCAAAACTGGATCACCACTTGTAGAAAAATGGAATTAAACCCCTACTTCTCGCTCTGTACAAAAGTCAACTCCAGATGGTCAAAGACCTCAATGTGAAACACCAAACTCTGAAGGCAATAGAAGAAAAAGTTGGCAGCAGACTACAAGACATAGGCATAGGAAAAGACTTCCTAAATCAGACAGCAGCTGCACAAGAATTAAGGTCGACAATTGACAAATGGGGCCTCATTAAACTCAAAGGCTTCTGTACATCAAAAGAAACAATCAAGGAAGTGAAGAGAAATCCCATAGAGTGGGAAGAAATCTTCACCGCAGAAACATCTGACAAAGCATTGATTTCCAGAATATAAAAACTACTCAAAAAACAAAGAAAGGGGAAGAAGAAAGAAAACAAATGGCCCACTCAATAGATGGAACAAAGAGCTGAACAGAGACTTCACAAGTGAGGAATTAGAGATGTCTGATAAACACCTTAAGAAGTGTACTAATCATTAAGGAAATGCAAATCAAAACCATTTTAAGATATCATCTTATTCCAATAAGACTGGCTAGGATCGGGCTGGAGAGATGGCCTAGCGGTTAAGAGCGCTGACCGCTCTTACAGAGGACCCGGGTTCGATCCCCAGCACCCACATGGCGGCCGAGAGCCATCTGAAACTCCAATTCCAGGAGAACTCCAGTTCCAGGGGAATCCAACACCCTCTTCTGACCTCCACGGCATTGCACAACACGGGTGCACAAACCTGCACGCAAACAGTACATTGATACACATACCGAAATAAATAAAAAAAAATGCTTAAAAAAAAAAAAAAGACTGGCTAGGATCAAGAAAACAAATGATACCAAGTACTGGAGAGGTTGTGGGGAAAGGGGAACACTCATCCACTGCTGGTGGGAATGTAAACTGGTACAGCTACTATGGAAAGCAGTGTGGAGAACCCTTGGAAGACTTGGAATGAACTTGCCACCCAACCCAGCCATACCACTCAGGCATGTACCCTCAAGACTCACCCCCACCGCAGAGATACATGCACAGCCATGTTTATTTCAGTTCTGTTCACAATAGCAAGGAGCTGGAACCAACCCAAATAACCCTCAAGTGATGAGTGGATAGAGAAAATGTGGTACATCTACAAAATGGAGTTCTATGCAGCAATAAGGAAAGATGAAATCATGAGCTTTACAGGAAAATGGCTGGAGCTAGAAGACATCATGCTGAGTGAAGTAACATAGTCCCAGAGAAACAAATGACAAATGGTATCCCTCATCTGTGGATGCTAGTGCCAATTACCTAGTTGTAAGCATTTCCTGTGCATGGCCCCTTGAGCTTTTGTCCAAAGCAGTTGGGAGTGATGCATATTGGAAACAACAGCAACAACAACAACAACAACAGAAAGGACTGCATCAAAGAACTGACTGAAACAGTGAACTTCTGCCCAAAACAGTCAACTTCCACATGGAGAATATTGAGAAATACTGAGAAACAGATGAAAAGCATTTTTGGTGGAATGCATGAGCTCTGGTGGGGTGGGAGATAGGGTGGAGGACATGGGTCTAGATTTGATAAAAAATATATAAATTAAAAATGTATAAAAAATGTAACTCAAGGCTTTTTATACAAATCCTTGCAGGGGGCTGGGGTGCACAGAATTGGGGGTTGGGAGAGGTGTTTGGGATAAGTGGGACCCCAGGTCATCTGTTCCAGATCAAAGCTTTGTCCCAAGGGATCAAAGGTGGTGCCAGGGCAGGTTTGGCAGAATATCAGCAGGGGTCGAGGCTTGGAGGCTGCTTGCTGACTCTCTTTATGTGCTTCTGTCAAAAGAGTGCCTACATCTCTCCATTTTTACTTATTTTAAAAAAGCTCAGTCGTCACATACTGTTATTATTTTATCTCTTGGAGATACTCTGGAATAGTGCTCCCCAACGCGGCTCCCACTGGGGACAAAAGAACCTGGGTGTGTGTATAGTAAGATGGAAGTGTGACATTTGCTAGGTACATCAAGAGAGAGCCCACAGGGTCTGGAGCTTTGCTGAAGTAGGCGAGGCAGGAAATACTGCATTATCCTGACCCCACAGAGATTATCAGACAACTCACCGAAGCAATGTAAATGCCCATGGAGATTATTAGATAACCATAGAGGTTACCAGGAAAGTGTTTTGCAGATTCCTGCTTTAAGACAGACAAAGTCCCAGTCCTACACCTAGCTCCTTACATTATTAATTAAAATGGAGCAGTGTTGTCTCTGTCTTCCAGAGGATTGTCAGGGATGGCTTGATACTGGACTAAAGTCATTTGGGGCTGTAACCCCACACTGGCTTTTGACAAACCAGAATGCTAACCTACTAAGTTGGGGATTAGTCCTAACAGAAAGGATAATCTAGGTGGCCTAGGGAGACTTGGGTTGCAGGTAACACAGCTTTGTTAACAAAAGATAACATTTTTTCCCAAATATAAAGACACACAGGCATCCTTTGATTTTCCTCTGAACAAAGAGGTAGTAAAAAGCCACAGGCCAGCTGCCAAGGCTCTCAAAGTGCTTTCATACCTATTAATTCTAACACAGAAACTGGTGCCAGTGCATCACAAACCAACCATAAAAGATGCAAAGAGACCCACTGAGTATGCAAACTTTCCCTCAAGTGGCAGAACTCTAAAAAATGACAAAGCAAAAAAGTAACACCTTTTCTCCCATCAAGACATACTACTATGTAAATAACATTTTGTTTTATACATGAAGACATACAGATATCACTTGATAGCCCTTTTAACATAGGTGGTGATTTTACTTGTACCCCCCAAAGTCTTAAGTTTGGCTGGAAAGATCTGTATATGTAACTATATTGATGGAATAATGTCCAGTCACAATTGTCCTTTTGGTCTCCTGTAGGGTTTTTTCTTTAGCCAGTAGCTCCTAGGCTTTGGGGAAAGGGCAGGTGAGAAGAGGATAAAACCATCCTTTGTTGTTGGAGATAGCACTTAGGCTGTTTCAGCCTTTTCTCAGCAGGAGGCTGGCAATACTGCTCTGGCTTTAGTCTTTCTGGAGGTATGGATTGTGGGCCTGGAGGCAAAGCAAAGAGGCCACGGGTGGCCTCAGGCTGAGCTGGAGTCTTAGGCTTTCAGGGTTGTGGCTTCTGCAATTTACTGATGGAATATGAATGGTAAAAGTATAGGCAGTTAAGTAAACATTATTTATTATTCTAGGTTGTGCTGTTGGTATACCACAGGGGGTTTAGAAATACCATTTTTTTATATTTCTGTGGGTAGAAAATACCTTGTTTATCATTCGAGTAGATAAATGGATGAAGGCATATTAAAATTCTTTTAAGAATAAAACATATTAGCCCTTTAATCATTAAGTTTGAAAAACAAAATAATACATCAGTTTAGTACTTGAGATTTTCCCATGGCCTTTTAGCCTTGATAGATTCATTGGGCCTGATTTTTAGCTTGATGAAAGACAGCTGTAATATTTTTTACTGATATAATTGGCTGTTGGGAGAAATCCCAGCCAGTATAGTACCTGGCTTTGATATATATTTAATAGATGTATTTTTGAGAAACAGAATATCACTCCAAGAGATTTTGTCTCTTAATGTAAGGAAGAAGTTAAGCTGTATTTTGGAGGGCAACACATTAATTTTACCTTATTTTAGGAGAATATACCCTTTTTGAAAATTATAATACTACATCCCCATACAGGAACTGATGTTCTGAGGTTCATTGTTGATGAAGAGGTGAAATACAGTCTTTCAAAGCTAAATTAACTTGTAGATAAAAAGAGGATGTTACAGATAACATTACAGAAAGACACTGGATATACATTAATGTCAAGGCTGTTACCTAGAAATTTAGTATGGATTAGGAGTAAAAGTAATAGTAACTTGTAGTTTACATGCATTTAAGTGTAACCAATCTTTTATGTTGATAGTATTATCAGGTAAAGGTCTGGTCGGCGCTTTGGTTTGGAGTGGTGGGGAGCCGAATCAGGGCCCTTCAGCTTGTGGAGCGACCAGGAGCGTGCGTGGCCATGGCGTGCTGTGGCCTGCCGGGCCGGCGTGGCGGTGGGGGGACACTCATGGATGGATGTGGTCCCTTTTGTGCAGGTCGGAGCAGGCCCGATGCCCTTCCCCCACCGCCGTTCACTGCAGTCCTCAGATCGCTGCTCTAGAAGAGAAACAAGTGAAAGATTTTTCCCCTTGCATCATGGCTCAGTTTGGAGGACAGAAGAATCCGCCATGGGCTACTCAGTTTACAGCCTCTGTGGTATCCCAGCCAGCTGCACTTGGTGTCCAGCAGCCATCACTTCTGGGAGCATCTCCTACCATTTATACTCAGCAAAGTGCATTGGCGGCCGCAGGCCTTACCACGCAAATGCCAGCAAACTATCAGTTAACGCAAACTGCAGCATTGCAGCAACAAGCTGCAGCTGCTGCAGCTGCATTGCAGCAGCAATATTCACAACCTCAGCAGGCCTTGTATAGTGTGCAGCAGCAGTTACAGCTACCCCAGCAGACCATTTTAACGCAGCCGGCTGTTGCACTGCCCACAAGCCTTAGCCTGTCTACTCCTCAGCCTGCAGCACAGATTATTGTATCGTATCCAACACCAAGGTCCAGTCAGCAACAAACTCAACCTCAGAAGCAGCGTGTTTTTACAGCAGTTGTTACAAAGCTACATGATACATTTGGATTTGTGGATGAAGATGTCTTCTTTCAGCTTTGTGCTGTCAAAGGGAAAACTCCCCAAGTCGGTGATAGAGTTTTGGTTGAAGCTACTTATAACCCTAACATGCCTTTTAAGTGGAATGCACAGAGAATTCAAACACTACCAAATCAGAATCAGTCACAAACACAGCCTTTACTGAAGACCCCTCCAGCCATTATACAGCCAATTGCACCACAGACGACATTTAGTGTTCAAGCCCAGCCACAGCCCCAGTCACTCCTGCAGGCACAGATTTCAGCAGCTTCTATTACACTACTGCTGCAGACTCAGCCGCAGCCTTTACTGAAGCAGCCACAGCAGAAAGCTGGCTTATTACAGCCTCCTGTTCGTATAGTGTCACAGCCACAGCCAGCTCGAAGATTAGATCCACCATCTAGATTTTCAGGAAGGAATGACAGAGGGGATCAAGTACCTAACAGAAAAGATGATCGAAGTCATGAATGGGATAGAGAAAGACGCAGATCCAGAGAAAGATCACCTCAGAGAAAATGTTCCCGGGAAAGTTCACCCTGAAGAGAGAGAGAGAGAGAGATCACCTCGGAGAGTTCAGCATGTGGTTCCACGTTACACAGTGCAATTTTCAAAGATTTCTTTAGATTGCCCCAGTTGTGACATGATGGAACTAAGGCGTCATTATCAGAATTTATATATTCCTAGCGACTTTTTTGATGCACAGTTTACATGGGTGGATGTTTTCCCTTTGTCAAGACCATTTCAACTGGGAAATTACTGCAATTTCTATGTAATGCACAGAGAAGTAGAGTCTTTAGAAAAAAATATGGCTATTCTTGATCCACCTGATGCTGATCACTTGTACAGTGCAAAGGTAAAGCTGATGGTTAGCCCTAGTATGGAAGATTTGTATCATAATTCATGTGCTCTTGCTGAAGACCCACAATAACTTTGAGACGGATTTCAGCATCCTGCTAGACTTGCTAAGTTTTTAGTGGGCATGAAAGGCAAGGATGAAGCCATGGCCATTGGAGGCCGCTGGTCTCCTTCGTTGGATGGACCAGACCCAGAGAAAGATCCCTCTGTGTTGATTAAGACTGCTATACGTTATTGTAAGGCTCTGACAGGCATTGATCTAAGTGATGCACGCAGTGGTACCGTTTTGCAGAGATTCGGTACCATCACCCTGAGGAGACCCACAAGGGGCATACAGTTCCAGCTCATGTGTAGACAGTGGTTTTATTTTTCTCGGATGTTTGGCATTGCCTTCCACCCGCTCAGAGTGGGAAACCCTCTCCCGAGGATACAAAGAGCAGCTGGTTGAGAAGCTTCAGGGTGAACGCAAGGGTGCTGATGGAGAACAGGATGAAGAAGAGAAGGATGATGGTGAAGTTAAAGAAATTTCCACTCCTACCCACTGGTCTAAACTTGACCCAAAGTCAATGAAGGTAAACGATCTCCGAAAAGAATTAGAAAGTGGTGCACTTAGTTCCAAAGGATTAAAATCCCAGCGAATAGCTCGACTGACAAAACAGCTTAAAGTAGAAGAACATAAAGAGGAAAAGAAGGAATTAGAGAAGTCTGAAAAAGAGGAGGAAGATGAGGACGATAGGAAATCTGAAGATGATAAAGAGGAAGAAGAAAGAAAATATCAAGAGGAAATGGAACACCAGCGTTGGGAAAGAAGATACGTTTTGCCTGATGACCCAGCCATAATTGTACATCCAAATTGGGCTGCAAAAAGTGGCAAGTTTGATTGCAGCATAATGTCTTTGAGTGTCCTTTTGGATTACAGATTAGAGGATAACAAAGAACATTCATTTGAGGTTTCATTGTTTGCAGAACTTTTCAACGAAATGCTTCAAAGAGATTTTGGGGTCAGAATATATAAATCATTACTCTCTCTTCTGGAGAAAGAAGACAAAAAAGAAAAGGAAAAGAAAAGCAAAAAAGATGAGAGAAAAGATAAAAAAGAAGAAAGAGATGATGATCTGGATGATCCAAAACCCAAACGCAGAAAATCAGGCGATGATAAAGATTAAAAAAAAAGAAGAAAGAGATGATAGGAAGAAAGAAGATAAAAGAAAAGATGATTCTAAAGATGATGATGAAACTGAAGAAGATAATAATCAAGATGAATATGACCCAATGGAAGCAGAAGAAGCTGAGGATGAAGAAGATGATCATGATGAGGAAGAGATGAACAAACGAGATGACAAAAGAGATGTTAACAGATACTGCAAGGAGAGACCCTCTAAAGATAAGGAAAAAGAAAAGACTCAGATGATCACAATTAACAGGGATCTATTAATGGCCTTTGTTTATTTTGATCAAAGCCATTGTGGTTACCTTCTTGAAAAGGATTTGGAAGAAATACTATATACTCTTGGACTGCATCTTTCTCGGGCTCAGGTAAAGAAACTTCTTAATAAAGTAGTACTCCAAGAATCCTGCTTTTATCTGAAATCAACAGACACCTCAAAAGATGAAGAAAACCATGAAGAGTCAGAATCATTGCAGAAAGATATGCTAGGAAACAGGTTATTACTTCCAACACCAACAGTAAAATGGGAATCAAAGGATGTAGAAGAAAATGTAGGACTTATTGTATACAATGGTGCAATGGTCGATGTTGGGAGTCTCTTACAAAAATTGGGAAAGAGTGAAAAAGTGAGAGCTGAAGTGGAGCAGAAGCTGCAGCTGCTAGAAGAAAAAACAGATGAAGATGGAAAAATCATATTAAATTTGGAGAATTCAAATAAAAGCCTCTCTGGTGAACTCAGAGAAGTAAAAAAGGGCCTTGGTCAGTTACAAGAAAACTTAAAAGTTTCAGAAAACATGAATTTGCAATTTGAAAATCAGTTGAACAAGACGATTAGAAACTTGTCCACAGTAATGGATGAAATCCACACTGTTCTTAAGAAGGATAATGTAAAGAATGAAGACAAAGATCAAAAATCTAAGGAGAACGTTGCAAGTGTATAATGCCGTTCATTTGGTGATTAGGAATGGTGTTAAATAATGTAATATATAAAAATCATGATATAAGAATGTTTGAAAAGGTGATGCATGATTGATTTTAGTAGTATAAATATATGTCAGTTCAAATGATGTTTAAAGTTTTATGAATGTGAGTCTGCTTTTGAAAGTTGCCTGTAATTTCTAGCATTCAAATTATTAAATACTCAGTAAGTGAAAGAATTTTGCATTGCAAAGTCTTTTAGGATGAACTTTGTTATAATTTTAACCCCAATAAAGTTCATCGGTTAATTAACAATAGTATTTAATTACCAAAACATTTTATTCCAATATCTAGAAAATTTGCTTTTATTTATAGAATTATTTGCTTTTAGTTTTGTAGTTTATCTTTAAATTTTTCAGTATAAATCAAAATAGCATGCTGTTTAATTTTTGCAACTTGTTTAAACTAAAAAACTTTTTGCTCTTCTAAAACAAAAATCTGTAATTATCAGTCTCTCAATGCTTTTGTTAAAAAGTCAGTCAGCGCCTGGGCCTAGTATGAATTCCTGTAATCCCGGGATCTTGAGTTGATGGCCAGACTGAGCTACATAATGAGACACTATATCTAAAACTATGAAAGCAGTAGAGAACTAATGTTTCTGTTTACTAGGGTTGACACGAATTAATAGTCTTGATGTTAATGTTACTACTGCTTTCAGTTAATTGTTTTTCTTTCCCTGAATTTTAATTTAGAGGATTCAAAATAATTCCAGTGTACATCAAATGTACAGTTTAGTAACAAGCCAGTAGATGTCAGTATGATGCTTTAAGTTAAGTCATTAATTAACAAAAAAAGATAGTATTAGACCAATTTTTAAACAACATAAGTAATTTAGTTTACCATTATACAATGTGTGAATAGATTTTGGATGAAAGCAAAAATAATTTAGAGAGACCTTGATTTAACATACATTGTGATCTTTAAATTACCTGATTTAGACTTGATCCTTAAGAAATAAAGTTTAACATTTACATATTATAACCTGTAGATACATAACTTTATGTATAAATTTTATAGAATGGGTTTTACAGATCCTATTGAGTGTTGATGGATCATATCCAGTAGATAACAGTACATACTTAATAAAACTTTGAACTATCACATGTACAAATTTATATTTACCCTTAATAAATAAATTAATCCATTAGTTGTTTAAATATACTGGCAGACCTTACTTAGGGAAAAAAAATCAATCTTGGTTTTAGAGTTAGCCTTTACTGAATTTAAACACTAAATTTATGTATGTAGTAAATCATAAAAAGGTTAATATCATTTGTAGAGTTAGCCTCTACTGAATTTAAACACTAAATTTATGTAAGTAGTAAAACCATAGTAAGTTAATTTATAACCATAATTTTAGAATATTTTAAAATGACCAATAGTTGTAAAGAACATTTTATTAACTTTAGCTTTTAGTTAGATCAAGCTGGTTTGAAAATCTCCATACAAATCTGCCTTGTTTTCCTTGAACAAAATAAGTTTTAAAGTCACATTTTGTGTATTTTTTTGGAAACCTGATTTTAGAAAAAATTATGACCATTCCATCTGGCGACAGGCCTGAAGTATTCTGGGAATTGTAGTTTGGTGGCTTGGAATGTTAAAAGGAAAGGAAGTGAACACGGCCACAACAGGAAGTTAACATGGCCAGGACAGGCCCAAGGAATTCTGGGCTTTGTAGTTTAACACACTCTATCCTGGCATGTGCCCTGGCCGACAAAGCTGTGGTTTTTCTTTCCTGAGAAATTAATTTTGTCACAATCCCTGCCTGGCTTGGCGTGATGGGAGGGGCCCAGTCATTGTTCTTCCATGGCTGAAAGTGGCAAAACTTCTTGCTGCCTAGCTCTTGTGCCAAACAGGTCCAAGATTCTGTAATCCATACGTCCACAGAGGACATCCATGGGGCTATATTAAGAGTTTTGCTCCAAAAGGAGGCAGCTTTCTGCTTGGAAATTTTAACTCCTTGACTCTTGAGGAGCATCTTTATCTTCTTAGCCTGTGGGACTTTTGGTGCATCAGTTTGTTTCCCATGATAAAGAAAGGTAGGAAATGCTAATGAGTAGAGGAATACTTAGGAGCAGAGGGTTTGTTGGCTCAACAGATAGAACAGCCTCTCGTCTGTGGGAACTGAAGTTATTAAAGACTAATCCCATGTGAAAAGGGTCACATGGAGATGGATTGACAGCCCGGCCTTAGAGGAGGGATGTTGAAAGACAGATTAAAGACTAATTTCATACGAAAAGGGTCTCGGGAAAATGGGCTGACAGTCTGGCCTTCTATCCTGAACCTTTCTTGGGGGGGTTGTTACTTCCCTACTCTGAACCCTCCGAGAGATTTTTCACTTGTGAGGAAAGTATTACTGAGAGAGAAGTCCTTCAATATCACATGTGCTGCATTCCACTAGGTGTTCTTCTCTCTGGACCAGGGCTCACAGCTTTGTGATGCTGCTGAGTTCCAGAATTGTTCCTCAGGCCACATGGTAACAATCCTCAAGATTAAGCTGCAGGCAGGAAAGGGAAGGAATGGTGAGAAATAACCCAGAGAAAAAAAGGAAAACGGACTCAGAGAGACCAGGAGTAAAGGACTTGGTTTAATGTTGTGACTCAAGGCTTTTTATACAAATCCTTGCAGGCGGCTGGGGCACACAGAACTGAGGGTTGGGAGAGGTGGTTGGGACAAGAGGGACCCCAGGTCATCTGTTCCAGATCAAAGCTTTGCCCCAAGGGATCAAAGAGCGGGTTTTGCAGAATAGCAAGTGTCAAGGCTTGGAGGCTGCTTGATGACTCTCTTTAAGTGCTTCTGCCAAAAGAATGCCTACACTCTGGTGCTAGTCTTTTCTTATTTGTTGTAACTACTCTCCTCCAATGTTCAGGTAAGAAACAAATTAATATCTCTGAGACATTGCAAGCTCAAATCAAAAATGAAAGTGAAAATACCCCTCCTGCAACAGATGAGGCTTTGGCTCTGGAGCCAGAATCCACCCTTTTTATAGATCTCAGGAATACTCAGGACTCCGCTCCTTCTTGTTATGCCTCTGCTGAATCCACAAGTGCCTCTTTGGCTCCCTTAGATCCAGGCTATCCCCTGGCTCCTCTGGCCTTTGTGACTCTCTGTGTAGGACAATGCATGGGGATGCCCCCCTCAGCCTTTCACACACCCCCTTGAGAGGCCTTTCCTGTTGAAATCACACCAACTCCACAACACCCACTCCTTTGATATCATCATGACTCTAACACCATCAAGGACCTCTGTTAGGTCCTTCCTAGAGATGGTGTGCACTCTCTATATATAGAGAGTCTCTTAGTTACCTTTTCCTTGGGACTTAACACCTCTCACGATTGGAAATACATGGCTCGGGCCCTCCTAGTGCCCATTGATTTCTTAAAATTGAAGGCCTTTTTTATGGTCAATGTAAACAGGTGGAGCATATTCGCTCTATTGGAATACAAATTTCTAAGCATCAACTCCAGGGGGAAGACAAGTTTTGGAGTGACGAAGCAGACCAAGTTCATGCCACTCTCCCAGATGTTCAACCAGGTGTACTCCTGTGCAATGCAGGCCTAGAGATTGCTCCCTTTCTTGTAGGGGGTCTACCACCTTTTCCCAAATGTGGCAAAAGCCGGGGCTGGAGAGATAGCCTAGCGGTTAAGAGCGCCGACCGCTCTTGCAGAGGACCCGGGTTCGATCCCCAGCACCCACATGGCGGCCAAGAACCGTCTGAAACTCCAATTCCAGGAGAACTCCAGTTCCAGGGGAATCCGACACCCTCTTCTGACCTCCGTGGCATTGCACGACACGGGTGCACAAACCTACATGCAGACAGTACATTCATACACATAAATAAATAAATAAAATATAAAAAAAAAAAAAAAAAAACAAATGTGGCAAAAGCCAAAGGAGTACTTTATTCAGTTTCTTACTCGATTTATTGAGGCAGTAGAATGGAAGGTCTCCCTTGGGGAAGCCTATGAGACTTAAGTAAGGAACTGACCATATGAGAGACTAATGCTGGTTACAAAACACTCATCTGCCAATTCACTCTAAACAATTTAAGAACTGGATAATAGCTACTCAAGGTGTTGGCACAAGAGCTTCTGATATGGCAGTTTTGATACAAGCCATTGGCTCTGATCTGAACTCCCTCAGAGATGGTCCCAAATGTTGGTGGTTTGGCCAAGTGGGTTACTTGTGAGGGGCCTGCCTTTTGGTAGCTGCAGATCCAACCCCACCTAGGAACACCAAGTGGGCCTCCATACCTTGTCCAAATTTGTGGAGATTGCACTGGACTTCGGATTGTCACTCTAAATATACTAAAGACCTACCCTTACTAATGAAGCTTTAAATACTGTCTGGGGCAGCTCCCATTCCAGCAAGAAAGGCAAACAAGACCCTGAAAATCTTACCTCTCTGCCTCAAATGAAATGGGAATAGAAGGACCAGGGATCCTTTGGATGGTCCCGCTTGAGGAACTTATAAGCCTTACATAGAAATTTACATAGGGGATAAGCTTTTTAAATGCTTACTTGTAACTGGTGCAGACTGAACCATCATTAAAAAAGAGGAGGTTCCAAAAGAATGGAAACTTGCTTAAGGACTTTTGGTCCAGGGTGTGTGTGTGTGTGTGTGTGTGTGTGTGTGTGTGTGTGTGTAGCATCTAAAATAACCACCTGACCTATGGTTTAGAAAGATTCAGATGGGGTGACAGGGGACCATTAAGCCTCTAAATAAGCCTGGATGCTTCATAACATGTTAGGCAGTGATTTCCTTGATGCTTTGGGGTGAATCTTAACTATGAATGATAAATCCTCTTATAATTTATCTAGAATCCTAAGTCTGAGACCAAGGTCCCCAGTAACCCCAATCAAAGGGTTACTATTCTGCCATCACCTATTAAGCTAGAATGGGTGAATTTGGCTCCCATCTTGTGGAACGGTAGTTGCTTCCCTCCTTTAAATTTATAGCTTTGGAGTCCTTAGTTGCTGAGCAATTGGCTGCAGGGCATATTGAGACTTCCATTAGCTCCTGGAACACCCCTGTCTTTGTAACTCAAAAGAAATGTCAAGTCTCTTGTGCTTCAGGACATCAGGGCCATTAACACTACAATGAAAACAAAATGGGAACAGACCAACTTGGATCCAGTTGGCTCTCAACTATACTGGTGGGCAAACACATTGCCATTTGATATTAATGGTTGCTTCTTTTCTATTCCCCTGCACCGTGAGGACAGACCTGGCTTTGCATTTACTATATCTTATAGGAAACCACTACTCCCCCATGCAGAGACATTGATGGAAATTCCTGCTACAGGGCATGATAAATAGCCCCACAATATATCAGATTTTTGTTGGTCATGTTCTTAAAAGGTTTTCTAAAATCCCAGGGTTACATGAATGTTGTTTTCCTAGCTCACTGTGACAGGGTGGTCCTGGACTCCCTAGGCTAGTTAAGCCTCAGATGACAATAATTATACTCCCATAGATGTTACCCCTTAAACAACTCCAAAAAGATCTGGGGGTATGAACTGACTGTGCCCATGGCTTCGTATCTCCTTGGAAGAGATGCATCCATTGTATTATTTCCTTAGGGAACCAACAGTGCCTTTCTTGCACTGCATTGTAACTGAGAAGTCTGTATTGTTTTCCAAAGGATCAATGCTGTTCTGACAGGGGCCTTGACTATTAGGTGTGACTCTTCCCGCCTCTTAATAGGAATGATAATTCTCACTCCAGGAGATAGTCTGGTGCTGATATGGCATCTCATGGGCCTCTGGAATGGCTGAAGTCTGCATCGTATATAGTCCAAAAGATAATCCCCCACCTAGAAGAAGTTACCATCATGATTAGGATGCTTCACTGGAGAACTCTACACCTTTTTGGCATAGCATCTGGAAGCTATATTCTCTCTTTTAATAAGGGCTTTGCCAGGTGTGCACAACTTTAATCCTAGCACTTGGGAGGCAGAGGCAGGCAGATCTCTGAGTTCGAGACCAGCCTGCTTTACATAGTGAGTTCCAGGACAGCAGGAGCTACATAGAAACCCTGTCTCAAAAATACCCAAATAAATAAATAAATAAATAAATAAATAAATAAATACCTCTTGGTTTGGGCCATGTAGCATAACAAGCCATCTGCTGTCTCTCTTGAGGGTTTTCCTAGTGCTATTTCTAATTACCTGCCTGCTCATTAGCTCTTGGCCGGCTTCCAGGACTTGCTGCTTATTGTTCCCCCATCCTGGTATTCCAGGCCATCCACCAGGCCTGCCTCATATTCAATGATGCCTTCACTAAGGGGCTGTGCTGGTGTTCATTGGGCCAAACTCTTCCTCCAAAGTCCAGCATTTCTGGCCACTGGACAAAGTCTCAGTACAGCTTAAAGAACTCTTCACTATCAGGCCTGTGGGATGTTTCCCTCTGAACCCATTAATCTCTTTACTGATAGTGTAAGGACAGACCCCAATGGACGTGCAGAGAGAAACCAGGCAGTCAGGAGGAAAGTTTCCTGTTACCGCCCAAAGTAGCTAACTCATGGCTTTAACTCATGGCTTGCCTAATCCTGCCCACAAGCAAATGTTCAAAGCAGTTATCTAGGTGACAGTTGGAGGCTTTCACTGCTTGAGTGGGAACTATGCCATGTTAATTGTTAAACCCATTGGATAATAGATAAGGCATGTTTAAACTGATAGTTTACAATTATATGTGCTGGTACAAAATGGTTGGCCAAAAAACGCGGGCTTCAGGACAAAGGCCTGAAGGACTTATAAATATAACCCAACCCTTTTGTTCAGGGTCTTGCCTAGCTTATCCTGACCCGCATGTCAGAAAGGAGGCTTGACCCTGGCTAGCCAGCCGTGCAATAAACGCTCATTTGCATATTGCATTCTTTGCTGTTCCTTTGTTGGTGCAGGGATTTTCAGACTTGGGTTCAAATAAACGTAACATTGGAGGTCCCACCGAGATCTCCCACCGATAAACGGACACAGGGAATGGGCCTGTGTTGGAAAGGTACACTGGTGTCCTGTATCTGGTCTATATCTGGTCTGTATCTGATAGCTGTGGCAGGGTAATGGCAGACCCTGACTGGGAAGGAGATGGGCTCCTTCTAGGAGGTTTTTTATACCTCCCTGGTTTTGAGGTTCTTTATATACTTCCTGGCTTTGAGAGGAACTCTTCTCCAGGCATCCTGGCACTAGGCGAGGGGTCGGAGGAATTCCCCCTCTTTGAATTCAAGACCACGTGGATGCCATTTGGACTGATTAGGGAGCTCCCAGACAGTGAAGTTGAATGTGGTGTGCACCTGAGTGAGAGAAGGACTGGTCTGAGTGAGTGCAGAATTGTGAGACTGACTCAGTGGCTTACTGAATGGTGTGATTGGAGTCTCGTTTGTGTTTGCTGTCAGCATTCTTTGTATTTGTTTCCTGCTGTTCGTCCTTCCCACTGTGGGTCAATCTGTATCCACTCCTAAAGACTTGCTCCTAAGGCATTTTTCAGAGGTCCAGAAGAAAGCTCAAAACACAGGCTTTGTGATCAGAAAGGGTAAGTTTGACACTTTTTATTCCTCAGAATGGCCTGCCTTTGGAGTAGGATGGCCCCTGGCCTGATCCCTTTCCCGGGATGTTATTGCATGGGTCAAAGGGATTGTAACTCAACCAGGAAAACCTGGGTATCCTGACCAAATCCCTTATATCAGAATATGGGAAGTTCTCCTTGACAAGCCTCCTGAGTGGCTTGCTCCATTCTTAAGCCCCAACACACCTCTTTCCGTCCTGGCTCTTGAGTCCTGAATGACCTCAGTGGAGTCTAGGACCCTATACCTCCCACCTCAGCCCCCTGAACCCTTGCCTCCACAGAAACCTGTCCTCCCGGAATTGCAACCTTCCCTTCTCAATGATCTTGAGGTGGAAGTCGAGAGGCCCCCCCTTATGCTCCCCAATCACAATCCTTGACTCCTAGGGCCCCCCTTACTGCACCAGACTCCTCCAAAGAGCAATGGCCTAACTCTCCAGATCCAGAAGAGGCGCCCCGCCATCTCTCTCCCCTGGAGGCTGGCTGCACGGACCCTGTCTCCTCCACCTCCGACCCCCCTGAAACAGTTCCCCCCCTACCAGTGCATGCCATTGCAGGTGCAGGTCTCAGAGGACAACAATATCAGTACTGGCCCTTTTCCTCTAGTGATCTGTACAATTGGAAGTCACAAAATCCCCCATTCTCACAGGTCCCTAAAGGTCTTATGGGGCTGATAGAATCTATTATTTTCACTCATGCACCTACCTGGGATGATTACCAACAACTTTTAAGAACTCTTTTCAGCACCGAGGAAAGGGAGAGAATTGTTTTGGAGGCCTGCAAGAATGTACCAGGAGAAGACGGCCGCTCTACGGCCCTCCCCAACTTGATTGATGAAGTCTTCCCATTAACTAGACAGGACTGGGACCATGGGACCATCGCAGGTAGGGAGCATCTCCGAGTCTACTGCCAGATTCTAGTAGCAAGTCTCTAGGCAGCCGCCAGGTGGCTGACCAATTATTTAAAGGTATGAACAATTGTACAGGGGGGAACCGAAAGCCCGGCCGTCTTCCTAGAGCGATTGTATGACGCCTATAGACAATACACTCCACTGGACCCCGAGAATGAGATTAACCACCCCACAGTCCTTTTCTCCTTCATAAGCCAACCCGCATCATACATATGAAAGAAACTCAATTCTAGAGAAAATATTGGGACCATGACCATAGCTGAGGCACTACAAGTAGCAGAAAAAGTATATAACACCCGGGAATCAAAGGAAGAGAGAGAGGATAGAATAAGAAGGGAGGATAGAGATTATCAGACAAAGGAAAACAGGTGAACTCAAAAGGAAATGGTAAGGGTTCTTTTGGCAGGAGCTGGGAGGACAGCCCCTCTGCCCGATCAGAAAGGAGGGGCTCGCTGCCAGCGATTGGGCGAGGACCAGTGTGCCTACTGCAAGAGGCTCGGACATTGGAAAAATGAGTGTCCAGAGCAGGGGAGGGAAAGAGGCAGGTTGATAGAAGAGAGGAACAGCCACAGAGAGGAAAAGAGAGAGGGAGATTGGGCTAAGGTGTTAGTAACAGGAGAAGATGACTGAAGGAGGTGGGACTTGGATCCCCTCCCTGAGTCCTGGGTAATGATGTACGTGGAGGGGAAACCTGGGGGGATTTATGGTTGATACTGGGGCACAGAATTCTGTTCTTACCCAGGACCATGGTCAATTAAGAAAGGACGAAACAAGCATAGTGCAGGGGACAACCGGGTCGAAGGATTACCCATGGACCACCAGTCATAAAGTCAATTTAGGAAGACACCAGGTCATGTACTCATTCCTGTTAGTCCCCGATAGTCTGGCGTCAATGTTGGGGAGGGACCTCCTGACCAAAGTCAGAGCCAGAATACATTTGAACCAGGGGGAATCCAGGTCATGGATGGACAGGGAGCCCCATTACATATTTTGATCCTATCCACCCATGATGAATACACATTATTCAGGAAGCCCGAGAACCTACAGGTGCCTCCTAACATGACCTACTGGATAGACAGATACCCCTCCACATGGGCTGAGTTGATGGGTATTGACCTCGCTAAACATGTCACTCCAATAATTGTGGAACTGAAGGCCAGCGCTCGACCAATCAGAATAAAACAATACCCGGTGCCCGATGAAGCCCAGAGAGGCATCTCCCCACATATCCACAGGCTTTTACAGGAAGGGGTATTGAGGCCCTGTCGCTCAGCATGGAACATGCCTCTCCTACTAGTAGAAAAGCCAGGAGGGAAAGACTACCGCCCGGTGCAAGACTTAAGCAAGTAAATGAGCACATGGAAGATATACATCCCACAGTGCCAAACCCATACACCCTCTTGGGACACCTGAGTCCTACCCTCCAGTGGTATACCACCCTGGACCTGAAGGATGCCTTACTCAGTATTCCCTTGACAGAGAGCAGCCAGGCTCTATTCACCTTTGAATGGCAAGAGGAAGGAAAAAGTCAACAACTGTCATGGACTAGGCTGCCCCAAGGGTTTAAAAACTCTCCAACCCTGTTCAATGAAATTTTGGGACAGGATTTAGAGCCCTTTAGAAAGGCCAACCCAGACGGGACTCTTCTGCAGTATGTGGATGACCTACTGTTGGCACCCCAGTCCAGAGGCAGTTGCCAGTGAATGACAGGCCATTTACTGACACTCCTAGGAGATTTAGGTTACCAGGCCAGTGCAAAGAAGGCTCAGATCTGCCAAACCCAGGTGACCTACTTAGGGTATAAACTGAAAGGTGGGCCAGATGGCTGACCAAAGCTATGAAAGAAACCATCCTCCACCTGCCTACTCCTACTTCACTGAGAGGAGTTAGGGAGTTTCTAGGGTCAGTAGGCTACTGCCACCTCTGGATTCCTAATTTTGCAGAGAT
This sequence comes from Rhizomys pruinosus, assembly GCA_009823505.1. Classification (NCBI taxonomy): domain Eukaryota; kingdom Metazoa; phylum Chordata; class Mammalia; order Rodentia; family Spalacidae; genus Rhizomys; species Rhizomys pruinosus. The sequence continues at coordinate 1,681,376 of VZQC01009956.1, forward strand.
TGCTCGACCCCTCTATGAAGCCACCAAAGAGACCAAAATTTGGGAATGGAAAGAGGGCCAACAGACAGCCTTTGAAAAACTGTGAGAGGCCCTCCTGCAGGCACCAGCCCTGGCCCTCCCAGACCCCCTAAAACCTTTTATCCTATATGCAGATGAGAAGAGGGGGGTGGCCAAGGGAGTTCTGACCCAAAAGCTTGGTCCATGGAAATGCCCAGTGGCATACCTGTCCAAACGTCTGGATGCCATAACTGCAGGTTGGCCCCCATGCTTGAGAATCATAGTCACGATTGCTCTTCTGGTAAAGGAGGCTGACAAGCTGACATTTGGACAGCAGTTATGTGTGATAACCCCACATCCCATTGAAGGAGTATTGAAGCAACCCCTGGGTAGGTGGATGACTAATGCCTGCCTCACGCACTACCAAGGCCTACTGCTAGATAGCCCTCATGTGACGTTCACCTGCCCCACCACCCTCAACCCGGCAAGCCTACTGCCTATGCCAGAACAGAAGCCTCCGATTCATGACTCCCTGGAAATTCTGGCTAATACCATCCAAGTCCGCCTTGATTTGAGAGATGTTCCCCCTGGAAAATTGCCTGACTCGCTGGTTCATAGACAGAAGCAGCTACATACAGGATGGAGTGTGCAGAGCCAGGGCAGCCATAGTGGATCAGAATGGGCATGTGGTGTGGAGTAGAGCCTTGGCCCTGGTACATCAGCACAAAATACCAAATTGATAGCTCTGGCTGAAGCCCTCGAGCAAGCACAGGGACAACGCATCAACATCTACACAGACAGCAGGTATGCATTCGCCACCTTACATGTACATGGGGCTATCTACTTGGAATGGGGATTCCAAGCAGTGGATGGAAAAGAACTTAAAAACTTCGCTGAGATACAGCAACTGTTAAAAGCAGTAGACATGCCAAAGGCAGTGGCTGTCATCCACGTCCTAGGGCATCAAAAGGGCATGGATACTGAAGCAATAAGAAACAGGAGAGCTGACGAGGAAGCCCACTGGATAGCCCAGGAAGGGACACCTTTGACTTCACTCTCCCTTTGGCTCTCGGTCCCAGAACTCCCCACACTCCCTCCGCAACCAAGCTACTCAACTGAAGATTTACAGTGGATGAACAAAAGGTGGCCAATGGGGGGAGATCGAAGGACAGAGGAGTGGCAATACACCCCTGAGGGTGTCCTTATTCTCCCACGAGATCTAGGCACTTTCTTAGCACAAAATTTGCATAATGCCACCCACCTGAGCAGCAGGAAAACTTCTGAACTATTCACATCAGCACAACTGACTTTCCCAGAGCAGGTGGGACAATTAGAGCAGATCTCTGATGTGTGCCGAGTGTGTGCCCAAATGAAACCAGCCCAGTGGAGCGGGGTCCTCACAGGTACTAGGGAGGTGGGAAGAAGTCCTGGGAGGAGCTAGGAGATAGACTTCACTGAGGTAAGGCCTGGGAGGTATGGATACAGCTACTTGCTCATTATGGTAGATACCTTTTCAGGTTGGGTGGAGGCCTTCTCAACTAAGAGCGAAACCAGTAAAACAGTCATTAAAGTACTCTTAGAGGAAGAGATTCCCAGATATGGGATCCCAGAACAGATAGGGTCAGGTAATGGGCCGGCTTTTGTAAGCAGAGTCTTGCAAGGGCTCGCTCAAGCACTGGGGACTAATTGGAAATTACATTGTGAATATAATCCCCAGAGCTCTGGGCAGGTAGAAAGAATGAACAGGACCTTGAAGGAGATTTTATTTAAATTATGCTTGGAGACTGATGGGGACTGGGTGACTCTCCTTCCCTTCATGGTATTTCGGGCCAGAAACACTCCTTATGTTAAGGGGTTAACCCCGTTCAAGATTATGTACGGTGCTCCACCCCCCCATTGTTAGAAGAGTTCTCCCTAGGCTGGATGGTGTCCCAGAGTATCATTCAACCCTCACTGCTCTCTCCCAGATTCATAAACAAATCTGGCCCATGGTCAGGCCATTTCATGAGAGTAAAGAGGGAAGAACCCTGGGTCATGATTATAAAGAAGGAGAAACAGTTTGGGTGAAAAGACATAGTGCTAAGACCTGAGAACCCCGTTGGAAGGGACCCTATGTCATTCTCCATGTTAACCCCACTGCCCTTAAGGTCGATGGAATTGGGCCATGGATACACTCCTCCCACGTCAGATGGGCAGGAAGCCATCCAGAATGGAACGTACAACAACATCCAACAAATCCTCTCAAACTCCGACTAGTTCGAGACCCTGGAAGTCAGGCCCTCGTGCCCTACGCAGCTTGTTAACAGTAACACTGACTCTATATGACTCTAACACTACTATCTGGAGTGGTCTCATCCGCTGACAACCGCAGCCCTCACCAGCCATTTAAGCAGACATGGGTCATCCAGAGTGGAGAGAGCTACGAAGAATTCAACACCACTGTATGTGAGGCAGCAGCATTACATCGCTGCTTCCCAGAATTGTATTTCTCTCTAGAACATGCATGGACAGACAAGGGATTCCAAGAACCCAATGCAATGAGAATCCGGGTCACAATGAGGCATAATGAGTTCTTCACATGCCCTGGTTATAAAACTAGAAAGGAAGGCAGTAAAACGTGTGGGGGGCCCACCGCCTATTACTGTGCCAAGTGGAGTTGTGTGGATTCCACTGATGGATGCTGGAAATGGAAGGTAACTAATGAACTGATTCGAGTAGAGTTCACAGCCCCTTTAAAGTGCAGTTCCTGGGGAGTAAACTACAGCCCTCACATGACCCTTTTAAAAATTACCTTTACCGACAAGGGAAAACAAGATGAACGCTGGACTAGTGGACTCAATTGGGGCCTAATGCAGTACGCCTGACCATGGCATGGCCTTATTTTTCAAATCCTACTCAGAGTGGAGCCCTTATCTGAGTTGGTGGGTCCAAACCCTGTACTAAGGAACCCCAGCAGATTAGGCTCTGGGGCTCCACGGTCAGTAAAAACCCAGACACAGAAGCCAGTAAAGGTCCAGGCATCCTCATTTCCCAACCCCACAATACAGGCATCTGCACTCCCCAACCCCATGATCCAGGCATCTGCATTCCACAACTCCACAATCCAGGTAACCACATCAATCCACTCTATACCCAGTAGATCTCTTGAGTCCATTATGCAGGCCGCATATATGGCCCTAAACCACACTGCCCCAAACCTGACTGAAGCTTTTTGGCTATGTTTTACTGCCTCTCCCCCATTCTATGAGGCAGTTGAGACCAACGGCTCCTATATGGTCAACACCACTGCTCCTCGTGGTGGGTGGGACCCTTGCCCTGGCGTTGGGATGACTATGACTCAAGTAACAGGTATGGGACTTTGAGTGGGAAATGTCCCTTCAAACAAAAGCAAACTGTGTGCCCATACTATAACAACACCAGGTTGGAACAATTCTGTATGGATAACACCAGATCAGGGTGCTCGGTCAGTGTGCTCACATACCGGACTAACTCCACACTTGGCCAGGTCTGTGTTTAATCAATCCCAAGAGTTCTGCCTGATGATCGTAATTGTGCCCAGGATAATCTACCACCCCTCTGAGTACCTCATCCAATATTGGTCTGGTGGGCCTGACAGACAATACAGAGGTAAGAGAGAGACCATCACCACCATGACCATAGCAACCCTGTTCGGAATAGGACTAGTGGGAGCTGAGACAGGTATCGCCTCCTTAGTCACCCAGAACTCTGGCCTATCTTCCCTGAGGGCTGCGGTTGATGAAGACTTAGACCGAATAGAGAAATCCATTAGGCATCTAGAAAAATCTCTGTCCTCACTTGCTGAGGTAGTCCTCCAAAACAGGAGGGACTAGACTTGATGTTCCTAAAAAAGGGGGGCTCTGTGCAGCCCTGGGTGAAGAGTATTGTTTTTATGCAGATTGCACTGGGATTGTGAGGGATTCATGACCAAGCTGAGAAAAGGGTTACAAGAATGAAAACAAGAGAGAGAAGCTCAAGAGAGCTGGTACCAATCCTGGTTTAACCAATCTCCGTGGTTTGCAACCCTCCTCTCCACCCTAGCTGGACCTATAATTATTCTCTTATTCATTGTCACAATCAGGTTTCTAAACATCAGAGGATTCATAAAAGACAGAATTAACTCAGTCCAACTTCTAGTCCTAAGGCAACAATATCAAGCCCTGCCCCAGGAAAGACCCCAGCATGAGGATGCATCCTCATTGTAACTAGAAAAAGGGGGGAATGTAAGGACAGACCCCAATGGACGTGCAGAGAGAAACCAGGCCGTCAGGAGGAAAGTTTCCTGTTACCGCCCAAAGTAGCTAATTCATGGCTTTAACTCATGGCTTGCCTAACCCTGCCCACAAGCAAATGTTCAAAGCTGTTATCTACGTGACAGTTGGCAGGTTTCACTTCCCACCAGCAAATGTTCAAAGCTGTTATCTAGGTGACAGTTGGAGGGTTTCACTGCTTGAGTGGGAACTATGCCATGTTAATTTTTAAACCCACTGGATAATAGGTAAGGCATGTTTAAACTGATAGGTTACAATTATATGTGTGGTACAAAATGGTTGGCCAAAAAACGCGGGTTTCAGGACAAAGGCCTGAAGGACTTATAAATATAACCTGACCCTTTTGTTCAGGGTCTTGCCTAGCTTATCCCGACCTGCGCGTCGGAAAGGAGGCTTGACCCTGGCTAGCCAGCCTCACAATAAACGCCCATTTGCGTATTGCATTCTTTGCTGTTCCTTTGTTGGTGCAGGCATTTTCAGACTAGGGTTTGAATAAACCTAACAATACCAAATACTGTGCTTCTATGAGGCATTTGTTGTCTTATGCTATGTGTCAAAAAGATGTTTCCAAACCACTTGACACCATCACTTTCTCTCAATGGAACTGCTTTAGGCATGATAATCCCCCCTTTTGTCCAACGTATCTGATCTCACTCTGGGGTACCATTGTCACTGGTGGCTCTTTTTTATTTTTTTAATTTTACTTTATTTTTTTTTACTGGTGGCTCTTAATGATGAAGCAGATAGGCTGGCTGCAGAGGGCCTGCCTTCTTGCTACTCTGTACTTTCACAAGATACTTGCTTGCACTTGCAATTCCATCAGCCAGCACATAGCCTATATTAGATGTTTCCCTCCTTCACTGTGGGCAATGCAAACAGCTGTTCTGTAGCTGCAAGACCTGTGCTACATTTCTACCATTGAACCCTCTTCAGCCTTTGAGAGAAAAACCTCTTTGGCAGATGAATGTTACTCAATATTTTCACTTTGCCATCTCAAATACATGCATGTTATTGTGGATACATATTCCCACCATGTAATGGCTACCCCTATGACTAGAGAATCTGTAAGATTTGCAAACATCTATTTTGCTGCATATTGATTATGGGAATACCACATACTGATAATTGCAATATCCCTCACATAACTGGTATTCCTTATGACCCCCAAGGTCAAGGCATTGTTGAAAGAATACATAAAACTTTAAAGCAGCAATTACAAAAACAGGAGAGGGAGGCCTACACCTCCTCCCATCATGTTGCAGTATGTAGAGCATTCTTTAATATAAATATTCTGTCAGTTATTGTTTTTATCTTTTATTGAAGTTTTGTGCATTTCATACATCACTTCTCAGTTCAATCCAGACTCATTTCCCCCTCCATTCCCCCCCGCCCCTCCAAAGTTCATGCAATCTTAAATACATGTCCTGTTTCCCCTTCTGAGTCTTTTCAAGATTTTTCAAAGTAGAAGATTATTTTTTTGTGAGGAAGCATTCTACTGCTTCATTCAGTCCCCTGTACCAGTTCCTTTGTTGCTATTGCTGTTCCCTCCAATCCATATTGTTTCAACATATGCAATTATGTATGTCCACACCTGTACTAAAATCATGTCATCTGAAAATAAACTACGTTACTTCTAAATCATATTTCAGGATTCACCTTTTTCCCTTTTAATTTTATATTGCTCTAAAATATGTAAACATTCCTTCCACCATTTTACCAAAATTATAAACTCTGAAAATACGTAGTAAGTTTATTCTAGAGCCCATTAAGGTATTCACATTCTAAGAGCAGAGTTGCCTTTAGATAAGGAGAAATATAACATTAATGTTACTCAGTTTGTCTTACTTCATGTTAGCACCCACAAATTAGAGATACCACCAGAGCTTATGCATTCTGCCAAAAATACTTTTCATCTCTTTCTCAGTCTTTCTCAATATTCTCCATGAGGAAGTTGACTGTTTTGAGCAGAAGTTCACTTTTTCAGTTAGTTCTTCGATGCAGTCCTTTCTGTTGTTGTTGTTGTTGTTGTTGTTGTTTCCAATATGCGTCACTCCCAGCTGCTTTGGACAAAAGCTCAAGGGGCCGTGCACAAGAAATACAACTAGGTAATTGGCACTAGCATCCACAGATGAGGGATACCATTCATTGTTTGTTTTTCTGGGACTGTGTTGCTTCACTCAGCATGATGTCCTCTAGCTCCAGCCATTTTCCTGCAAAGCTCATGGTTTAATCTTTCTTTACTGCTGCATAGAACTCCATTGTGTAGATGTACCACATTTTCTCTATCCACTCATCAGTTAAGGGGCATTTAGGTTGGTTTCAGCTCCTAGATATTGTGAAGAGAGCTGAATATACATATGAATTTAAGGGATTTTTTTCCCCAATTCTGTGAAGAAATTCATGAGGATTTTAATTGTGATTGTAATGAATCTGTATATTAATTTGGGTAGAATGGACATTTTTACTATATTAGTTTTTGCAATCCGTGAGCATGGAAGATCTTTCTGTATTCTGATATCTTCTTCAATCTCCTTCTACAGGGGTTTAAAATTTTTGTTGTGGAGATCTTTGGTGTCTTTGGTTAGCTTGGTTCCTAGTTATTTTATTGTTTTCGAGGCTATCATGAGTAGGAAGGTCTCCTCCTTCTGTTGCTTCTTGTTGGTATAAAGAAAGGCTACTGATAGTTTGACCTGTCCCGCAGGTCAGTCAACGGGGTCCTAGAAGAGAAGGCGAGAGGGGAGAAGGGCAAGGGTCGCGAGAAATGGAGACAAGACAGGGTTCTGATCAAGTCTCATTTATTGTGAGCAGAAGTTCCAAATATAAAGGCAAGCTGTGGAAAATCCCACAAGAGGAAGTTAAACAGCAGATACATATAATTTGTCACATAAGCAAGATCTCAGGGCTGTGGAACTTACTTAGGCTGCATTTTTAACTCAGTTCCTGAAATCTAAACCACAGACATGTTGCTTTTGTTCTTAAGGGGTCACCAGTGCATATGAGTACTTGCTCAGAAGATAGAGTCATTAACCCCTGAGTTGCTGCAAGCAGGCTTCTGCAGTTAACCCTTGGGTAGCTGCAGGCAGGCTCCTGCAGGTCCCCCTTCTTTATATAAAAAGGCAAAATAAAGGCAAAGAAGCTGTGTCTGTCTTAGGTTCGGGTCCGCTCAGGCGCCCTCCTTAGCTGTCATTGGGTAGGTAACCTCTGGCGTTACCCCCCTGTCTTAGCTTGGTAGGGCAGGCTAGCCTGATTCTGTGACCCCATTTCCCGTCACTGACTATCCAGCTTAGCAAGCCATATCATCATAAAAACGTGCCTCAGTATAAACGGAGGAATCCTTCATCTCCAATTGTTGGTAATGAACTTGCAGGGGTTTGGCTTGAGTGGCCTCAATTTGAGAATGTAAGAATGCCATTAATTTATTAAAGATCACTGGGCCCAAAGATATTACAAGACACAGCCCAAGCAAGGGACCAAGGATAGTGGGTAGAAGGGTGGCAAGCCAAGGGGAAGTGCTGAACCAATTACTGAACCATCTCCTCTGTTCTTTTTCTCTTTGTAATTTTCTTTGTTGCAAGCCTTCTCTAACTTTTAGGAGGGAATGTTTAACGATGCCAGAATGATCAGCAAAAAAGCAACATTCCTCTTTTAGGGCAGCACACAAGCCTCCCTGTTGTAATAATAATAGATCTAAACCTCTTCGATTTTGTAACACCATTTCTGCCAGAAATGAGAGGGACTCTTGTAAATGACTAATTGCTTTTTCTATTTTTTCTATATCTTTATCTATGGAAGCTCTAAGTATATTATAACCTTGTTGTTGAGTAATTAGGGCTGATATCCTGGTGCCAGTCCCTGCCAAACCCAGTCCTAACAATACTGCAACAGTAACTGCAGTCATGGGTTCTCGCTTATATCTAATCAAGGCAGGGGATGTCCAAAATTGTTGGAGCTCTTCACTAGAATAATAGGTTACCCTGGGTATTAATTGAACTGCGACACAAAAATCTTTTTCTAATAATGTCTTAGCCACACAGGAAGTGATGCCGCTGGAGCAGGCCCACCAAGCATTAAAAGGAGGAACTAAATATTCATAAGTATAGTTGGATAATGTGTAATTACACAGGTCCGAGTAAGAGGTTGACACATTACCAATGCAGATTCCAGTACCCCGAATATCAGTCAAAGTAAGTCTTGGTCCTGATTGATCCCACCTCCACACAGAGTGATTATTTGTTTGTAATACATTACCAGAAATTGCTATTCCTTCATAAAAGGGAGGGCGAGTGGATAAACAGAGCCAGCAATCTTGTGTGAGATTAGGTCGAGAGATATTTAGGGCTTGATAAGTATAAGACAGTAGGTTGAACAAAGTCTCTTCGCTAAAAGGTGGGGCAAATGGGTTAATAGGCGGCAGAGAAGCCTCAGGGCGATAAGGATGGATGGTAGGGGAAGTATCTACAGCAGGAACAGGGCTCACAAGGATGGATGGGGAAGGCTTCTGGGGAAGCGGTGCAGGAATTACCTTAGGCTGTCTCTGTGGACCACGGCTTGGGGGAGCCAGCACTATATTGGGACCTATACCTGTCTTACGATAGATTGGCAATTCAGAATGGTGTATCACTTTATGATGGACCCCTATATCAGTCCCACTCTTGTATAATCTGAAACCCCAGGCAGGTCCTGTAGACCAGGCACTTGATTTTTTGCCCTGTTCAGTGAAGTTAATATTAAGTATGTTGGAATTACCTTTCCAGGAGACACAGATTAAATCAGAATGTCCAGGTGAAGGATTCCACCCAGACGCAGAAGCCTCACACCCCCAATATGCACAATAATAGCCACTATGTCCTCCACATCCTCTACAGCTGGCATCATCTGCCGGGCACACATAAAACCCCAATTTTTGCAGTTCCTGTTTGGCTAGGTCGGTGTAACAACCTGCATGTCCATGGGGAGTGGCCCAATCCCTGGCAAGCTGAACAGAGTCTGGATCTTGCTCAAGCAGACGGCGAATGTCCACCTCCAAGGTAGGCCACCAAGTAACCCTGGGATGAATTTCACTGACTTGAGCCACCACCGACTGCGAACTGGGTGTGATGATCTGCCAGGTTATGTTCTAAGGTTCATGAATGTTGGTGGCAGGAGCAGCCCAAGGTGTGTAGATGCACAGAATCACTGCATTCAGGAGCCGTAACATCTCTGATCACCTGTGGAGAAAGGGATTGATCTCAGGAACAAGAGTCGTTCCTGGATGATTGGTTAATTTGTCTCACGAGCCTCTCAGGCAGTGATCTGGCTGAATCAGCTTCTTTTGAATAGATGCACACTGATCCTCGTCCCCATATAAGGACTGGATCAGGTCCATTCCATTTATTAGTAAGAGTATCTTTCCACATGACTGAAGCATAATGTTCTTTTGTTGTGGACTTCCAGAATCTATCTGCTGCCATGCGTCCGTCATGGTCCAAGGTTAAAAAATTTAAAATTAAAAGTGTATGATTAAGAATATTACATGGGGACCCTCTGGTAGGGTACCATTACCCTTTTTTCACTTTATCAAAATAAGATTTGAGCGTTTGATGAGCTCTTTTGACTATGCCTTGTCCTTGAGGAGTATAAGGAAGGCCTGTTTTTAAGGTAATAGCCAATTTTTTGCAAAAGGTTTTAAAAGGGGCACTAGTATAACCGGGACCATTGTCTGTCTTTATGGTGGTGGGTATACCCAAGGCAGGGAAGGTCTGTAGGAGGTGGGTGATAACATTTTTAGTTGCTTCTCCTGGTTGTAGAGTAGCAAAGATAAAACCACTAAATGTGTCAATACAGACATGAACATATTTTAACTTGCCAAATTCAGGATAATGAGTGACATCCATTTGCCACAAAGTATTGGATACGAGGCCTCTAGGATTTACACCTAGGTGTAAAACAGGAGAGTGGGTGACACAAGTTGAACAATTTTTAACAATGTCTCTAGCCTGTTCTTTGGTTATTTTAAATAGTAGACGAAGGGTGTGAGCATTAAGGTGATGTAAAGAATGAGCTTGAATTGCCAGGTCAATAGAAGACACAGGTTGAGAGATCATGACCAATCTAGTGGCAAGGTCAGCTTTTTCATTACCCAGGGAAAGAGGACCAGGCAATCCAGAATGAGCTCTCAGGTGTCCTAAATAAAACTTATGTCGTCTATGGATGATGAGGGATCTACACTGTTCAAAGAGCTGAGCAGCAGTAAAAGTATGTTTTAGTTGACTGGATGTTTCTAAATAAGGAATAGACAGAGCCAGATAGGCACTGTCAGTGTAAATATTAAGTTGCGAGTGAGGGAAGGCCTGGAAAACAGCTAAGAGTGCATAGATCTCTACTAATTGAGCGGATTTTGAGGGAGTAGTAAAAGAAACAGTCTTTTCTTGACAGTAATAAGCAGCTCAGCCTGATGAAGAACCATCTGTAAATACTAGCAACGCGTTTGGGAGAGGTTCAAAAGAAGTAATCTTTGGAAATATGAACTCATGTCGGTTGCAGAATTGTATGAGCTAATCAGGGGGGTAATGGTTGTCTAATTTTCCTGAGAACATCACACAAGCAATAGGCCATTCATCGGTGGTTTGGAACAGCCAATCCAATTGGACCTTACTATAAAGTTGAATGATAATTTCTGGATCTTTACCAAAGTATTTTTTGCTAGTTTCTTGGCCAAGTTGAATAAGGTCAGCAACTGAGTTACTATAAGGATATATGACCTTTTGGGGGGATAAGGGCAAATGCACACACATGATGGGTGCAGACTGCCAGAATACTGCAGTAGGGGTATAAGAGGTGTTAAAAATTAAGTAAGACAAGGGCTTAGAATAATCAATATTAGTAACAAATTGTGAGTCTGTGGCGGCAGCTACCTTTTGCAGGGCTAGTTGCCCCTCATCAGTCAGGGTTCTAGAGGACCGGGGGTCAGAGTCTCCTTTATGGATGTCAAATAACAGTTTTAATTCTCCAGTGGTGAGTTTAAGATAAGGTCTTAACCAATTGATGTCCCCTAACAGTTTTTGAAAGTCATTGAGTGCTTTAAGATGATTAGTCCTAAAAGAAGTCTTAGCACTAGTTACTTTTCTGCCATGAAGATGGAAACCAAGATATGCATAAGGATCTTGAAGTTGAATTTTATCTGGGGCAATTTGTAAGCCCGCTTGGCTTAAAGCTTCTTGCATGTCTCTAAAGCAGTTAAGGACTTGTTGACTCTGAGAGCCGGCCAACAATATATCATCCATATAATGTATCAGGTAAATATCAGGCCAAGCATCCCTGATCTGCTGAATAGCAGTGGCTACAAATTTTTGGCATAAGGTGGGACTATTTGCCATACCCTGTGGCAATACTCGCCACTGATATCTTTTCATAGGTTCCCTGAAATTAATAGAGGGAACCGAAAAAGCAAATCTTTCTCGGTCATCTTTATGCAAGGGGATGGTGAAAAAGCAATCTTTTAAGTCAATGACAATTTTGTAGTAATCTAAAGGGACAGCCACCGGCATTGGCAGGCCAGGTTGGAGGGCTCCCATGAGTACCATAGTCTGATTAACTGCCCTTAGATCCTGTAACAATCTCCATTTTCCTGATTTTTTCTTAATAACAAAAATAGGAGTATTCCATGGTGAGTTACTAGGCTCAAGATGACCCGCCTCAAGTTGTTCCTGCACTAACAACTGGGCTGCCTGCAATTTTTCCTGAATAAGGGGCCATTGATCTACCCAGATGGGTGCACTGTCCTTCCAAGTAATGGGGTCAGCAGTGGAGACTGGGTGTGCAGAGGATACAATGGCCCCCATTAGGGGTAACCCAGACCCTGTCTGTATGAGTGAGGAGCAGGCTGGATTGGTTGAGTTATTCCTTGTGAGCATTTACCTAATCCTTGACCTGGAGAGTATCCAAGGTTTAACATTAGAGCTGTGACTGTATCATTGGGACTCATCATAACAAGGCCCATCTGAGACAATAAGTCCCTTCCCCAGAGGTTGATGGGGAGACCAGGTAAGACATAGGGTTTAATTTGGCTTGTATTGCCCTCTGCATCCTTCCAAGTTAACAATCTGGAGCTCTGTTTAGGGTTTTGGCTTTGTCCAATACCTTGCAGGTGGGTAATTGTAGGAGTTAAGTCCCAAGTTTGTGGCCAATCTTTTTCTTTAATAATGGTTACATCAGCACCAGTATCTATTAGGCTTTGAAAAGCCTTTTCTTCTATCCATAAGGTAATAAGGGGTTTTTCTCTACCCAAGGCTTGAATCCAATAAGTATCTGAGGACCCAAAGCTGTTATCACCTATATGCATATTTTTGGCCTGGTTGCCAGTGTTAACCATAGGCAGTATGATCAGCTGAGTGATGTGCTTTTCAGTTGGAATGGTGACAATGTTATGAAGAGCTTTGGCCATGATTTTTATTTCTCCTGTATAGTCATTATCTATGACCCCTGGGAACACCTGTAATCCTTCCATAGTACTGCTACTTCTACCCAGTATGAGCCCAAGAGTTCCCTCAGGAAGAGGGCCATAGACTCCAGTTGATAAAATTTGGGGTCCCATATCAGGAGTTAATATTGTGTAGGTGGTGAAATTGAGGTCCAATCCGGCACTTCCTGGTGTTGCTCTGTAGAGGGAATGAATGGATTGCTGTCCTTTTTAAATTGGGAAGGCATGTGGACTGCCCCATAAGCCTGCTTGGGCTGACGATTGTGCGGAGCCTGGGGTGGGCCCCTGTGTCCGTTTCCTGAAGGCAATGGCAAAAGGTTCCCCTGGATATCTGTTTTGGAATGACAGTCCTTTTGCCAATGTTTTCCCTTACGACAGTGGGGGCATATACCCGGTGCCAGGTGAGTGGGAGAGGAAGGTCCCTTAGCATCATTTTTGCAGTTTCGTGCAAAATGGCCAATTTTTCCACATTTAAAACAATTACCCTTACTTTTTGTGGTGAAAAACTCTTGGACCATGAGAACTTTAAGGGCCGTGGCCATGGCCATGCCCTGATTGTATGATGGGCCAATGTCAGCACACAGAGCCTGATGTACCCAGACAGGTCCGTCTTTTTTCAATAAGGCCGAATGGCTGCCTGACAAGCAGCGTTTGCATTTTCAAAAGCCAATTGTTGAACATAATCAATTCCTGCTTCCGCATTACCAAAAATATGAGAGGCTGTAGTCAGAAGTCGATTAACAAATTCTTTTTTTTTTAATTTTTTTTAAGTTTATTTATTTCTATATGTGTATGAATGTACTGTCTGATGTAGGCTTGTGCACCCGTGTCGTGCAATGCCACGGAGGTCAGAAGAGGGCGTCGGATTCCCCTGGAACTGGAGTTCTCCTAGAATTGGAGTTTCAGACGATTCTCGGCCGCCATGTGGGTGCTGGGGATCGAACCCGGGTCCTCTGTAAGAGCGGTCAGCGCTCTCACCCGCTAGACCATCTCTCCAGCCCCGATTAACAAATTCTTGAAAGGGCTCATCAGCTCCTTGCCTCACCATAGTAAGGGAAGTGCCAGTCTCTCCTTTGTTGGGGAGTTTCCGCCATGTCTTTAGGGCAGCAGTAAGGATCTGAGTTAAGAGGCCAGTGTGGTAATTTATTTGTAAGTCACGCTCGGCATATCTCCCCTCTCCAATAAGCATGTCATAAGTCCAACCATTATTAGCTTGGAGATTGCAGCGAGCTGTTTCTTTACAAGCCTCATGGAATTCAGACTTCCACAACAGATAATCCCCACCGCTAAGCACTGCCTTAGTGGTCTTATACCAGTCCTCTGGAGTCAATCAGAGCTCACTGAGATTTTCCACCATTGTTAGAGTGAAAGGAGCTTGGGGCCCATACTGTGATACTGCAGTTTTTAATTCTTTCAGTGTTGTAAATTCTAATCTGGAGTAAACCCTATCATGCCAAGGACAATTTCCTTCGTCACCTTGACATCTTTCACGTCGTTCCTGTTCCAAAATGGGAAAAACTCCAGGAGGGGATGTTTGCTGCAAGGACCTAATGGGGGGTTTTTCTGGAGGGGGAAGAATAGGAGTAGCAGGGACTGCCAAGTTATCATCAGGAAGGCCTGAAAGAAGTTTATTTAAACGGACTATAAGTTCTTGATGTTCTTGTTCTAATTTTATTTGTAACTTAAGATGGTCAATCTTTTGTTGGAGTTCCTTTTGAGGGTCAGAAGCAAGCATCAGGACTGGGTTTTGGTTTGGCATATATGGTGGGGGTCCGTGAACGGGGTCCAATCTTCATTTTTATATTTAGCTGCTTCCTCCTCTAAATCTTCCTGATCTGAGGGATTAAGAGCTTCTGGGTCAGCATACATATTAAGGTCGGGATAGATCTTTGAAACCTGTTTTGGGACTGGGTTTGCTGAAAGAGGAAGCTCCGTTGTAGGAGGCTCTTTGTCTGAGTTGTCTGATGTGACTGACTCAATTTCATAATGTATTTTATCAGGGTCCTCTGAAATTGGAGTTTTAAGCTTATGCCGTTCAGGCGGATCAGTGTCCCTACTCTGGCTTGACATCATAATGATGGGAGGCTGCTCACGTAAGATATCATTAATCAAACTCCAGTAGGAGAAAGCAGTAATGGGAATTTTGTTAGGACCAAAGGTTCTATAATAATCTTGAAATGCATCTCCTACACGTTTCCAAATCTTTACATCTATGGTCCCTTCTTGCGGGAACCAAGGAAAGATCTCCTTAACAAAGTCAAAGAAATTAAAAAGATGCTGGATTTTAACCTTTTCTCCTCGCGCCTTAAGAGTCTGTTTTAATTGCTCAACATACAACTGATGCTGACTTAATGCTTGCCCCATTTTTTCACAGCACTTACCTCAGTTCATGCAGCAGCAGGTTCCCACGGTGCGAACCGAAACTAAAATTCCCTTTGTGCCAGCCTTTCACTGCATCCCCTTCACGGGGTCCTTCCTTCTTCAGGCCCCACGATGGGAGCCACGTGACCTGTCCCGCAGGTCAGTCAATGGGGTCCTAGAAGAGAAGGTGAGAGGGGAGAAGGGCAAGGGTCGTGAGAAGTGGAGACAAGATAGGGTTCTGATCAAGTCTCATTTATTGTGAGCAGAAGCTCCAAATATAAAGGCAAGCTGTGGAAAATCCCACAAGAGGAAGTTAAACAGCAGATATATATAATTTGTCACATAAGCAAGATCTCAGGGCTGTGGAACTTACTTAGGCTGCATTTTTAACTCAGTTCCTGAAATCTAAACCACAGACATATTGCTTTTGTTCTTAAGGGGTCACCAGTGCATATGAGTACTTGCTCAGAAGATAGAGTCATTAACCCCTGAGTTGCTGCAAGCAGACTCCTGCAGTTAACCCTTGGGTAGTTGCAGGCAGGCTCCTGCAATATTTCTAGGTTAATTTTGTAGCCTGCCACTTTACTGAATGTCTTTATCATTTCTTGAACTTTTCTGTTGGAGTTTTTAGCATACCTCAGGTAAACTATCATATCACCTGAAAAAGGGATAACTTGACTTCCTCTTTTCCAATTAGTACTCCTTTAATTTTGTTTTCTTGCTTTATTGCCTTAGCACGCATTTCAAGATTTCTAAGGCAATAAAGAGGACTGATGATAGTGGGCATCCTTGCTATGTTCCTGCCTTTAAGGGGAATGGTTCTAACTTCTCTCCATTTAGGATGATGCTGACTGTAGGCTGCTTGTATATGGCTTTGATTATGTTGAGGAATTTTCCCTCCAGTCCAATTCCCTCTAGAACTTGAAGGGATGCTGTATTTTGTCAAAGGCCTTGTGATGGTTAATCCTGGGTGTCAACTTGACTGGACTAAGGAACAAATAAGAGAAAAAAGGGTCTTCTGATTGGACCACCTCAACCCAGATGGCCCACCCCAAATGTGGGTGTTACCTTCGGCTGGCAGGCAGTATTTAAGGCCATGGCAGAGGGAGCTGGTCCCTTTTTCTCCTGCGGCTTGCTTCTCTCATCTGGTGAGTTTGTCTTGCTGCTGTGATCAACCTTTCGGATCTCAGTGTGTACTGAGACCTGCAGATCTCCTAGAATCCATTCGGGCCTTCAGCACTAGACTGGGACTACTGAGACATCCAGCCTTTCGGACTGAGCAGTTCCCTGGATTCCGGGCCTCTCCAGTTCGGTGCTACTGTTGAGCTCCATCACGTGAGCAAATCAATAAATTGTATATAGTTATATATTCGTCCTGTTGCTTCTGTTTCTTTAGAGAACCCTGACTAATACATATTTTGGTACCAAAAGTGGTTCTAGAGAAACAGAATTGAAAGAATGAATTTCTTTAGTGGGCTTGGTAGTCTCTGGAGCCAGCTCTCCAACCCAATGAAGCCTAGAGTTACTGAAGGCACTCCTGGTGGCATGAAGAGGAATGATAATCCTTGGTGCAGACTATTTGATGTAATTATGATGATAGATCCTTTTGACTCACCTAACTCACCTCTTCTGAGAAGCAAGGAATTTAGTGACTCTATAAACAAAACGTTCAAGAAATTGCGGAAAAATAAGGAAAATAATGATGTTGCCTTGTTGCTCCTAGCATGTCTGATAAAGTGATAGAGGAAAACAAGGTGCTCAGTGATAAAAATGGCCAGCTCCGGATTCGAAACAACAGTTTAAAGGTTTCCAAGTGTGCTCTGGAAGAGAATCTTCTCTCCAACAGCCAAAGAGCTAAAGCAGCAGAAAATCAAGCTGGAGCCCTTATTATAAGGTTGGCTGATTTACAATGCAAATTTAATTCCCAGCCATGAAGAGTGTCAGCAGTTAAAGTGAGAGCACTGCTGGGGAAAGGGTGGAACCCTGAAACTTGGGATGGAGATGTGTGGGAGAACCATGATGATGAGAATTTTGAACCCTCAGATTCTGAGGGATTTTCTTTATCTGAGGAATTAATCTCCCCACCCTCAGCAGAGAATCCACACCCTGCAGATCCCTCCTCCCCACCCTTGCCTGAGGAAACTAATCCCGCCCCAGTGGGAGCTAATGTCCCTCAGGGCCCAACAATTGTTGCCTCTAGACCTATAACCAGATTGAAGTCTAAGCAAGCCCCTCAAGGTGAGATAGAAAGTGTGGCCCACGAGGAGGTGTGCTACACCACTAAAGAATTGTTGCCTCTAGACCTATAACCAGATTGAAGTCTAAGCAAGCCCCTCAAGGTGAGATAGAAAGTGTGGCCCACGAGGAGGTGTGCTACACCACTAAAGAAATTAATGAGTTTGCCAATTCATTCCGGCAGAAGTCTAAATAATATGTGTGGGAATGGATGTTAAGGGTGTGGGATAAACTCAGTATGATCCAATTTTATATTCCGTCCACCTTGAGGGGCTTGCTTAGACTTCAATCTGGTTATAGATCTAGAGGCAACAATTGTTGGGACCTGAGGGACATTAGCTCCCACTGGGGGGGATTAGTTTCCTCAGGCAAGGGTGGGAGGAGGGATCTTCAGGGTGTGGATTCTCTGCTGAGGGTGGGGAGATTAATTCCTCAGATAAAGAAAATCCTTCAGAATCCGAGGGTTCGAAATGCTCATCATCATGGTTCTCCCACACATCTCCATCCCAAGTTTCAGGGTTCCACACTTTCCCCACCAGTGCTCTCACTTTTACTGCTGACACTCTTCGTGACTGGGAATTAAATTTGCATTGTAAATCAGCCAACCGTATAATAAGGGCTCCAGCTTTATTTTCTGCCACTTTAGATCTTTGGCTGTTGGAGAAAAGATTCTCTTCCCGAGCACAATTGGAAACCTTTAAACTGTTTTTTCGAATACGGAGCTTGTCATTTTTATCACTGAGCTCCTTATTTTCCTCTATCAGTTTATCAAGACATGCTAGGAACAACAAGGCAACATCATTATTTTCCTTATTTTTCCGCAATTTCTCGAACATTTTATATATAAAGTCACTAAATTCCTTGCTTCTCACAAGAGGATAGTTAGGTGAGTCGAATGGATCTATCTTCATAATTACATCAAATAGTCTGGACTAACGATTATCATTCCTCTCCATGCTACCAGGAAAGCCTTCAGTAACTCTAAGTTTCATTGGGTTGGGGAGCTGGCTCCAGAGACTACCAAGCCCACTAAAGAAAATCATCCTTTCAATTCTGTTTCTCTAGAACCATTCCTGGTACCAAAATCTGTATTAGTCAGGGTTCTCTAAAGAAACAGAAACAACAGGACGAATATATAGCTGTATACAATTTATTGATTTGCTTACGTGACAGAGTTCAAGGACTCCAACAGTAGCTGCACCACACTGGAAAGGCCGAGAATCCAGGGAACTGCTCAGTCCACAAGGCTGGATGTCTCAGTAGTCCCAATCTACTGCTGAAGGCCTGAATGGATTCCAGGAGATCTGCCGGTCTCAGTGCATGCTGGGATCCGAAAGGTTGATCACAGCAGCAAGACAAACTCACCAGATGAGAGAGGCAAGCCGCAGGAGAAAAGGGACCAGCTCCCTCTGCCGTGGCCTTAAATACTGCCTGCCAGCAGAAGTTAACACCCACATTTGGGGTGGGCCATCAGGGTTGAGGTGGTCCAATCAGAAGACACTTTTTCTCTTATTTGTTCCTTAGCCCAGTCAAGTTGACATCCAGGATTAACCATCACAATATTACAGGGCTATATTCATAGCGAGAAGGATAACTGATGCTAAGAAAAGGCCAAATCAGTCTGAATTAAAAAGTATATGAATGTAGGCATTTATGGCATTTATTCCAGGAAATGCTCTCTCTCTCTCTCTCTCTCTCTCTCTCTCTCTCTCTCTCTCTCTCTCTCTCTTTTTCTCTCTCCCTCTCTTGTTCATGGCCACCAGTCATCCTGTGGGCCATGGAAAGCACACTTCTAAGAGGTGGGGAGAAACTTTTATTGGGGGGAAGATGGTAAACTATTGGAATCTGGCCAATTAAATCAGGCCAGGGGCTCAGATCTGAAAGTGGGTCTCAGGTCGAGAGGTCTCATGGGAATCTGGCCTGACCGGAAAAGAAAGGAGGGTCTTTCCAGTCTATGCCATCATGGCTTTGCCCCTGAGTGCAACCTAACACATAACAACAACCTGGTACTGGCAAAAAAAAACAGCCCTGTAGACCAATGAACCAAATTTGAGGATCCAAACTTGAGCACACACAAACTTGACAAAAGGGCCAAGAAGACTCAATGGAGGAAAGACAGCATCTTCAGCAAAGGGTATTGGCAAAATAGGATCACCACATGTAGAACAATGAAACTAGACCCTTGCCTCTTGACCTTTACAAAAATCAACTCTAAATGGGTGAAAGATCTCAATGTGAAACACAAAACTCTGAAGATGTAAGAAAAAAGTTTGGCAGGGGCTGGAGAGGTGGGCTAGCGGTTATGAGCACCTACCACCCTTACAGAGGACTCAGGTTTGATCCCCAGCACCCACATGGCGGCTGAGAACCGTCTGAAACTCCAATTCCAGGAGAACTCCAGTTCCAGGGGAATCCGAGACCCTCTTCTGACCTCCACGGCATTGCACAACATGGGTGCACACACTTGCATGCCGAGAGTACATTCATACACATACAGAAATAAATAAAAAATTTAAAAAAATAAAATAAAAGAAAAAAAGAAAAAAGTTTGGCAGCAACCTCCAAGACATAGGCATAGGAGAAGACTTCCTAAATCAGACAGTCACTGCATGGGAAGTGAGGTCAACAATTGACAAGTGGGACCACATTAAACTCAAAAGCTTCTGTACAGTGAAAGAAAAAAATCAATGAAATGAAGAGAAAACCCAAGGAATTGGAGGAAACCTTCACTGCTGATACATATGACAAAGCATTAACTTCTAGAATATATAAACTACTCAAAAAAAGAGAGGAAAGAAAACAAATGACTCACTCAAAACATGGAGTAAAGAGCTGAACAGAGATTTCACAAGTGAAGAAATAGAGATGGCTGAGAAACATCTTAAAAAGAGTTTAACATAACTAATAATTAAGGGAATGCAGACTAAAACCACCTTAAGATATCATCTCACTCTGATAAGTGTACCTAACATCAAGGAAACAAATGATACCAGATATTAGAGAGGGTGTGAGGAAAGGGGAACATTCATCCACTGCTGGTGGGAATGTAAACTCATACAACCACTATGGAAAGCAGTATGGAGAACTTTGAAAAGACTCAAGACGCATCTTGAGTCTTACCACCTGACCCAGCCATACAAATCATGGGTATATACCCAGAATACTCATCTGACCACAGAGATACATGCACTTTCCTAAATTCTAAGATTTATGAGAAATAATAAATCTCTTCCTTGAAAATACATTACAACATGGGGCTGGAGAGATGGCCCAGTGGTTAAGAGTGCCGACTGCTCTTGCAGAGGACCCGGGTTCAATCCCCAGCACCCACATGGTGGCTGAGAACCGTCTTTAACTTCAGTTCCAGGGGAATCCGACACCCTCTTCTGACCTCCGTGACATTGCATGACATGGGTGCACAAACCTACATGCAGACAGTACATTCATACACGTAATAATAAAGAAATGAATATTTAAAAAAAACATTACAACATACATCAACTTGCTATGTCACTTAGGAATGCAAAGTTTTATTTCATTTTACCTGTGTGCAACTTTGCTGTTAAAATGTGAATCCATAAACTTGTTTTGGGATTAACCTATAGTTTATTTTCAGACTTTGTAAACTTGGTATATGTTTGGAGTTCATATATGTCTATTTTGGAGTAATATAAAATTAAAGGGAACAACAACAACAACAAAAGACTTTGTGGTGGTTTGGAGGAGTGTCCCCCATAGGCTCTAGGTATTCAGACATTTGTCTCCAGTTGGTGGCGCTGTTGTTGGAGGTCTTGGAGGGTGTGGCCGTGCTAGATGAAGTGTCACTGGGGGCAGGCTTTAGTGAGTTTTAACAAGCCTTGTGGTCTACAGTTGTCTCTGTTTCCTGTGCTCTTTGCAAGATGTGACCCTTGGTTTGCTGCTCCAGATCCAGCCACCACACCTCCCGCCACAATGGACTCTAATTCCCTGGAACCGCCAATTGTAAGCTCAAATAAACTCTTCCTTTTATAAGTTCCTTGGACATGGTGTTTTATCACAGCAACAGAAAAGTGACTAATACAGTTATGGTACCAGAGAGTGGGCTGTTGGCTGTGAAGAACCTGACCATATATATATTTGAAGAAATGTGGAAGACTTTGGAACTTTGGGCTAGAAAGGCTGTTGACTAATGTAAGAGCTTAAGGGGCCATTCTAGTGGAGGCCTGGAAGAAAGCATGGCTGCAAAAGAAGTGGTTCCAGGGGAAAACAAAGACTTAGGCAGCAACTGGGATATTTCGATAAAGAGTCTGGTAGCAGTTTGCCTGCAGCCCAAATGCTTGCCTGATGCTAAGTTGAAAAGCAATGGACTGATGTCTTTCATGGAGGAGATTTCAAGATAGCCTAATGTAGAAATGGTGGTGTGGCTTTTAATGGTGAATATTGTGCAGATCTACAGTGAAGAAGAGCAGATGGGGCAAAAAGAAATGCAGAATGTACAGTTTGGATCTGATAACTGCACTAGGAAGATTAAAGGTGGTGCCAAGGCTTTTGAAGGAGAGTATCCTTTTGATAAGGAGATTAAAGTGATTAAGGAAGGGCCTTGAGATTTACAAGTAAACAAAAGAATCAGTAACTTCAGGGCAAGACCACACCCAACTAATCCTCCAGCAAATCCAGGGCAGAGAAAAATTGCAAATGTGGTTAAAGTAGGAGAGATTCCATCCCGAACTTGCAGCCAAACTCTGCAGTTTCATCCATGTAGTGCTGGCTTTAGAGGCATGAAGTTTGCAAGAGTGAAGGGGTAGTCAGTTCTTCCTCCACGGTTTCAGAGAGCTACCAAGTCAGGCAGAGTGCAGCAGGGGTGTCTCTGCATAAAGTAGGCCCTGATAGGCCATTGTGTGAAGCTGTGAATGTGAAGCCTGGTTGGCAGCAGAGACCCCAAGAAGACAGTCGAGATGCCAGACCTGTGAGATGTTTGCCAGGGAGTGCTGCATACAGGGAGTGGTACTGGCCTGGGAAAGAGATGTGTTGCAAGCAAAGCTGGAAGAGCTGAGCCATCTGTGCCCTTTGGAAATCGGGTCCCAGGGGTCGCACATGGAGCTACTGGACTTGGTGTTTGCCCTGCTGGTTTTCGGTCTTGTTTTGGTCCAGTGTTTCCTCACTATGCCTCTATTCCTCCCTTTTGGAATGGGAATGTGTATTCGGTTCCACTGTATGTTGGGAGTATGTAATTTGCCTTTTGATTTTACAGGAGCTTACAGTTAAGAGATTGGCCTGTGTCTCAGAAGAGACTTTGGACTGTTGACTTTTGAATGGCATTGAGACTGGTAAAGACTATGGGGACTTTTAAGGTTGGACTAAATGCATTTTGCATTTTATATGTTCAGGAGCCTATGGGGGCCAGGGAGTGGAATGTGGTGGTTTGGATGAGTGTACCCCATAGGCTCTAGGTATTCAGACATTTGTCTCCAGTTGGTGGCGCTGTTGTTGGAGGTCTTGGAGGGTGTGGCCATGCTAGAGGAAGTGTGTCACTGGGGGCAGGCTTAGTGAGTTTTAACAAGCCTCGTGGTCTACAGTTGTCTCTGTTTCCTGTGCTCTTTGCGAGATGTGACCCTGGGATTGCTGCTCCAGATCCAGCCACCATGCCTCCTGCCACAATGGACTCTAATTCCCTGGAGCCACCAATCGTAAGCTCAAATAAACTCTTCCTTTTATAAGTTCCTTGCTCATGGTGTTTTATCACAGCAACAGAAAAGTGACTAATACAGACTTGTTCAAAGAACTGACCAAAACAATACACTTCTGTATCAAAAAAGTTAAATAAAAGGCTGAGAATAAGTAAGGATTTTTAAAAAATTCTCCCTTTCCACACATTCTGGCCAGCATCTGTCATCTTTTTTAATTGGATTTAGCAATTCTAAGTGAGGTAAGAATATATACATTAAAGTAGCTTTGATTTATATTTCCCTGATTACTAAAATTGCTGAACACTTTAAAATTATTTCTCAGCCATTTGCATTTCATTTTTGAGAATTCATTTTACAGCTACTTGCCCCAATTTTATTGGATTATTTGTCTTTTAAATATTTAATTTTTTCAGTTCTATGTATATGATTGATAATCACCTTGTCAGAGGTATAATTGTGGAAGATTTTCCTTATTCTCTTCGATGACCCTTCACTCGAATGATGTTGTCTTTTGCTGAACAGTAGGTTGGTAGTCCCTTGAGATCCAATTTGTCAATTGTTGAAGTTAAAACCTCTGGTATATGACTTCTGTTCAGAAAGCTTTTTTCATTTTCCTATAAGTTGTATTGTATTACTTAATTTCTTTGCAATCATCAGATTCAGGGTTTCAGGATAAGTTGAGGTCCATCATTTGTTTAGAGTTGAGTTTTGTTCATTATGAGAGATAAGGATCTAGTTTCATTCTTCTACATGTAACTATACAGTTTCACATGATTCATTTGCTTAACATGTTTTTTCTCCAGTTTTTATATCTGGCTTCTTTGTGAAGAACACGTTGTTATGAATGCTTGGATTTAAATCTGACTCTTCAGTTTTATAATCAAAATGTCTAGTTTTATGGCAGAATTATTCTGTTTTTATTACTATAGATCTGTACTATAATTCAAGGTCAAGGATGATAGCTCCTTCAGCAGTTGTTTTATTGTTCAGAAATTTGGGGCTTGCTAACATTTTGCTGTTTTTGTTGTTGCTGCCTTTAATTTTACATTACTCTAAAATTCAGATATATTCACTCCACACATATACCAAAATGAGAGTGTCTAAAAATAAACTACAGGTTAATTCCAAAACACGTTTGGAATTCACATTTTAACAGTAATGTTGCATATGTATATATATATATATATATATATATATATATATAATCTTTAGGCTCCTAAATCACATAGCATGATATATGTTGTAATGTACTTTTTTTTAGGTCTTTTCGAGACAGTGTCTCCCTGTAGCCCCAGCTGTCCTGGAATTCGCTCTGTAGACTAGGCTGGCCTTGAACTCACAAAGATCCACCTGCCTCTGCCTCCCAAGTGCTAGGATTAAAAGCGTGTGCCACCACGCCTGGCATAACGTACTTTTAAAGAAGAGAATTATCCTTTCTCATAAATCTTAGAACTTAGGAAAATAGAAACATAAATGTCAAGGTACATCTATAGTATCAGCACGTAATGTGGTATTATTTTTATTAAAAAATTACCCAGGTAGACTTGCATATAGAGATTTGGTGCTAGGATACAAAAATGAGGGTGACCATATGTCGTTTATCTTCCTGGCACTATGTTACTTCACTTAGTGTAATGAATTCTAGTATCATTCATTTACCTGCAGATTTCATGATGTCATTTTTCTTTACCACATGCCTAGAACTCCATTGTGTAGATATACCACATTTTTTTATCCACTCATCATTTAAGGGACACTTGGGTTGCTTACATTTCTTCCCTATTGTGAAAAGAGCTGCAATAACCATGATTGTGCATGAATCTCTGATGTAGGATTAATTCTTTGGGTATACTCTCAGGAACGGTAAGACTGGGTCAAATGGTACATTCATTTTTAGTCGCTTTAATTTATTTTTGTACGTGTATGAATGTACTGTCTGCATGTAGGTTTGTGCACCCGTGTCATGCAATGCTGCAGAGGTCAGAAGCAAGTGGATCTCTGTTAGTTCAAGGCCAGCCTGGTCTATAAAGTAAGTTCCAAGCCAGCTAGGGCTACAGGGAGACCTTGTCTCAAAAAAAACAACAAAAAAGATACTGTCTTTCCTCCACTGAGTCTTTTTGGCCCCTTTGTCAAATATGAGGTTTCTGAAATTACATGTGCTCACATTTGGATCTTCTGTTTTGTTCCATTGAGCTATAGGTCTGTTTTGTGCCTGTACCATGCTGTTTTTATGACTATAGCCCTATAATATAGTTTTAAGTCTGGTATAGTAATCCTCCTTGCATAACTTTTTGCTCAGAATTGCTTTGGCTATCTGGGCTCTTTTGTTTTTCATATGAATTTTAAGAAGTTTTTTCTAAATCTGTGAAGAAAGTCATGGGAAAGTTAATTGGGATTTCAATATATATATATAGTATAATATCTATATATATATATATATATTCCTTTGGGTAGAATGGTCATTTTTACTTTATTAATTCTTCCCATCCATCCATGTGCATGGGGGGAGGTCATTCCACCTTCTGCTGTTTTCTTCAATATCTTTCTTCAAAGATTTAAATTTTTCATTGGTGTCTTTGGTTAAGTTTGTTTGGAAATTTTTTTGAGGCTATCATGAATTCTTCCAATCCATGAGCATGGGAAGTCCTTTCATCTTCTGGTGCTGTCTTAAATCTCTTTCAAAGATTTAAATTTTTCATTTAATGTCTTTTGTCAAGTTAGTTCTGAGATATTTTAATTTTTTGGAGGCTATTCCAAATGGGAAGGTCTCCCTTTACTCCTTCTCCAATTGTTTGTGGTTGGCATAAAGAAAGGCTACTGATTTTTCTAGATTAATTTTGTAACCTGCCACTTTACTGAAACTGTTAATCATTCCTATGCATTTTCTGATGGAATTTTTTGGCATTCCTTAGGTATAATATCATGTCATCTGCAATAAAGGATAGTTACATTTAGAACTCTTTAATTTCCTTATCTTCTGGCTCTAGTGAACATTTCAAGCACTATATTAAAAAGGAGTGAAGGTAGGGGGCCACCTTGCTGGGTTCCTGACTTTAACGGGAATGCTTTGAATTTATCTCCATTTAGAATGATGTTGGTTGTGGCTTTGTTGTATATGGTTTTAATTATGTTGAGGAATATTTCCTCCAGTCCAATACCCTCTAGGACTTGAAATATAATGGCATATTGAACTTTTTCAAAGGCCTTTTCTGTATCAGTTTTGATGGCCATGTGGTTTTTTACTTTCAGTCCATTTTGTGCTTTATGATATTAATTGTTTTATGTATGTTGAACCATCCCTGCATTTCTGGTACAAATCAGACTTGGTCATGGTGGATGACGTTTTTGATGTGTGTCTGTATGCTGTTTGCAACTATTTTGTTGAGAAGTATTACATCTATGTTCATTAAAGAAATCGATTTATTGTTTTTTGGGGGTTTCATTTTTGCCTGGTTTTACTATTAGAATAATCCTGGCTTAATAGAAGGAAGTTGGGATATTTCCCTCTTTTTATATCCATTGAGAATTAACAGTTCTAGGTCCTCTTTAAAAGTATTAAACAACTCTGCTGTAAATCCATGTGGGCATGGACATTTTTTAGTTGGGAAATTTTGTGTTACTGTTTCAGTTTCCTCATATGTTTTGGGTTTGTTTAAGCTGTTCATGTCTTCTTGGTTAAGGTTTGGTGATTTCCATTATTTCAGATATCTATCCATTTGTCTTAGGTTCAGTTAATATGTCTTTTTGTATATTCTTTGTTTGGCCTGTCTAATGGACACAGGATTATTGAAGTCCCTCATAATTAGACTTAAAGGCACAGATGAATGCCAATACACACTAATTATGAGGGACTTCAATAATCCTGTGTCCATTAGACAGGCCAAACAGACAAAGAATATACAAAAAGACATATTAACTGAACTTAAGACAAATGGATAGATATCTGAAATATGGGTTTATGAAGTTCCGCGCAACAATTTATATATAAATATATATATAATATATATATTCGTGATTGTGATATCTTCTTGGTTAATTGTTCCTTAGATAAGAATGAAGTGACCCTCTTCATATGTTCTGATTAGCTTTAGTTTGAAATGTATTTGTTTGATATTAAAATAGCAACTCCTGCTTGCTTCTTCATACCATTTACTTGGAATATTTTTTCCAACCTTTCACCTTAAGATAGAGCCTGTCCGTAAATGTGAGATGGGTTTCCTGTAGACAATGAAAAGATGGATTAAATTTCTTAATCCCTTCTCCCAGTCTGTGTTTCTTGATTGGGATTCATAAAAATTAATATTTAAAGTTATTATTAAGAAATGTATATTGCTTCCCATCAGTTCAGTTTCTGTTTGCATTTTTGGTCTAGGTTTGTATTTCCACGGTTGCAACTTCATTAAATAATTTCCCTTGCTGATTGGGTGTAGTCATTCCTTTCGTCTATTCTTTGTATTGCCTCAAGTATTTTATGAAGCATTGGTTTTCTGGACATGTATTCTTTTGTTTCAACTCTACAAATAACTTTAATTGACTTATAAAATGAAGCATATATGGTAATAAATGAACATCTTCACCATTACAAGTTAGATTTCCATGAACAAAAAACTTCTTGTCAAATTGAAAACAGAAAACAATGCAAGATAACAGAAATGCAGACATTTGTCCCTATGCTACTGGCAAACTCCCTGTGTGAACTTACAGCAAGAAGAAATGCATACCCCAATGCACACTGGAAAGAGCTGAGGACATTCTGCCCAAATTCTCATTCACAACATTGAGACAAGGACACTGAGAGGCTACTCCAGCCGGATGGGTGATGGCTGTAGACAGGCATCAGAGGCTCAGGTCTAGTCACCACCTCGTCTCCCCCCATGAGTTTTGTCAGATTCTCGGGACAGCTGCTTAGAAACACCAAGGATCCCAAGTCATGTCTAAGTCTTCATAAAGTCTCAGGAAAACAGGAAAGGAAGGTCACAGTATAAGCAATCCAGTGGAGTCTTGGTTTGGGAAGAAACAGCCTTCCTTCAAAGACAGAGCTTTGGTTTGAGTGTGGATTCTGACACAAGTTACTGCCACAAAACAGAGAGACATAGAGGAACTTGAAATTTTGAGGAGCTCTGAGAATCGTATAGGAGGGCCAGGGAAGTGTGTAAGGTCATGCGTGCTACGGAGAGCAGTCCATTGATTCTAGAAAAGGCGCCTTTGGGCCTTGGACCAGGGGCATGGAGACTCTGGACTGGACGGGCGTTGCTCCTGGGGAGTTGGAGGAGATGGAGGCATAGGCAGGAGTGGAGAGCTGGGGAACGGGCTCAGCATGGAGCTGCCCAGTTCCCAGGAGGGCCTGGGAAGGCCACCCTCTGGATTGGGGGAGGACGCAGGGGGCCAGAGCTCTGTGCTTGCATCCTCAGGCCATGGCATGGACTGCCCTGAGGAAGGAAGGTTTCCCGTGGGGAGGGGGGGGGCAGCTGCCGCATCTGTTCAGAATGGCAGGAGGCCTTGGTCCATGTCTCAGTCACGGGTATACTCTTGGCAGCAGGCTAGGTCAGGGACAGACTCCTGGGATTGCTCTTCTTCCACAACCAAGAAGACCAAGTGCTCTTGGGGCATGTCCAGGAGAAAGATTACGTGTGTGCTGCCGGGGGTGTGTCCATGCTGTCCAGGGCTTGGGTGGACACAGTCCAGGAGGCTCTTGGAGCCCAGAATGAAGATGTGTTCTGGCAGTGACACTTGCAGGGTCAAGGTGGGGTCGGCTCCAGCAGCAGGTCGAGGCCATCCAGGGTCATCCCCAGCATCCGGTTGACGCTGTCCAGGGTCATCTCCAGCACCTGGTCGACATTGTCCAGGGTCATCTCCAGCACCCGGTCTGGCTGAAGCAGCTGGTCAAGGCCATCCAAGGTCATCTCCAGCACCTGGTGAACACCATCCAGGGTAATCTCCAGCATATGGTCAATGCTGTTCATAGGCAGCTGTAGGACGCAATCTGGCACCAGGGAGGTCCTTGGGAACGTAGCACTGGCAGGTCCCACGGGCCTTTCCAGGCCTGGCATAAGCAGGGCCTCTGGGCCAGCCGGCTGGTGGAGGCAGCGGCACTTGGCAGGGCTGGGGGGCCCTTCAGGCTGCAGTGCCCAGGGGGCGGGTTCAACGCTGGGGCTTCGAGGCCGGACACCCACCATGTGGAAGGCGATGAGGGGCTGTGCGCTGGGTGCTGAGTGCTGACAGGTTCCAGGGGTTGGGCAGCGGGAGTGTGGGCCACAGTCCTGGGCTCTGAGGCAGCTACCCTCACTTCTGGATTCAGTCTTGGGAACCTCTCTCAAGCCTAGGACAGACCAGAAGAGCTGAGGATGGCAGTACATATGGACATGTATTCTTTCAGCTTGTTTATGTCAAGAAAGATTTTTCTTTCTCCTTCAAGTATAATGGACATTTTTACTGGATAGAATATTCTGGATTTGCATCTATAACCATTTAGAATTGAGACTACTTTGGTCCAAGTTCTTCTGGCTTACATCTTTTCCATTGAAAAGTCAGCTTTAATTCTGATGGATTTTCCTTTACATGTGACTTTTTTTTTCTCTAGCTGCATTCAGTATTCTCTCTTTGCTTTGACCATTTAGTGTTTTTACTATGATGTGGTATGGGAAATTTCTTTTCTGGTTCTCTTTTTGGTGTTGCTTGTTCTTCTTGTATTTGTATGCATATGTCTTTCCTTTATTTGGCAAAATTTTCTTCTACAATCCTGCTGACAATCTGGTCAACACCATTATCCTGAAATTCTTCTCCTCCATCTATACTTATGATGTATAAGTTTGGACTTTATATGGTGTCTCACATTTACTGATTACTCCATTCTTGTGGTTTTATTTTATTTCATAATCTTTGCTTGAGTGGTTTAATTCTTCTATATTATCTTCTAGTATTTGCATTATATTTTCTGCTTAATTAATTCTATTAGTGAGTTTTTCTCCTGTCCTTTCCAGATGGCTGATTGAGTTTTCCATTTTCTTTTTCATTTCACCCTGATTTACTCAGTATTTCTATAAGTTTTGTGAATTCATTCCGAAGTTTATCATTACCTTCTTTTAGTTTATCCTTATTTTCTTTTAGTTCTTTGATTTGTTTGTTTATGTATTCTTTATATTCCTTGAATTCTTTGATCATGTTTATGATAATTCTTTTAAGATCTGTGTCCTCCATTACATCTACAGGTTTCTCATTATAGTAGTCTTTTACAGGCTTGGTATTATTTATTGGAGACTTATTATTTGGGTTTTTCATATTTTTTTCATTGTGATTTTGCCATGTGAATTTCTTTCATTGTTTGTAATTTTGCTGTGAAAATCAAGTGTTTCTTTGTTGAATTAAAGACTGAGTTTACTTGTATTCTTCAGGCATCTTCTCTGTCTTCTTATTAGGCATAAAAGGCTGGTTGGTCTAAGCTTCAGGTTCTCACTTCTGATTTTTTTTTACTGGAGAGACAAGGTAGTTCTTGCCTAGGTAGTCAGGAGCTTCTGTGGAAGCCCAAGACAGGTAAATGAGGCAGGCTTGAACCTCACACAATATGGGATCCATCTATTAGGTCTCCAGTGCTTGTTGCAAATGACTGGATCTGGGTCCAGGGACAGATAATCCTATCCTGAAGCCAGGGGTGGGGCCCCAGATGCTCCTTAACTACTGGGCAGGGAGTCTTGAATACCACATAGTTGAGGACTCTCACTAAAGGGCAGAGATCAGCCTTATATACTCATTGGGAGAATTGTACTCAAAGAACCACTGCACTACATGTGGTTCACCTACAGGCTCTCTGGAGCTGTATACTAATGTCTGAATCTGGGTCAAGGGTTAGGAAAGCCTAGCCTGGAGCTGAGGATTGGGCCTCAGGTTATCCCTAGCTAGTGAGTATGGGGTCTGGAATGCTGCCGCTGCTGCACTTTTTGGGACTCTCACCACCAAGCTAAGGTCTGCCTCACACAATCAGTGTCTTCAACTTAGAGCCCCACCCCTTCATGTGGAGTCCACATGAAGTTCTCCAGGGCTGGTTTCAAACATCCATATCTGGGTCCAGGGCAAGGGAAGCCTAACCTTGAGCAGAGGGAGAGGCCCAAATGTTAGCCAGCTAGTGGGTAGGGAGTCTGGAACATATCTGCCACTGGGACTCTGAGGCTCCCTCTCACTCACCAGGAGCCACCACTGGGCCTCCGTATTATTTTTTAGTTTATATGTATTAAGTGAACCAATGCAATACCCACAGGGGCAGAATAGGAGGTTAGAGTCTCTGGAACTGTATTTGTAATAGTTTTTAGCCACAGTTTAGGTGCTGAGCATTAAACCTGGGTCCTCAGCAAGAGCAGCCAGTGTCGTTAACTGCTGAGCCATCTTTACAGGCCTGGAAAGGGGACATTTTTATGCACTTCTGCTGAGAGTACAAATTGGCTCTGCCACCATACAAATCGGTGTGGCAATTAATCAAAAGGATTGATATGTCATATGGTCCAGGCGTATAATTATTGGGTTTCTACTCAAAAGGCTCTATGTTTTACTATAAAGGTATCTGTTCATAAAGGTTTATTGCTATATTTTTTATAATAGTCAGGAAATGGCACCAGTCTAAATGGATAATGAACATTTGGTACATTCACACAACTGAATTTTAAACAACTGTTAAGAAAACTAAATTATGAAAATTGTAGATTAATGGGCAGAATAAATTTTAGACTAACAGATCTCCCAGAATCCATAAAGCTTTCTTGTCAGATTGGGAATACTGAGATACCAAGCTTCATGGACTGAGCAGCTAAATGAATTCTAAGGTTCTCCAGTGTGATGCAGCCATTGTTGGCCTACTCAGACCCAACCCCATGAGCTAATCTTATAAATGAATATTTTACATAATATAAATGGATATATAATAAATCTGTATGAATATATATGGTCATTCTACCTATTGTGTTTTTTAGAGAACCTTGACTAATGCACCAACGCTAGCTTTGAATTTTCATATATGCATGTTGGAAAATCTTGTGAAGTCACAAAATTAATAAATTGTTGTGGGGAGTAGGAGAGAGGCTTCCTGGGAAGGGAGATAGATTTCAATGATGTAAAAAGAGGAAAGGAACAATAGAGAAGGTTAAATGGGGTGGATAATTGCATGACAAGTAGAGAAGGGACTATGGGGAGGGTTCACTAGTACTAAAGCACTATAAACAAAGTCTTGTGGAAACCTTCTGTATTAGTCCTTTTCTGTTGCTGTGATAAAACCGTAATGACCTAGGGAACTTATAAAAGGAAGAGTTTATTTGAGCTTGCAATTGATGGTGCCAGGGAATTTAGAGTACTTTGTGGTGTTTCGTGGGGAGGCATAGTGCCAGGGGCTGGAGCAGAAAGCTGAAGTTCATATCTTCAAATGAGCAGGAGAGAGAGAAAGAGAGAGAAAGAGAGAGAGAGAGAGAGAGAGAGAGAGAGAGAGAGAGAGAGAGAGACTGGAGACTGGCAAGGCTTACTGAACTCATTAAGCCTACCCCCAGTGATATACTTCCTCTAGCATGGCTACACCTTCTAAGACTTCCCAAAACAGCACCACAAACTGGGAACAAAATGTCTGAATACTTTAAGACTATGAGGGACATTCTCATTCAAACCACAATGTTTCACTCCCTGGCCCCCATAGGCTCATGAACATATAAAATGTAAAATGAATTTGGTCCAATCTTAAAGGTCCCTAGAGTCTTTACCAGTCTCAATTCTATTCAAAAGTCTAGAGTCCAAAGACTCCTCTGAGGCTCAGGCCAATCTCTTACCCACAAGCTCCTGTAAAATCAAAAGACAAATTACATATTCCCACCATATAGTGGAACTGGATACACATTCCCATTCCAAAAGGGAGGAATAAAGGTATAGTGAGGAAATATAGCACCAAAACAAGACCACAAGCCAGCAGGGCAAACACCAAGTCCAGTAGCTCCATGTGAGACTTCTGGGACTTTACTTCCAAAGTGCTTAGATGGCTCATCTCTTCCACCTTTGCATGCAACATACATCTCTTTCATAGGCTGGTACCACTTCCTGTATGCAGCTCTCCTTGAAAAATATCTCACAGCTCTGGCATCTTGAATATCTTCTTGGGGTTTCCACTTACAACCAGGCTTCACCTTTACAGCTTCACACAATGGGCTATCAGGCCTTCTTTTTTTTTTAATTTATTTATTTTTGTATGTGTATGAATGTACTGTCTGCATGTACGTTTGTGCACCCATGTCGTGCAATGCCTCGGAGGTCAGAAGAGGGTCTTGGATTCCCCTGGAACTGGAGTTTTCCTGGAATTTGAGTTACAGACGGTTCTTAGCTGCCATGTTAGTGCTGGGGATCCAACCCGGGTCCTCTGCAAGAGCAGTCGGTGCTCTTAACCACTAGGCTATCTCTCCAGCCCTGGGATATCAGGGCCTTCTTTATGCAGGGATGCCTCTGCTGCCTGGCCTTGACAGCTCTCTGAAATCACAGAGGAAGAACTGATGACCCCTTTACTCTTACATTCTTCATGTCTCTAAATCCAGAACCATATGAAAAAAACTGCCCAGTTTGGCTGAAAATTTGGGATGGACCCTGGCCTACTTTAACCACATTTGACATGTTTCTCTGCCCTATACCTGTTGGAGTAGAAAACCTGTCCAAAACCAGTATTTTACTTTCAAAAATTGGAGGCTTAGCTGGGTATGGTCTTGCCCTGAAGGTACTCTTCCCATTTTTCACTTGTAAATCTCAAGGCCTTATGGAAATGAGATTTTTTTCTGGCTTGAGGCAGAAATCTGCAATAAACTTTGTCCCAAGTACTTCTGTGAGTTATCTGATAATCTCTGTGGGTTGTCTTGCAACTCCTTGAAGTCGGGATAATGCAGTATTTCCTGCCTCACCTATTTCAGCAAAGTCCCAGACCCTGAAGGCTTTTCCTTTGATGTATGGAGTGAATGTCACACCTCCAGTTTACTATACATACAACCAAGAGCTCTGCTGCCCCCGGTAGAAACCAAGATGGCTCCCACTTCCCTTCCCCTGATTCACAGCCTCCAGCCCCCACTTCCTTGCCCAGAGCACAGTAGCTTTAATATATAAACACATTACTGGCATCAGTAAAATGAGTTTTCTTCCAGTCTCTCTTGGTGAGTCTGTCTCTTTTCTCTCCAGGTGACTTCTCACCATTCCCCCCCCCTCCTACTAGTGGCTAAAGCCGAAGGACTATTAGCTGGCTGGTATGGAAACAACCCTGCAGCTTGACATCATTGTGAAGCTGCAAGTCCTACAATAGGGAGAAAAAACATCTCATGGATTGTGGCACACATATGATTAAAGGACCACCAGATGAATATTTCAGACAACAGCTGGCGCCAAGACATAGGGCTCAACTTTCCACAGGAAACATAAAGAAAAAAAGTATTTTCTTGGGCTACCTCTCTCGGCCCCTCTTTCCCTCATGAGTGGGAATGTTGGAGGATTCAGTATAGGGAAGTTAACCCCCCTGAAAGGAAGCTTCAAGGTAGATGACTGAGCTATCGGTCCATTTCCACAAGAACTTTTCATGTGAAATTAGTCTTTTTAAAATTTTATTTATTTCTTTTTATGTGTATGAATGTACTGTCTGCATGTAGGTTTGTGCACCCATGTCATGCAATGGCATGGAGGTCAGAAGAAGGTGTCGGATTCCCCTGGAACTGGACTTGCCCTGGAATTGGAGTTTCAGATGGTTCTCAGCTGGGGGTGCTGGGGATCAAACCCAGGTCCTCTGCAAGAGCAGTTGGCACTCTTAACCACTAGGACATCTCTCCAGCCCCCATGAAATTAGTCTTTTAATCTGACTTTCAACATCCCTCCCCTAAGGCCTGGCTGTAGGCCATCCCTGTGAAACCTCTTTTTCATGTGGGATAAGTCTTTGATCTGTCTTCTAGATAATTTTGGTTCTCACAGAGAGAGGCTGTTCCATCTGCAGAGCCATAAAACCCTCTGCTTCTAAGCATTTCTCTACCCATTAGGATTTCCTAGCTTTCTTTACCATGGGAAACAAACAGACATGCCAAAAAGACCCAGCGGCTAAGAAAATAAAGATGGTCCTCAAGAGTTGAGGAGTTAAAATTTCCACACGGGACACTGCCTCCTTTTGGAGTGAGACTCTTAATATAGCCCTGTGGATGTCCCCTGCAGACTTATGGAATCCAGAATCTTGAACAGGTGTGGCACAGGAGGCTAGGCAGTGAGGTGCATCAGCATCTCTCAAGTTTTTGCCACACTTAGCCACAGTGAGACAATATTTAGGCCCCTCCCATCATGGAGGGAAACTAACAAAAATAAATCGCAGACCCTCTCCTCCCAAGACCCTGCTAAAACTCCCCCTGAGGACCCCAACAAACTCCCCTCTGGAAACCGCTCAGCTCCAGACCCAGCGGTAACAGAACAGGTTAAACAAAACTTCAAGCAACTGCCTCTTACTACTCCCTCCACTCCTGGCCACTTTCTCTTAAAGGACCAGAGGCAGCATTCCCTCCAGCCACTTCTCTCTCTGCCACAGAAAAATTGTGCCATATCAGGGACAACCAAGACCTTCATTTGCAGGCATTTCCCATTAATGTATCTCCAACTCGGAGTTATCCCCTGACATACCAGGCTGGTGACGCGAAAGAACTCAGGCAAGCTGTTTGGGAGGATGGTGTTCAAGCACTGTGGACAAAATCCATTCTCCAGAGCTTTTGTGCTTCTGTTAACAGTCCACAGGACTGGAGGGATATTTGTCTTCATTTCCAGGTCCACTATTCTTACAATGGGAAGCACTGTACAGAGATGAGTGTCTCCAACAGGTTCAGAGAAATCAAGGGTAACATAATGTGAACTGGGGTTATGAACAGCTTTTTGGGGAAGGAGATTTTAGTGCAGGGATGCAGCACGCTGGGCTGGCCCCAGGGTTCTTTGATCAGGTCTGCCTTTGTGCCCTGCAAGCCTGGGTTTGGATTACACCACTGACTAAATCCCAGGCGAGTTCCTCTTTACTATTTCCAAGGCAATAACCTGAGGAACTCTGTCTAACTTTATCCTAAGAACTGAAAGCAGCCTAGAGAGAAAAATTCCCAACCCTACAACTAGGGAAATGCTCCTTAAGAATATTGTCTGGGAAGGAATGACTTCTGAATGCAAGCAAGCATGTCAGGGATTAAAAGATGACCATTGTGACATGGGCACGGCCTCTCACAATGCTAATTTTCTACCTCAAGCATTGTGACTGCTGTCACCACAAATGAAAAATGTTTCAACTGCGGAGGGTGAGGACATTGGCTAAGACAGTGCCCCAAAGGGTCAGTCTCTCCCAGATGGACTTCTGAATTTTCCCCACTCTTTCTCTGCTCCTGGTGTAAAAAAGGATACCACTGGAGGAAAGATTGCAGCTCAAAGTATGATAAAGATGGAAAACAATTGCCATCTTTAAACTTTTAAGCAGGTGGTCCCTAGCCCAGGGAAGAAATGGGGAGAGAGATTCATTATGTGCCTTTTGGGTGACATCTATTTCAGAAGGCTCACATCCGGCTCCAATGATAAAGATGGAGGAAACCCTTTAAATATTTGATAGATACAGGACCAAACAGAACCATTTTATATTTATTTATTTATTTATTTATTTATTTATCTATTTTTTTTTTGGTCTTTTCGAGACAGGGTCTCCCTTTAGTCCCAGCTGTCCTGGAACTCACTCTGTAGACCAGGCTGGCCTTGGACTCACAAAGATCCGCCTGCCTCTGCCTCCCGAGTGCTAGGATTAAAGGCATGCACCACCACACCCAGCCAGAACCATTTTAAATCAACAAGAAATCCCCTCTGACTGGCCCTTACTTCCAGGACCTTAACTTCTAGGAATAGGAGGACCTTCACAGTCCTACATCACTAAAAATATTTACACCTGGGAGGACCCTGATGGAAACATGAGTCAGTTTCACCCATTAATAGCACCCACTAATATCAATCTGCTAGGGAAAGTTCTTTTGGAGGCTTTGGATGTGGTTATTGCCACTCCAAATGAGACCAATCATGCCCATACAGGCCATTTAACTGGAGAAAACCTCCTCCATCATCTCGACAAGAAGCACTCCTAATCCTGAGGATCACTGCAGAGTATGATCGCCCCTGTCTGGACTGGAAATCAGATAATCAGGGGAGAAGTTACCAGTTTTACAAACCTTAGTAAAAGAGCAATTTTCAATGGGACATATCCGTCCATTTTCCAGCCCCTGGAATACCCCTGTGTTTGTTATGAAAAAGGCAACAGGGGATGGCGCCTCTTACAAGACCTGCACACCATTAACAAAACCATGAACATTTGGGGATCTCCACAAAGGGGTCTTCCCCTTGCCTCTACTATCCCAGCTAACACCCCTCTGCTAGCTTTATATATCAATGACTGCTTCTTTTCAATTGTCCTCTATGCTGAGGATTGTCAGCGCTTAGCTTTCTCGATCCCTGACATTAACAACTCAGGTCCAGCAACTCATTATGAGTGGACTGTCCTGCCACAAGGTATGGCCAACAGCCCAATGCCCTGCCAAGAGGCAGTGGCAGCAGCCCTTAAACCCCACATGGAACAAGGTCTTCAGATCTTCCACTATATGGATGGCGTTTTACTTTGGGACAAATTATCAACTGACCTGGCAACTTTAAGGCACATGTTTGTACCATCCCTAGAGGCTTTTGGATTCAAAATAGCCTGTGCTAAGTTTCAAATGATTCCTCCCATTCGTTTCCTAGGCACTTAAATTTCCCTCACAACAGTGAGACCACTCAAACGTGTACTCTCCCTTTCTCTTCCTTCCTACCATGCTCACACTAGCATCCATTCAGTCCTTCCTAGGAAAACTTAACTGGCTCTGCCCATGGCTGTCAGTCCCCAGGACAATGGTACAGCCTCTCTTTGATCTTCTGCGAGATGATAGGAAAGGAGCTTCGAAGCCAAAGCTCATAGTAGAGGCCTCAGAAGCTCTCACTAAGGTCAAGCAAGCTCTCCAGAGCACGGCTTTAGCACATTTTACACCCTACCTTCCTGTACAGTTGCTTGTTTTTAACACCACTCCTACACTCGTAGGAACGCTTTACCAACCCACAGGAGTTCTAGAGTGGCTGCACATGCCCATAAGGGGAACTCTTTGGCTGTTAACTGAAATGGATTCTTTAGCCACCATGATAAGAACGGGGGAATGCTCCCTACAAACATTGGGGAAGGAGCCTGATGTCATAGTGACATCCTTCTCCCTCCCAGATATCCAGTGGTTGATGTGAAATCATGTTCATATAGCCATGAGCCTCATGGTATTTCCAGGACAAATAGCAAACCACTGTCCTAATGACAGATGGGACTCCACTCTCACATTGTTAAATTGGATCCCTCCCAGTTTTTTCCAGGATTCACCTATAAATCAGGCTGTGTCCATTTTCACAGATGGAGGGAAATGAGGAGCTGCAGCCATAATTTATGATAACCTAGATCAAGCCCCAAAAATTCTGTTTCACGTACTCCCTGACCATTCTTCACAGTTCAGGGAGCTCTATGCTATTTATCTAGTACTCAAGGAAACCAACTTGCCTCTTAATATTTTCTCAGACTGTATCTATGTGGTTAATCTGCTGCCCTGGCTATCCAGATCCTTTGTCCAATTAGATGGAAACCCTCTCTCCCCTCCTCATTGCCCTTTCATCTCTCTTAAAGAAAAGGACCCAACCTTTCTTCATACAGCACATCTGTGCACACAGCCTCCTGCCAGGGCCTCTTTCTGATGGCAACTCTCTTGCAGACCAAGTCACCTCTACAGGGATCTATGTCCTGTCTCTCTCTGAAGCAGAAAAATTTCACTCCACCACCCATACTAACCTAAGGGGTTTCTGCACCCGCTTTCCTGGGGTTACTCTGCCCAAATTCAGTGAATTCTTAGGACTTCTTCCTCCTGCTCTTCCTTTTAGTAAAAACACCTGCATTACAGGCTCTGAGAACTAATCCCAAGGGATTAAAAGCAAATGTCCTCTGGCAAACTGATGTTACACACATTGCATCCTTTGGTAGACAGTAGTATGTCATTGTCACCGTGGACATCTACTCTAAATTTGTTTGGGCTATTGCCCATATGGGGGAGAGAGCTAAGGACCTCACTGCCCATCTCCTATCTACCTTTGCCACCAAGGGCCTTCCTAAACAGATTAAAATGGACAATGGGCCAGTGTTTGCTAGCTCTCGCTTCAAATCATTTTATCAGTTGTGGAATATTACACATCATACAGGTATCCCTCATAAACCCACAGGGGCAGGGCATCATAGAATGGACCCATCAGGCCCTAAAAATCAATTATTAAAATGAAAGGCAGATAAATACCTTCCTAACATCCAGATGGCTAACATCCTAAGATCTGTTGGGAACTCTCAACCTAGTTAACAATTACGGGGACTCAAAATGTCCAGCCATAATCAAACATTGGCAGACACCAAGCACTGTCCCTCAAATACTTGTCAGGTGTAAGGACCCTCTAAACTGCAGGTGGAAAGGACCTGATCCACTGTTACCCACAGGGAGGGGCTTCATTTGCATCTTCCTACAGGATTGTCTGAGACCCATTTGGATTCCAGCCAGAAATATCAGATTCCTCCCCATCCATGAAAAAGATGGCACACCTATCCCTCATGGATAGAAAGAAGAGGAGAAAGAGGAAGAGACACTCCCAGAACCCAAACAACATAACATGGAAGAAACTCGACCATCTCCTCACTTCGGCAAAGTCCATGTGCCCCCCTTTGGCGTCCCTGTCTTCCATCCTTTTGGCTGCTCTAATGATAGTTCAAGCTAACTTGGCCTCTGCCCAGCTGGTAAACAGACCACCAGCTTGGATCCATGTCTGGTGGATTTTTTGTTAGAGAAACTTGGGAAGGAAGGAACCAGGTAATAGGAATCAGCAACTGTCCTTTACAAGGCTGCCACAAGGCAGTCACAATCCCTGTGTTCTGCAACTTCACCTCCACTTATCAGGCACCCTTTATCTGTTTCCCCCATCTTAACAAAGGACAATGTTTACAGGAAGTCCACACTTATGGTGCTTGCAGATTTTATTCTTGCAGGTTGAGAATGTTCATAGACCAGGGAGCCTGTTCCAAATCCAAAATAATTGAGTTTAGTTTAACATACAGAGCCCCTGGAGTGACTGCTAGAGGGCTGGAGTGCAGAGAAAACTCTAATCTTACAGTAATGCCTGATACCCTGTGGGGGATAATCACATCTCTTGCCAGCTTGTTCTAGCACCTCAGCCTATTCTCACTCAATCCCACATTTTGTTACAGGAATCCAAAATACAAGGAAAACTGAAGTTTACTGTAACATGGTCTCAGTATATTGAATATTACAGAGACCTTCTTAACTACACCACAAACATTAATGTCTCCCAATTTTTTTTTTTCTGTGCATCTCTCACACGCCCTCTTCTCACTGCCATTCCTTCTAACACCTCTCTACAGGAATCTGCCCCCACTGAGACACGGCCTGTATTTCATGGCATTTCCCTCTTTGACCAACTCATAACTCTTCCTATTTGCTTAGTGAGAGCTGCCCCACACGCTTCTGTCCCATGGTTTTCCAACACCCTGACTGCCTGGTTGCTTCCTTTGTTGGGACCCATCTTCACCCTAAAATAGCCCGTTAAGCTCTCCTTACAGCAGTCAACAGCTTTTCTAGTCCAAAGTTCTAAAGTCTTCCACATTTCTCCAAATACCCTCATGGTCAAGTGCTTAACAGCCAACAGCCCACTCTCTGGTACCCAAAACTGTATAATTTTCTGTTGCTGTGATAAAACCACCAAGACCAAGGGACCATATAAAAGCATTTATTTGAACTTACGATTGATGGTTCCAGGGAATTAAGAGTCCATTTTGGTAGGGAGAATGGTGCCAGGGGCTAGAGCTTAAAGCCGAAGTTCACATCTATTCTAGTTTTTCTTCAATTGCTGTGACAAAACACTCTGACCTCTGACAGACACCAACATGGGGAGGAAAGGGTTTATTCAGCTCACATTTCCTGGTTTTATCACACAGGGAGCCCAAGGCAGGAACTCAGGGCATGAACCTGGAGGCAGGAGCTGAAGCACAGGCCACGGAGAAGTGCTGCTTACTGGCTTGCTCCCCTGGCCCATGCTCAGCCTTCCCTCTTATACAGTACATAATAACCTGCCCAGGGTGACACCACACATAGTGGGCTGGGCCCTCCCACATTGCTCGACAATCAAGACAATACTCCACAGATGTGGCCACAGGCCAATCCAATGGAGCCAATTCCCCAACTGAGGCTCCCTCAACCCAGATGTGTCAAGTTGACATTAAAGCTATCCAGCACGACATCTTCCAATGAAAACAGGAAGCAGAGAAAGAGCAACTGGAGACTGGCAAGGCTTGTTGAACTCACTAAGCCTGCCCCCAGCAATGTACATCTGCCAGCAGGCCAAACATTCTAAGATTTTGCAAAACAGTGCCACCAACTAGGCACACAATGTCTGAATACTTGAAGCCTATGGGTTACTTTCTCATTCAAACCACGGCAAACCTTCCAATATAGAAGCTTCTTTTAAAATGTTTTATTTATTATTTTTATTTTATGTGTAGGAGTGTATTGCTTGAATGTATATATGTTCACTCATGTCAGGAAAGACCTGCAGAGCTCAGAAGAGGGCTTTGAAGCCCAAGAAAATTGAGTTATGGATGATTTATTTTATTTTATTTATTTATATTTTAAGGGATTCAAAATATAACAGCACAATTGTTTTTTAGATCACACTAACATTGCTCAGTTTGCCATATAATTAGGTAATTGGTGCTAGCATCCTCAGATGAGAAATATCATTCATCATTTGTTTTTCTGGGACTGTGTTACTTCACTTAGCATATCTTCTAGCTCCATCCATTTACCTGCAAACCTCATGATGTCATGTTTCTTTACCACTGCATAGAACTCCATTGTGTAGATGTACCATATTTTCTCTATCCACCCGTCAGTTCAGGGACACTTGGGTTGGTTCCAGCTCTTTGCTATTGTGAAGAGACCTGAAAAAAACATGGCTGTGCATGTATCTCTGTGGTAATGTGAGTCCTGTGGTTATATACCCAGGAGTGGTATGGCTCGGTAGGGTGGCAAGTTCATTCCAAGTTTTCCAAGGGTTCTCCATGCTGCATTCCAGAGTGGCTGTATGAGTTTATGTTCCCAACAGCAGTGGATGAATGATCCTCTTTCACCACAACCTCTCCAGCACTTAGTATTATTTGTTTTCTTGATTCTAGCCAGTCTTATCAGAGTGAGATGATATCTTAAAGTGGTTTTAATTTGCATTTCCTTAATTATTAGTGACTTTGAACACTTTTTAAGATGCTACTCAGCCATCTCTCATTCCTCACGTATGAGATCTCTGTTCAGCTCTTTGCTCCATCTTTTGAGTGGGTCATTTGTTTTCTTTCTTCTTTGTTTATTGAGTAGTTTATGTATTCTGGAAATCAATGCTTTGTCAGATGTATCTGAAGTGAAGGTTTTGTCTCACTCTGTGGGTTTTCTCTTCACTCCCTTGATTGTTTCTTTTGATGTACAGAAGCTTTTGAGTTTAGTGAGGACTCATTTGTCAATTGTCGACCTTAATTCTTGCACAGCTGCTGTCCGTCTTAGGAAGTCTTTTCCTATGCCTATGTTTTGGAGGCTGCTTCCAACGTTTTCTTCTATCACCTTCAGAGTTTGGGGTTTCATGTTGAGGTTTTTGATCCATCTGGTGTTCACTTTTGTACAGAGTGAGAGGTAGGGGTTTAATTTCATTCTTCTACAAGTGGTGATCCAGTTTTGCCAACACCACTTGTTAAAGATGCTTTCTTTCCTCCATTGTATCTTCTTGGCCCCCTTGTCAAATATGAGGTGGCTGAAATTGTATGTGTTCAAGTTTGGTTCTTCACTTTTGTTCCATTGGTTAACAGGTCTGTTTTTATGCCAGTACCAAGCTGTTTTTATGACTATAGCCCTGTAGTATAGTTTGAAGTCTGGTATAGAGATGACCCCCCCCCCCGTATTGCTGTTTTCACTCAGGGTTACTTTGGCTATTCAGGGTCTTGTTTTTCCAAATGAAATTAAGGAGGTTTTTTCCCAAGCCTGTGAAGAAACACCTGTGACAAAGTACATAATCCAGAGTACTAATACCTAGAGTACATAAACTACTCATAAAACAAAGGAGCAAAAGAACAAATGACCCACTCAAAAGATGCTATGTAATGTAAAGTAACATTTTTTCTTTACCTGCATACAAATCTACTGTCAAAATAGGAATTCCTAAACATGTCTTGGAATTAACCTAGCTTATTTTCAGACGTCATAATTTTGGTATATGTGTGGCATGTATATATGCATATTTTGAAGCAAAACAAATTGGAATGGACAAAAACAACAAAAAAGGCTGGGTCAAAGAACTGGCTGAAACAGTAAACTTCTGTTCAACAGTAAACCTCTGCGTTGAAAATATTTAAAAAGACTGAGAACAAGATGCAAGACATGTAACATTGAATGCATGAACTCTGGTGAGGTTGGGGGAAAGGAAGAGTGAATGATTGTAAACTTATTAAGAAATGTTTTGTTAAATGTACAAAACTTCAATAAAAAGATTTTATAACTGAATGGGAGAGGGGGTCTAAGTTTAAGAATTGTTGTTTGAAATGTTCAAATGTCAAAAAAATTAAATTAAAAAAAGATATTTCTCAGATATGTTTACTTCTCCTGATAAGTCTTTGTTCAGATATTTAGTTCATCTTTTGATGGGGAGATTTGTTTATTGGTCCTCTAATTTGGAGTAGTTTATATACTCTGTTAATATTCTGACAAATGTGTCCCTGGTGAAGATTTCCTCCAATTATGTGGGTTTTCTCTTCACTTCTTTTGATAGTTTCTTTCTCTGTACAGAAGATTTTGAGTTTAATAAGGTCCCAATTGTCAACTGTTGATCTTATTTAACGTGCAGCTTCTGTCTGATTTAGAAAGACTTTTCCTATGCATATGT
This sequence comes from Rhizomys pruinosus, assembly GCA_009823505.1. Lineage (NCBI taxonomy): Eukaryota > Metazoa > Chordata > Mammalia > Rodentia > Spalacidae > Rhizomys > Rhizomys pruinosus. The sequence goes on from VZQC01009956.1 coordinate 1,725,451, forward strand.
CCTGTAGGTTACTACCAAAGTTTTTTTTCTATCATTTCTAGAGTTTTGGTTTTCACATTGAGGTCTTTGATACATTTGGAGTTGATTCTTTTATAGGGTGAGAGGTAGAGGTTAAAATTTATTCTCCTACAACTGGTTATCCAGTTTTGCCAACACAATTTGCTGAAATCTTTCCTCCGTTGAGTCTTCTTGGCCAGTTCGTCAAATATGAAGGGGCTGAATTTCCTGTGCTCTAGTTTAGATCTTCAATTTTGTTCCATTGATCTATAGGTCTGTTTTTGTGCCAATACCAGGCTGTTTTTTATGACTATAGCACTGTAATATAGTTTGAATTCTGGCAGGGTAATCCCCCCTGCATTGCTCTTTTTGCTCAGGGTTTCTTTGGCTATCTGGAGTCTTTTGTTTTTCTATATGAACATTAGTTTATTTTTTTCTAGGTCTGGGAAGAAGCTAGTGGAGATTTTAATTGAGATTCCATTGAAACTGCATATTGCTTTGAGCAGGATGGTCATTTTTACATTAATTCTTCTAATGAATGACCATGGGATGTCCTTCCATCTCCTGGTGTCTTCTTCAATCTCCTTCATCAGGGATTTATAATTTTCCTTGTAGAGATTTTTTGGTGTCTTTGGTCAGGTTTGTTGCCAGATAGTTTTGAGACTATTGTAAATAAGAAGGTCTCCTTTCATTCCTTCTCCAATTGCTTGTTATTTTTATAAAGAGAGGATACTGATTTTTCTAGGTTAATTTTGTATCCTGCAACTTTCCAGATTGAGTTTTTGACATCATTTAGTTAAACTATCATGTCATCTGAAAAAGGGATAGTTTGACCACCTCTTTTTGAATTAGTAATCTTTTAATTTCCTTCTCTTATCTTATCGCTCTAGCAAGAGTCTCAAGCACTATATTGAAAGGGAGTAGGAATAGAAGGCAGACTTGTAGGTTCCTTATTTTAAGGGGAATGCTACTAATTTTCCCCATTTAGGCTAATGTTGGCTGTGGGTTTGTTGTATATTGCTTTAATTATGTTGAGGAATGTTCCTTCCATTCCAATTCCCTCTAGGACTTTAAGCATTGAGACATGTTGAATTGTGTTGAAGGTCTTTTTTGCATCAATTGAGATGATCATGTGGTTTTTGTCTTTCAGTCCATTTATGTGTTTTATGATATTTATTAATTTAGGTATATTGAACCATCCCTAAGTCTCTGATATGAATCTGACTTGATCATGTTGGATGATCTTTTTGTTGCGTGCCTGTATGCAATTTGCAAGGATTTTGTCGAGAATTTTTGCGTCTATGTTTATTAATGAAATGGGTCGATAGTTTTCTTTTTTGGCTGTATCTTTGCCTAGCTTGGGTATTAGAGTTATGCTCGCTTCATAGAAGGAATTTGGGAGATTTACTTCTATTTCTATCCTTTTGAATAACTTAAGGAATAATTGACGTCTTGCATGTCCAGACTTCAGAAGTGTTCTTCCTCTCTAGACAAGGGTTCACAGTTTCCATGGGACTGCAAGCCCCCAGGAATGTTCTGGCCAGCCAGTTAATAGCCAGGATCTAAGCCCTGGTAGAGAGGGGGAAGGGAGATTGGAAACGATGCCCAATGAAAAAAGAAAGAGGGAGACAGAGAGAGAAAGAATAAAAAGGGATGGACTCAAAGATGAGACAGGGAGAAATTCTATTAGGGACTCACTCAGTTTTATTACTGTAATCTGGAGTATTTATATGGGTCCTTGTGGGGGTTGGTGAGCATAGGATTTCATGCCATATACTCCAGATCATTACAGCATTGTGACAATGTTTTGCCCAATGCATCAAAGACAGTTGGCACCAGGCAGGTTTCAAAGGTAAGCAGGACGTCAGCCTGAGGGCTGGGGGTTGCTTGCTGACTTCCTAAGTGCTTATGTCAAATGGAATCCCTACATCTCCCTTTTTTTTCTTTTATTACAAAAGGCTCTGTTGTTGCATAGTGTTATTATATATTTTTTTCTTTGGGGAATATTCTGGGATAAGTGACCAAATGCAGCTCCTACCAGGGGGCAACGGAATTCCTGGATGTGTGTATAGTAAATTGGAGGTGTGATATGTGCTCAGTTCATCAAAAGAAGGCTCTTGGGGTATGGGGTTTGTCCAAGGCAAACAGGAATGCTGCATATCCCAGCCACAAGGGAGTTTGACTACAAGGGAGTTTGGCTCCAAAGAGGTTGTCAGGACAGTGACTGCAGGTCCCACTTCTAGCCAGACAAAAGCCTCAGTCCTTCAGATTCCCCTTCATTTTTATTAAAATGTGGCAGCGTTCTTATTTTCTCAAGGAGCTTTTAGAGATGGCTTTTATTGGAATAGGACACCCTGGGCTATAACCCCAACTTGGCTTTTGACAAATGAGGAAGCTGACCTCCTAAGATGTAGATTGGTCCTAACAAAAGGGATTATTGAAGGAATCTGAAGGAGGCAAGCAAAGCAAGCATTCAACACAGTAAAGAGGCATTTGGGATTTGCATTGGAATACAGGCAAAGAGAAACCCACATTCCAGGGACATGAAGAAGAGACAACTTGGGAAAGGTGCAGGATAATTCTACACCAAGCTCTACCAACGCTGTGGAATATTCCTACAGTGGGATTCCCCTTGGGATGGACCAGGACACAGATATTAGAAGTACAATTGTGAACATACTTAAAGAAGTCTAAGACTATAAAGAGAAAATCAGAGAATTAAGAAAAGAGAATGAAAACTCAAGAAGGACCTAGAGAGAGAGAGAATGACAAACTCAAGAAGGAAGTGGAAACACTGAAAAGATCCCATGTTGAAAAAGATAAGGAAACCAACCAGCAAAGCAAAGAGCTACAGGAAGAGATTGAGAAGCTCCAAAAGTAAGTGGAAATATTAAAGAAATCAGAAGACGAAATGAAAAAGTAAATCAAACACTCATCCAATCAAGAGGAAAGGAATGGAAAAAAATGCAGAAGTAGAATGGAAGAAGCAGAACAAAGAATATCAGACCTGGAAGATAACACACAACAACTAAAAACCTCAAGTAAAGACTATGAAAAATTTAAAAATACACAAAAGTGGAACAACCAGGAACTGTGGGACACTATGAAAAGATCAAACCTCCACATCATAGGAATAGAGGAAGGAGAATAATCCCAAGAGAATGGTATTGATCAGACCTTCAACAGAATAATAGATGAAAATTTCCCCAAACTTAAAAAAGACAAACCAATACAAACACAAGAAGTGCATAGAACTCCAAACAGACAAGATCAGAAAAGAAACTCTCCATGCCATATCATAGTTAAAACACTAGACACCAAAAACAAAGATGAAATTCTGAAAGCCATAAGAGAAAAACAACAAGTTACTTACAAAGGGAAACCTATCAGAATTACAACTGACTTCTCAGTGCAAGCTATGAAAGCAAGAATAATGTGGAGCAAAGCATCCCCAGTGTTAAAGGACAATAGATGCCAGCCCAGGTTACTATACCCAGCAAAAATTTTGACTATATTTGAAGGAGAGAGAAAAATCTTCCATGACATAAAAAAGATGAAAGAATACATGTACAGAAAGTCAACCCTTCAGAGAATACTTGAAGCAATTAAAAGGACAGAAGAAAGGAGCAACCATCCCCAGGCACCTAGAAAGAGAAATCAATAAAAGCATAACTGCAGAAGTAGAAACCTAAACCAGAAACGGAAATGGATAAGTTGAAAGGAAGCAACACAAACCAATCAGTTATAACGTTAAATATTAATGGACTAAACTCCCCAATCAAAATACATAGACTGGGAGATAGGACTACAAAATAGAACCCATCTATATGTTGTCTACAAGAAACATATCTTACCTTCAAGGATAGGCACCACCTTAAAGTGAAAGAATGGAAAAAAATATTTCAAGCAAATGGTACCAAAAAGAAAGCAGGTGTTGCTATTTTAATATCAGACAAAATATACTTCAAAGTAAAAGATATCAGAAGAGACAAAGAAGGCCATTACATTTTTATTAATGGAACTACTCACCAAGAAGATTTCACAGTTATGAATATATTTGCACCAAATTCTGGTGCACCAAACATAATAAAGACAATTCTACAGGACCACAAGGCACAGATTAACCCCAGTGCACTCATAATAGGGGAACTCATTACCCCACCAAGCCCTTGGGACATGTCAGCAGGACAAAGAATAAACAGAGAGACATCTGAACTGAGCAATATGACACACCAAATGTACCTCACAGAATCTACCAAATATTCCACCCTAATACCAGAGAACACACTTTCTTCTCAGCACCCCACAGAACATTCTATAAAATCGACCACATACTGGGACACAGAAGAAACCTCCACAAATATGAAAAGATTGAAACAATTTCATGCATTCTATCAGAACACAACAAATAAAGCTCACTATCAACACCAGGATAAGCCCTACTAACTATAGGAACACATGGAGACTGAACAACACACTCTTGAATAATGAATGGGTCAAGGAAGAGATACAGAAAGAAATAAAAGCATTCCTGGAACTGCATGAAAATGATAATACAACACAACAAAACCTATGGGATACTTTAAAAGCAGTCCTAAGTGGTAAGCAGTCCTAAGAGGTAAGTTTATAGCCCTGGGTGCCTGAGTGAAAACAGCAATACAGGGGGGATCTCTATACCAGACTTCAAACTATACTACAGGGCTATAGTCATAAAAACAGCTTGACACTGGCACAAAAACAGACCTGTTGACCAATGGAACAAAACTGAAGATCCAAACTTGAGCACATACAATTTCAGCCACCTCATATTTGACAAGGGGGCCAACAAGTCTCAATGGAGGAAAGACAGCATCTTCAGCAAGTGGCATTGGCAAAACTGGATCACCACTTGTAGTCGAATTAAATTAATCCCTTACCTCTCACTCTGTACAAAAGTCAACTCCAGATGGATTAAAGACATCAACGTGACACCCCCAACTCTGAAGGTGATAGAAGAAAAAGTTGGCAGCAGACTACAAGACATAGGCATAGGAAAAAACTTCTTAAATCAGACAGCAGCTGCGCAAGATTTAAGGTTGACAATTGAAAAATGGAGCAGGGTCCTGCCCCACATGGCAACCAGATAGAAGGGGAAAGACAGGCACACAGTCTGCCCCACCTAACATGTGTCTCCCATGTCCTGGAGACACTCAGGCAGATGGGCAGTCAGTCACAGCCGGATCTTATTTATTGAAAGTCTTGCAACATCTTATAAAGGCAGAAACTGCATAGCTGCACCCATTGTACAAAGCAAACATCCAATCATGGAAAAGGTCAGCTCAAGCATGCATGGGGTAGTGGAGGTTGTGCAGTTGCTCATTGGCCAAGGTGCCCTGATCACGTGTTGTCCATGAGAACAGAAATGCTTCAGTCCAATTGGTTTCTTTCACAAATAAGTGCTTCTCCTCCTCCCTTGCTTCCTCTCAGTGCCATCTTTAGGGTGTTGTTGCCTCACATGCCCCTTCATCTCCCCCTTTTTATTTTATTCCTTGTCCCAGCAAAGCCCTTCATCTGGAGCACAGCAACTGGGAGAGCCTGCTCTTCGGCTAGTCAGCAGTGTGCAGTTAAAGTGGCTACACAGGATATGGGGCTGACTCAGCTCGAGGCCAGCAATGGGTTGCTCAGACCTGGGTGTCTGACCGGTTCAGGATCCAGTCATATTGAAGGTGGAGGGTCATAAGTTGGACCTTTTCTTCCTGACCTTTTACAACGGCTACAACACTATTAATGATGCATGGTCCAAAGGCAGAGAGGAGAAGGAGAGTAACAAGAGGTCCCATGAGTGTAGAATCCAGGGTAGTCAACCAAGGGGGCTGTTGGTACCAGGATTCAAACCAACCCTGATTCTGTATCAGATCCCTCTCACTCTTTGCCAATCTTTCCCTAACTTTAGCCATAGAGTCTCGTACAACTCCTGTGTGATCAGCATAGAAGCAGCATTCTTCCTCCAAGTCGACTAGGAACAGTAAATCCAGTCCTCTCTTGTTTTGTAAAACTACCTTGGAGAGTGAGCTAAGAGACTTCTCTAAAAGGGAGATAGATTTTCTTATCTCCTTTAGGTCTTCATCAATAGTGGCCCACAAAACAGTAAATCCAGCTTGTTGAAAGCTAATCTCAAGAGGGTTGCAAAGGCCAGGCGAGTTGTACATACATTTGCCAGATTGTCCCCTCTTGACCTTAATTAGGCCCTTTGGGGAGTTTTGGTTAGTCCAGTAGCAAGTCCAGGTCTCTTCACATCCCCAAGCTTTACAGTAAAAGTCCTGTCCATCCCTGAATGCCCCTGCAAGCTTGCTCGATGTGGGGGTGGGGCACACATAGAAACATGTCCCTTGCAGTCCATTTATGGAGTCTTGGGTCCCACAGCCAGGGATCCCAATCGGGCCCTCCTGCCATGGATCTTGTTGAAACAGGGTGCAGAGATCGACCTTCAGGGTAGGCCATCAGGCCCCACTCCGATGAGATCCCCTGACCCGTGACACCACCTGGAGGGAGCTCGGAGTGACAATATGCCAGGTGACATTACAAGGCTCATGTGGGTTGGATGCTGCCAAGATGATCCTCGTCCTGCAGGAAAACCAGTGTAGGATTGTCATGCTCATTTCTCCTGGGGTCTCTAGGGGGTAGGGGAGAACAGAGAGGGAGACAAGAGAGAGGATACTGATCTCATGGATAACCTTATCCATGGACGGGTGAATCAGATCAATTTCCATCCACCTGACAATTTGTTGTTTTAATTTGTGGGCTGACCTGTTTCTTGGGAGTTGCTCTGAGTTTCTTTTTTTCTTTCCTCTCTTTTGTGTATTAGTAAGGAGGTGTTGCATTTTATGAGTTAGCCACCATATCTGTCTCCTTTGATGGCTGGTCATTTTCTTTGACCCCAACACTCTCATCCCCCTGAGGGAAAAATTTAAGATTTCTAGCAGGGATGCAAATGGGATTAGGACCTGTCTGGGGGAAAACACATCCAAAGCCCCTGACTAAGGTTAGGAGTGGGTTAGGCCCCTTCCATTGCCCTGTGAGTGGGTCTTTCCACCTCACCCAGACCAGGGGTTGGGGTGTTAATGCACCCCAATGTTTAGAGAATCTATTTTCAGATACTCCCTTTTGCAAATTAAAAATATTTAAAGTTTCTAGGGCTTGGCACAGTTGTACATGGGAGCTCTCTGATCCCCCTTTTTGTCTTTGTAATTGACTCTAGGTCCTGGTGAGTTATTTCCACAATGGCTTGTCCCTGCGGGTTATACTGGTGGAGGGAACGATGTTCCATGTCTCAAAAAAATGCAGCCAGGGTTGCACAAGCAAAACGGGCCATTATCTGTTTTTATCTTTGAGGGGAGCCCCAGTATGGCAAATGTTTGGAGATAATGAGACTTGGTATGCTTACCTTTTTCTCTGGTATGGGCAGAAGCCCAACACACATGGGAATAGGTGTCAACCCAGACAAAGACATAATTAAGTCTCCCAAAAGTTGAGAAATGGATGACATCAGTCTGCCAGAGAGCATTGGTTTTTAAGCCCCCGGGGTTAACCCCTGCTGGTTGTAGCAGCAGGACTTGTAGAAAGAGTTGACAGGTCTTACATGCTCGTATGATCTTTTTTAGGTCCCCTACTGGCACCTCAGGGAAGCGAGCCTGAGCCCCCTCCAATTACTGTGAGTGAGGCTATGGAACCCTTGTGCCTGCTGGAGGGTGGCAACGTGCATTGCGCCTGATGCAATTTGGTTGGCTAGTGCATTGTCTGAGTCAATGCACCTGGGAGGGTTTGGTGTCCCCTTGAACAGCCAATTGGTCGTGAGTGGGGAGGCACATTCTGGAGTGAGTTGGGCCCCAGTATTTTAAAAGGGGGAACATCCTGGACCTTATCCAGCGAAATGGAGAGGCCTCCGCTGTCTAGGCAGTGACATATCAGTGCCCAGAGCTGATTCAGCTTTTCCTCCGAGGGGGCCCCCAGGATGATGTCATCCATATAAATATATATTGTCACCTCTGGGTCAGTCCAGACAGGGGAGAGTAAAGTTTTTACATATTGTTGACAAAATGCTGGACTTTTGGCCTTTCCCTGGGGTAAAACTGTCCACTCATACTGGGCATCTGGCCAGGAGAAATTTGTAGAGGGAACAGAAAAGGCGAACTTCTCACAGTCCAAGGGGTGGAGGAGGATGGAGAAAAAGCAATCCTTCAGGTCTACCACTGTAAGGTGCAGCCCCACAGGGATGGCTGGCACCCAGGAAAGCCTGTACTGGGGGGTCCCCACCAGTATCATGCAAGCATTAACCCTCCACAAGTCTTGGAGCATTCTCCATGCCCCAGAGGCTTTTTTGATAACAAAAATGGAGGAGTTCCATGGGGAGTTGGAGGACTACATATGCCCCATCCAGAGTTGGTGTTCTACCAGATTTTCAAGTGCCCTGACCTTATGAGTTGGGAGGGGCCACTGCTCCACCCAGACCAGAGGCCCAGGGGTCCATTGAATAGCGGGCACAGAAGGAGAAGTGGCCTTTAGAATTCGGGGTGTATTTGGGATTTGGTTTGGATTCCCCCAATAATTCTTGAGGGGCCACAATGATCAGCAGCCTGGGACCATTCAGCCTCCTCAAACTTAAGAACTCATTATAGAAATCCTGATGGTCTGTGGTGAGAAATGCTTGTGCATCCCCCAGAATGTCCTGGCCCAAAAGATTCATGGCCAGCTCTTGCACCTTGAGAGGGTCCACCTCTCCATGGGCCCCATCAGCATCTTGCCAATGGAGGCAGTCCTTAGTCTGTTGGGACTTGGTATTTCCTCCCACTCCAGAGACTTCCAGCCCCTGCACCAAGACCCACGATGGGGGGACTTCCTTTTTTCTGAGAACTGTCCAATCAGCCCAGTATCAATCCAGCAGCTGAAGCACTTACCCTGAATCATGATGTCCATCTTGGGCTGCACGCTGGACACTATAGGCACTGTCCAGTGTGCTGAGACCCTACCAGGTGGGGGGCCAGGCAAGTGGTGCCCTCTATCCCCTTTTGGTGACGGGTTGGGGGCTGCACCTGATCTAGTTTAACAGGTTTCCTTCTAGGTCAAATTTTGAAAGACAGACCTTTTGTCAGTGGTATCTCTTTTTACACCAGGGGCAGGTGTTCAGGGAGGGGCTCCAGGGTTACCTCCTCCTTTTCCTCTTCTCCCTGTCCCTCCTGCCACTCCCGCTGAGGGCATTATCTTTTGAAATGGCCTACTTTGGGGGCTGGAGAGATAGCCTGGTGGTTAAGAGCACCAACTGCTCTTGCTGAGGACCCGGGTTTTATCCCCAGCACTCACATGGTGGCTGAGAACCGTCTGTAGCTCCAATTCCAGGAGAAATCCAGTTCCAGGGGAATCCGAGACTCTCTTCTGACCTCCACGGCATTTCACCACATGGGTGCACAAACCTACATGCAGATAGTACATTCATACACATACAAAAATAAATAAAAATAAATAAAGAATTGGCCTACTTTGCTGCACCCAAAGCATATGCCCTTCCCCACTCCTGGGGCATCAACCCGTGCCTGAGTAACCTGAAGAGAAACCATGGCAGCAGCCAGGGACTGTGTTTTTGATCCTGGGTGCCAATATCTTTGCATATGAAGACTCAGGACTTTAGGGTCCATTCCCTCATTCCTACACATGCTAGTTGGCAGTCCCCATTCATCCCCTCCAAGACCGATACCTTAACGAAGTGATCCCTAAGGTCCCCTGGAGGGAGTTTTTGTCTAAGTCTGGAGTCCACCCAATGGATGGATTCAGGTAAGGGCTCCTGGGGGCCCTGCATCATTCCTGACAGTGGGGATTCAATGGGCCCCTCCTGTAGCCCTCCCCAAGCCACCTGTCCCACCCTCTCACTTGATCCCGATAGGGGGCAGGCAAGGAAGCCTGTTGAACCCCAGTGGCATATTGGTCATTGCTACCAAAGAGCATTCCCAGAGTGATGTCCGCTGAAGGCTTGTCTGCCTGGTTCCTCTCTGCCTGCATGCAGCACTCCTCCTTGAAAAGGACAGTCCATTTAATATAGGCAGGGGGTGCAAGGACTGCCTTGGCCAGATCCATTCAATCTTTAGTAACTAGGTCTCTATGAACCAATCCACCCAAGACTGTATCTACCCAAGGGGAATTAGGACCACCCTCCGCTACTGCCTTTCTCAGTTCTTTCAGTTCCCCAGACTCCCAGGGGTACCAGGCCACCAGCCAATTGCCTCTGGAATTTACATTGACCGAAAATGCCTGTATAGGGCCCTCCAGGGCTTGCCCCAATCCAAGTACCTCTATGACAGGGGCCCTGACCTGGCCTCCTGGAGGTGAAAGGAGTAGTGATAGGTGCCTTCAGCATACACTTGTGGGTTCTCCTGACACTCGGGGGCACTCAGGGCTGTTAGGGCGGGGTGAGAAGACCCCTGGAAGATATCTGATACAAGTGCTGGCCATGAAGGGGGAGGCTGTCACTCCTCAAGGAACTTTTCCCAATTATCAAAATTGGGGAAAGATTCCACTGGAGTGTGGGTGGGCTCTGGGGGTTGTACATCTGCCATCTCCCCCCCTCCTGCCAGGCCATCCCTGTCCACTGAGAAGCAGGCTTTAAGGGCGTCCACAGTAGGGTAAAACCCCAGTGGGGTGTCACTCCCCAGATGAGTCTCCATCTGGCATGCCAGGCCCTCAACTCTTCCCCATGTGCCTGCTTTAAAAAGGTTTGTCTCTCTTATCTGTGGGGCTAGGAGCAGAACTGTGCCCCATACCTTCACTGCATTGGAGTCAGTGAGTTCCAACCCATGGCTAATCAACATATAGCACAGCGCCTGTAGCACTGGGTCCCTCTTGGAACCTGCATTACCCATTTTTTCGGGTCTCACCTGCCTTGGAATGCTTGATTGGCCCCTTCCTGTATGTGGTGTCCACTTCCTTCAGACACCACATTGGGCACCAGATGCAGGGTCGTGCCCCGCACGGCAACCAGATAGAAGGGGAAAGACAGGCACACAGTCTTCTCTACCTAGCAGTCTCCCATGTCCTGGAGACACTCAGACAGATGGGGATTCAGTCACAGCTGGATCTTGTTTATTGCAAGTCTTGCATCATCTTATAAAGGCAGAAACTGCAAAGCCATGCCCATGGCATGAAGCAAACATCTAATCATGGAAAAGGTCAGCTCAGTCATTCATGGGGTAGGGGAGGTTGTGCGATTGCTCATTGGCCAAGGTGCTCTGATAACAAGTGGTCCATGAGTGCAAAAGTGTTTTGGTCCAATCCGTTTCTTTCACAAACAAGTGCTTCTCCTCCTCCCTTTCTTCCTCCCAGCATCATCTTTAGGATGTTGTTGCCTCTCATGCCCCTTCATCATGGGACCTCATTGTGGTGGTTTGAATGACAGTGTCCCCCGTAAGCTTTAAGTATTCAGACATTTTGTCTCCAGTTGTTGGCACTGTTCTTGTAGGTCTTAAAAGGTGTGGCCATGCTGGAGGAAGTACATCATTGGGGGTGGGCTTACTGAGTTTAACAAGCCTTGTGATCTCCAGTCTCTCTCTCTCTCTCTCTCTCTCTCTCTCTCTCTCTCTCTCTCTCTCTCTCCAGTGCTTATTGCAAGATGTGAACCTTGGCTTTCTGATCCAGCTGCAGCTCCAGCCACCATGCCTCCCACCACAATGGATTCGAATTCCCTGGAACCGTCAATCATAAGCTCAAATAAACTCTTCCTTTTATAAGTTCTCTTGGTCATGGTGGTTTTATCACAGCAACAGAAAAGTGACTAATACACTCATTAAACTCAAAAGTTTCTGTACATTAAAAGAAACAATCAAGGAAGTGAAGAGAAATCCCACAGAATGGGAGGAAACCTTCACCTTAGATACATCTGACAAAGCATTGATTTCCAGAATATATAAACTACTCAAAAAACAAAGAAAGAAAACAAATGACCCACTCAAAAGATGGAGCAAAGAGCTGAACAGAGACTTCACAAGTGAGGAATTAGAGGTGGCTGAGAAACATCTTAAGAAGTGTTCAACATCACTAATAATTAAGGAAATGCAAATTAAAACCACTTTACGATATCATCTTACTCTGATAAGACTGACTAGAATCAACAAAACAAAGGATAACAAGTGCTGGAGAGTTTGTGGGGAAAGAGCATCACTCATCCACTGCTTGTGGGAATATAAACTGTACAGTCACTATGTTAAGCACTGTGGACAACCCTTGGAAGACTTGGAATGAACTTGCCACATGACCCAGCCATACCACTCCTTGGTATATACCCAAAAGGCTCATCTTACTGCAGAGATACATGCACAGTCATGTTTATTGCAGCTCTCAACTGAAGAATGGATAGAGAAAATGTGGTACATCTACACAATGGAGTTCTATGCAGTGGTAAAGAAAGACAACATCATAAGCTTTGTAGGTAAATGACTGGAGCTAGAAGATACCATGCTGAGTGAAGTAACACAGTCCCAGATAAACAAACAACGAATGGTATCCCTCATCTGTGGATGCTAATACCAATTACATAATTGTATGGCAAACTGAGCAATGTCAATATAATCTGAAAACAACTGTGCTCTTATATTGTGAATCCCTTAAAAAATAATAAAAATGCGCCATCCAGTGGCACAAATAATCAGAGATGGATTGGGAATCAATCACTCGGTCAACTTGTTCTTTGTAGTTTCTTTTAATGGTACCATTTTTTTTCTTAACTTTTATAATTCCTAATGCTACTAACAACCAATGCTACTAACAACAACAGCTTAGAAACCAAGAATATTTATACCAGTAATGAGCCAACCTGCAGACAGATTATATAACAGTAGTGAACCAACCAACAGATAAGTTTTGCATACATAGATACAATTCCTTATGTAAGATGTTATGTTCATGAAGTTGACAAGGTAACATAACATATCATCTTAAAAGTTACTGAAGCATGTGCACTGTGTTCTTCAGCCAGCACCCTTTGGCTACAGACCAAATGCCATGGCTACAGACCAAGTGCCCTTTCTCTTCAGCCTGTCACTTCAGGCACTCTTTGTCTCCCAGAAAAAAATAAATAAAAACTTAAAAAATTGATTATTTAGGTGGAGAGGGACTGGGTTGGGGGCACTCAATAGGGCTTTGTCAAAAACCCATATATAAAGACAACATTTTCCTCTCCTCAATACATAGACATATGAGTGACATTTTCCTTTTAAAAGCAATGCTTTTCTTCCCCCCAAGACATAGATATGGAAGTAACATTTTCCTTCTAAAAGCAATACTATTCCTCCCCCGAAGACATAGACATGTAAGTGACATTTTCCTTTTAAAAGCAATATTTTTCTCCCCTACCTCCTAAGACATAGATATGGAAGTAACATTTTCCTTCTAAAAACAATACTTTTTTTCTCCCCCAAAGACATACAGGTATTATTTGATTCCCCTCTTAACATAGATGGTGATTTTAATTGTACCCCCCAAAATCTTAAGTTTGGCTGGAAAGAGCTGTATATGTAACTCTATTGATGGAATAAAGTCCAGTCTATGAGAGTCCACAACTATCGTTTTGGTCTCTGGCAAGTTTTTTTCTTTAGTGAGCAGCTCCTAGGCATGGAGAGGGAGGGGGGAAGGGTGGATGAGAAGCAGAATAATCCATTTTTTGTTGAAGTTATCACCTGGGGCCTTGTAGTCTATCCCAGCTTTTTGCCAGCAGGAGATTGGTAGCTTGGCTCCAAGTATTTGCCAAAGGGCTGTGAACCTGGACAGTGAGGCAGGGGGTCCAGCAGGTGGCTTCAAACTGTGTAGGAATAGGCCTTCCCAGGGATATTTTCTGCAATTTGCTGATGGAATATGAATATTAAAAGCATAGATGCTTAAATAATCATTATTTATTTTACTCGGTTGCTGCTGGCATGGCACAGGCGGTTACAAATACCATTCATTTATGTTACTGTGGGTATTTATATAAAATACCTCATTTATCATTTTAGCAGATAAATAGATGAAGGCCAATGAGAGTTCTTTTAACAATAAGACATTTGATAAAATAAAGAAATAAGTTTTGGGGCTGAAGAGATGACTCAGCAATTAAGAGCACAGACTGCTCTTGCAAAGGACCCAAGTTTGATTCCCAGCACCCATGGCGACTAAGAACTGTCTTTAACTCCAGTTCCAGGGGAATATGACGCCCTCTTTTGACTTCCGTGACATTGCACAACATGGGGGCACAAACCTACATGCAGACAGTACACTCGTACACATAAAAATAATAATAATAATAATAATAATAATAATAATTTAAAAAGAAAGTAGTTTTATGTGTATAACTTTAACTTTTGTTTATTAGAACCCCTAGATGTATTACTTTAAGGTATAAATTTTATAGAATTGATTCTACAGATCCTTTTTGGGTGTTGGAGGATCACAACCAGTAGATGATAGTACATACCCAATGAAACTTTGAACATGTATAAATTTACATTTAACCTTAATAAATTAATTATTTAATTAGTTGTTTAAATATACTAACATACCTGAGTAGGGAGAAAAAAAGATTAATCTTAGTTTTAGAGTTAGCCTTTACTGAATTTAAACACTAAATTTAATAAGCAGTAAAATTATCACAAGTTAATTTTTAAATTATAACTTTAGAGTATTTTTAACTGAGTTTTTTAAATGACCAATAGTTGTTAAAGAACATTTTATTAGTGTTAAAGCCTTCTGGCAGACCAGTCTGACCTGAAAATCTCCATACAATTCTGCCTGCTTTGCTTTGAGGATGCTGAAATTGAAAAATGTTGTTATTTTCGATCGATTTTTAAAAAGGCAGTTAAAGACAAACATGATTTAGGATGACTTGGCATTTTAGCTTGGCGGTAGATTATAAGCCGCTTGGTCTGGAGACCTGTGAATTTTAAAAGGAGAAAGCACATTTAAAAGACTCCAAAATTGCCTAGGACCTTTTAAATTAATTAATTCGGCACATTTTTATATAAAGATGTTTTTGGGTACCCATGTATTATATTTAGAAATTTAATATCTTAATAAGCATGATTGAGACAGAATTTAACTTAGATTTTGAATGGCCATACTAAAAAAATTATCGAGATAAAAATTGATTTGCAAGGAACAGTACAATTATAACTCAATTTTGAATAAACAACATAAGAAAAAGCACAATAAGGTTTGAAGGTACATGATCTCTGTGTACTTTTAGGAGACCCGTTTGAGAA
Organism: Rhizomys pruinosus; assembly: GCA_009823505.1. NCBI lineage: Eukaryota > Metazoa > Chordata > Mammalia > Rodentia > Spalacidae > Rhizomys > Rhizomys pruinosus. Next base: position 1,740,699 of record VZQC01009956.1, read on the forward strand.
AAACACATTTAATTAAATCTTTGGAAGTCTCGAAGTTTTTCTCTGTAGCAGCCACAGACTTAAAGAATTCTGGAAATTGTAGTCTTCTGGCTTGGAATGTTAATAAAAAGGAAGTTAACATGGGAGCATCAGGCTCAATGAATTCTGGGGTTTGTAGTATCCTGGCAAGTTCCTCTTTTCCTGCCACCCACCCCATGCCATGTAATCTTCTTGAACCTTCCAGTCCCCTCCTGCAGACTTGGTGGGACACAGCTGCATCCCCCCAAGACCTGGGCAATTTTCTCCCATCTTTTCTGAGCTATAATTAGTAGGCTGGTGCCATGCCATCAGTGGGTGTGGCCTCCAGTCCCTTGGTCTCAAAGTCTAACTGGTGCATGTGTGTATGCAAGTGTGTGGATTTACTTAGGATGGAAAGGGAAAGAAATGTTAGAAAATGGCAGGAGCTTATAGGCAGAAAGTTTTTGCAGCAGCTTGACTCAGCAGGTGGGAATGCGATTAGGTTAATGATTCCCTCGCACCTGTGGGAACTGAAGTAAAAGTTTAGAGAATAAGAAAAAAAAGTAAAGGCAAGATTGACAGCTTATCCTCCACAGGAAACTCATGAGGATGGGCCTGAACCTGTCCACTAAACTGGACACCTTCTGCCAGGGGTGGCTCAACTTCCCTACTCCTAATCCTCTGAAAATTGTCTCACTCAGGGGAGACATTGGGGCTAAAATACAGTCCGAGCCTAAGATGCACTCACTCGAGAGAGAACAACTGGTTTAGTCCGACATGAGCACTGCACAAAGACCTGCCTCACTCTAGAGAGGCGTGGGGTTGTGAATAAAAAACCTGAAAACCATAAACCTTACCTTTTTCCTTCCTTTCTTTTTTTTAATTTTTTATTTATTTCTGTATGTGTATGAATGTACTGTCTGCATGCAAATCTGTGCACCCATGTCGTGCAATGTCGCAGAGGTCAGAAGAGGTTATCGGACTCCCCTGGAACTGGAGTTCTCCTTGAATTGGAGTTTCAGACGGTTCTCGGCCGCCATGTGGGTGCTGGAGATCAAACCCGGGTCCTCTGTAAGAGCGGTTGGTGCTCTTAACTGCTAGGCCATCTCTCCAGCCCCTTCCTTCCTTTCTTTTTTTTTTAATTTAATTTTTATTGATGCTTTGTGCATTTCGTACATCATTTTCCAATTCAGATCAGGCATATTTCCCTTTCCCTTCCCCCCCACCCCCACCCCATCCCAGATCACGTATTCTGCCATAACTGTCCTGCATCTTTCTCTCAGTTTTTTTTTTCATTTTTTAGCTATAAGTGATAATCCATGAGTACAAGCATCCTTCGTGCAAAACCAATCTGCAGACTGTTGTGCCCAAACCCCCACAGTCCCACCATCCAGTGGGGGGGGGTGACAGGTTGTTTGTTCAATCAAGTTGATCAAATGAGTGTCCAGACTACATCGCTGTAGTTTCACCATTCACCCCAATCGCAGCCTTTACATTCTACCACGCCCCCTCTTCCGCAGATTGTTCCCTAGGCTTAGAAAAGGGGCACAGGTGGATGAGAAGCTCTTCCCCATATTGTGGCGCAAGTTGACATCTTGCATGTCCAACCTTCTACAGTGTTCTTCCTTCTCTGGACAAGGCCTGACAATTTCCATGGGACTGCAAGCTGCCTGGATGGCTCTGCCAGCCAATTAAGAACCTCAGTTTGAGACCTGATTGGGGGGGGTGATTGGAAGTGATGCTTGGTGAAAAAGGAGAGAAAGAGAGAGAGAGAAAGAATAAAGAAGGGACGGACTCAAAGACGAGACTGGGAGAAATTTCACTATGGAATAACACAATTTTATTACTGTTATCTGGGGTATTTATACAGGTCCTTGTGGGGGGGTGGAGAATACAGGATTTCATGCCATATACTCCAGATCACTACAGAACTGTGACAGTGCTTTGCCCAAAGCTTCAAAGAGAGTTGGTACCAGGCAGGTTTCAAAGGCAAGCAGGAGATCAGCAGGACTTCAGCCTGAGGGCTAGGTGTTGCTTGCTGACTTCCTAAGTGCTTATCCCAAATGGAATCCCTACAATAATGGTTGTAGGTCCTCTTAATTTCCTTATAGAATCTTAGTCTGAATCCATCTGGACCTGAGCTTTTTTACTTGAGAGATTTTAATTATGGTTTCGATTTCCTCATATGTTATGGATCTGGTTAAGCTGTCAGTCTCCTTTTGGTTGATTTCCCTGATTTTGGGTATTCATCCATTTCCCTTACATTTTCACGTTTAGTAGAGTATTGGTTTTTAAAGTATTCCCATATGATTGTCTGGATATTTTCATTTTCTGTTGTGATATTTCCCTTTTCATCTCTAATTTTATTGATTTGGAATTTCTCTTTGTTTTGGTCAACTGGGTTAGAGGTCTATCTGACTTGTTTATGTTTTTAAAGAACCAGTTCCTAGATTCATTGATTATTTGAATTGTTTTCTTTGTTTCTAGTTTCTGCTCTGATTTTTATTATTTCTCCCTGTTTGTTGGGTTTAGGTTTCATTTGTTGTTGTTTCTCAAGTGTTTTTAGTTGCATTGTTAGGTCCTTTATTGTGCTCTTTCTGTTTTCTTAATGTAGGCACTTAGGGATATAAATATCCTTCTTAGGAGTGCTTTTAAAGTGTCCCATAGGTTTTGTTGTGTTGTATTATCCTTTTCATTTAGTGCCAGGAATGCTTTTCTATCCTTCTTTATTTCTCCTTTCACCCATTCCTTATTCAGGAGTATGTTGTTTAGTCTCCATGAGTTCTTGGAGCTACCTATTAGGGCTCTTTCTCTTTTAGATATTAAGCATTAATACACTGTGGTCTGATACAATGCATGGAATTATTTCAATTTTTGGTATTTGTTGAGGTTTTTCTCTGGGTCCCAGTATATGGTCGATTTTGGAGAACATTCAATGGGATGCCAAGTAGAAAGTATATTCTTTAGAGTTTGGGTGGAATATTCAGTAGATGCCTCTGTTAAGCCCATTTGGCATATAATATTGCTCAGTTCAGATGTCTCTCTGTTAATTCTTTGTCCAATTGACCTGTTCAATGGGCACGATGAGACATTTAAATCTCCCAATATTAGTAGGCTTAGAAGTCTTGCATAACTGTACTTACGAAGTTTGGTGCACATATATTTATGATTGTGAAATCTTCATGGTTAATTGTTCCTTTGATAAGGATGCAATGAGCTTCTTCATCTCTATTGATTGCTTTTAATTTGAAGTCTATTTTTTTCTGATATTAAAATAGCAACTCCTGCTTGCTTTGTGGTACTATTTGCTTTGAGTATATTTTTCCCATTCTTTCACCTTAAGATGTGCCTGATGAGATCAGGTGCACTATCATAAAGATCATTCATCATGACCAAGTTGGATTCATACCAGAGATGCAGGGATGGTTCAACATATGCAAATCAATAAATACCATAAAACACATAGATGGACTGAAAAACAAAATCCACACGATCAACTCAATCAATGCAGAAAAAGTCTTCTACAAAATCAAGCATCCCTTTATGCTTAAAGTTCTAGAGGGAATTGGAAGAGAGGGATCATTCCTCAATGTAATCAAAGCCATATACAAGAAACCCACAACGAACTTCATCTTAAGTGGAGAAAAGTTAGAAGCATTCCCCTTAAAGACAGGAACACAGCAAGGTTGCCCATTATCACCACTCCTCTTCAATATAGTGCTTTAAACCCTTGCTAGGGGAATAAGAAAAAAGGGAAATTAAAGGAGTACTAATTGGAAAAGAGGAAGTCAAGCCATCCCTTTTTGTAGACGATATGCTAGTTTACCTAAAGGATGCTAAAAACTCCAGCAGAATACTCCTAGAAATGCGTAAGACTTTCAGTAAAGTGGCAGGATTCAAAATAAACTTACAAAAATCAGTAGCCTTGCTTTACACCAACAATAAGCAAAGGAAGAAGGAATAAAGGAGACCTTCCCACTCACGATAGCATCAAAAACAGTAAAATGCCTGGGAACGAACCTCAGCAAAGATACTAAAGATCTGTAAAACAACTATTTTAACCCCCTGAAGATTTAAGAAGACATCAGCAGATGGAAAGACATCGTATGCTCATGGATTGAAAAAATTAATATAGTAAAAATGTTCACAATACCAAAATTAATATACAAATATGATGCAATCCCGATTAAAATCCCCATGAGTTTCTTCACAGACTTGGGAAAAAAATCTTTAAATTCACATGGAAATACAAAAGACCCCGAATAGCCAAAGCAACCCTGAGTGAAAAGAGCAATACAGGGGGGTCACTATACCAGAATTCATACTATGTTACAGGGCTATATTCATATCAACAACCTGGTACTGGCACAAAAACAGCCCTGTAAACCTATGGAAGAAAACTGAAGATCCAAACTTGAGCACACACAATTTCAGCCACGTCATATTTGACAAAGGGGCCAAGAGGACCTAGTGGAGGAAAAACAGCATCTTCAGGAAATGCTGTTCTAGTTTGTCCTCCATTGCTGTGACAAAACACTCTGACCGATAACAACTGGGAGGAAAGGGTTTATTCAGCTTACATCTCCTGGGTTACAGTTCATCACTTAGGGAGCCCAAGGCAGGAACTCAGGGCAGGAACATGGAGGCAGGAGCTGAAGCAGAGGCCATGGAATAATGCTGTTCACTGGCTTTCTTCCCTGGCTCATGCCCAGCCTGCCTTCTTATACTGTACACAACCACCTGCTCAGGGTGGCACCACTCATTGTGGGTTGGGCCCTCCCACACTGTTCGACAATCAAGACAATACTCCACAGATGTGGCCACAGGCCAATCCAGTGGATCCAATTCCCCAATTGAGGCTCCCTCAACCCAGGTGTGTGAAGTTGACACTAAAGCTATCCAGCAAAATTGACCCCTTGTCAACTTGACACACAAAACACATCACTATTAAACCACCACCTTTCCAGTTCTTATCCCCAAAGGATGAGGTTAACATTAATCAAAACCTATGACAGTAATACCTTAAAAGCCCCACAGCCCTTAAAATGTCCAAACACTTAAAAGTTCACAGTCCATTAAAAGTCTCTTAACTGTGGGCTGCTATAAAATCCAAAACAAATACTGTCTTATTTCAAATGGAAGATTTAGGAACACTCAAACAAAACCTAAGTCCAGCAAGTAGCTCAAGGCTGGACATTTGGGACTCACTCACAATCTTCTGGGCTCCAAAGGGTTTCGGCAGCTCCCCTTCTCTGACTCTGCCATCCTTGGCACACACAGCTCATCTCGTAGGCCCAGGCCAACTCCATTCCACACCTGTCACTGCTCTTGGTGGTCATTCCATGGTCCTGGCATCTCCAAAAAGCTGGGGTCGCCACTGAAACCGAGGCAGCACCTTCACCAATGGTCTCTTCAGACCTCTCCTGGTGCAAAGCCTCAGCCTCTCTCCATGACCCCTGCAATCCTGGGGTCTTCACTGCAACCGAGGTGCAATTCCACCAATGGTCTTTCCTGAATTCTCACAGTGCCAAGCCTCGGCTGCTGTCTGTGACCCCTTCAAATTTCAACACCAGAACCATATAGGAGACTCTTATGCACTACCAAGTCCTGTTTCTGGCTTGACATAGAGGCTCAGGCCCCTAATGGAACATAGCTTCTGTGTTCTGACCCTGACGAAATTCTTCCCAGAATATTTTACCACAGTGATGCTGGTCTCTTGTTACTTACAGCTGATTTTTCAGCCCCAGCCAACCAGCATCAATTGTCCCAGTAAAGCCAAGGATTCATTTCAGGTTCTGGTCTCTTGTTACAGCTGATTCTTCAGCCCCAGCTGACCAGAGCCCATAGATTAAACAGTTCTGATGATCTCTGCTTCCCTTTGAAACTAGAAAATTCACAAGCTAGGCCTCCATCATCTGCAACTTCTTCAGCAAAACTGCTCCAAGCTCCACAGCAAAGATCTTTAGGCATTCAATGATCTTCCCAGCCCAAAGTTCCAAATGCTTCCAAATTCCTTCCCCAAACACCAAGGTCAGGTCTGTGACAGCAATAGCCCACTCTCTGGTACCAATTTCTGTTCTAGTTTGTCCTCCATTGCTGTGACAAAACACTCTGATTGATACCAACTTGGGGAGGAAAGGGTTTATTCAGCTTACATCTCTTGGGTCACAGTTCTCACTCAGGGAGCCCAAGGCAGGAACTCAGGGCAGGAACCTGGAGGCAGGAGCTGAAGCACAGTCCATGGAGGAATGCTGTTCACTGGTTTGCTTCCCTGGCTCATGCCCAGCCTGCCTTCTTATACAGTACACAACAACCTGCCCAGAGTGGCACTACTCATTGTGGGCTGGGCCCTCCCACACTGTTCAACAATCAAGACAATATTTCACAGATGTGGCCACAGGCCAATCCGGTGGATCCTATTCCCCAATTGAGGCTCCCTCAACCCAGGTGTGTCAAGTTGACACTAAAGCTATCCAGCACAAATGGTATTGGCAAAACTGGATCATCACTTGTGGAAGAATAAAACTAGACCCCTACCTCTCACTCTGTACTGAAATCAACTCCAAAGGGATCAAATACCTCAATGTGAAACTCAAAATTATGAAGGTGATAGAAGAAAAATTTGGCAGTAACCTACAAGTCATAGGCATGGAGACAGCAGCTACATAGAAAGTGAGGTCGACAATTGACAAGTGGGACCACATTAAAACCCAAAAACTTCTGTTAAGGACTGGAGAGATGGCCTAGCAGTTAAGAGCACTGACTGTTCTTGCAGAGGACCCAGGTTTGATCCCCCGCACCCACATGGCAGCTGAGAACCGTCTTTAACTCCAGTTCCAGGGGAATCCGACACCCTCTTCTGATCTCCAAGGCATTGCACGATATGGGTAAACCTACATGCAAACATTATATTCATAGACATAAAGAATAAATAAAATTTAAAAAGTTCTGTTCAACAAAAGAAACAATCCTTGAAGTGAAGAGAAAACCCAGAGAATGGGAGGAAACCTTCACCACTGAAACACCTGACAGAGCATTAACTTCCAGAATATATACACTTTTCAAAAAACGAAGAAATCAAATGACTCATTCAAATAATGGAGTAAAGAGCTGTACAGAGAGAGACTTCATAAGTGAGGAAATAGACATGGCTGATAAACATGTTAAAAAGTGTTCAACATTGCTAATAATTAAAGAAATGCTAATTAAAATAACTTTTAAGATATCTCACTCTGATAAGAAAACAAATGATACCTGTTCTAGTTTGTCTTCCATTGCTGTGACAAAGCACTCTGACTGACACCAACTTGGGGAGGAAAGGGTTTATTCAGCTTACATCTCCTGGGTCCCAGTTCATCTCTCAGGGAGCCCAAGGAAGGAACTCAGGGCAGGAACCTGGAGGCAGGAGCTGAAACACAAGCCATGGAGGAATGCTGTTCACTGGCTTGCTCCCCTGGCTCATGCTCAGCCTGCCTTCTTATACTGTACACAACCACCTGCCCAGGGTGGCACCATTCATTGTGGGCTGGGCCCTTCCACACTGCTCGACCATCAAGACAATACTCCACAGATGTGGCCACAGGCCAAACCAATGGAGCCAATTCCCCAATTGAGACTCCCTCACCCCAGGTGTGTCAAGTTGACACTAAAGCTATGCAGCAAAATTGACCCCTTGTCAACTTGACACACAAAACACATCACTATTAAACCACCACCTTTCCAGTTATTATCCTCAAAGTATGATGTTAACATTAATCACAACCTAAGACAGTACAACCTTAAAAGCCCCACAGTCCTCAAAATGTCTAAACACTTAAAGTTCACAGTCTATTAAACGTCTCTTAACTGTGGGTTGCTGTAAAATCCAAAACAAATACTGTCTTATTTCAAAGGGAAGAATCAGGCACTCTCAAATAAAACCTAAGTCCAGCAAAGTAGCTCTTGGCTGGACACCTGGGACTCGCTCACGATCTTCTGGGCTCCAAAGGGTTTTGGCAGCTCCTCCTCTCTGACTCTGCCGTCCATGGCACACACAGCTCATCTCGCAGGCCCAGGCCGACTCCATTCCACACCTGCCGCTGCTCTTGGTGATCATCTCATGGTCCTGGAATCTCCAAAAAGCTGGGGTCGCCACTGAAACTGAGGCAGCATCTTCACCAATGGTCTCTTCAGACCTCTCATGGTGCAAAACCTCAGCTTCTCTCCACGACCCCTGCAATCCTGGGGTCTCCACTGCAACCGAGGTGCACTTCCACCAATGGTCTTTCCTGACCTCTCACAGTGCCAAGCCTCGGCTGCTCTCTGTGACCCCCTCAAATTTCAACACCGGAACCATATAGGAGACTCTTACATACTATCAAGTCCTGCTTCTGTCTTGAGATGGAGGTTCAGGCCCCTTCTGGATCACAGCTTCTGTGTGATGACCCTGAAGAAATTCTTCCCAGAAGATTTCACCACAGTGATGCTGGTCTCTTGTTACTTACAACTGATTTTTCAGCCCCAGCTAACCAGCATCAATTGTCCCAGTACAACAAAGATTTCACTTCAGGTTCTGGTCTCTTGTTACTTACAGCTGATTCTTCAGCCCCAGCTGACCAGAACCCACAGATTAAACAGTCCTGATGATTTCTGCTTCCCTTTTAACTAGAAACTTCACAAGCCAGGCCTCCATCATCTACAACTCTCTCAGCAAAACTGTTCCAAGTTCCACAGCAACAATCTTTAGGCATTCCATGATTTTTCTAGCCCAAAGTTCCAAATGCTTCCACAATCCTTCCCCAAAACACTAAGGTTAGGTCTGTCACAGCAATAGGCCCACTCTCTGGTACCAATTTCTGTTCTAGTTTGTCTTCCACTGCTGTGACAAAACACTCTGACCGACACCAACTTGGAGAGGAAAGGGTTTATTCAGCTTACATATCCCAGGTCACAGTTCATCACTTAGGGAGCCCAAGGCAGGAACTCAATGTAGGAACCTGGAGGCAGCAGCTGAAGCACAGGCCATGGAGGAATGCTGTTTACACTGTCTTGCCCCCTGGCTCATGCTCAGCCTGCCTTCTTATACTTTACACAACCACCTGCCCAGGGTGGACCACTCATTGTGGGCTGGGCCCTTCACACTTCTCTACCATCAAGACAATACTCCACAGATGTGGCCACAGGCCAATCCTGAAGAGGAATTCCCAATTGAGATTCTCCCCAGGTAACTATAATTGTGCAAGTTGACATTAAAGCTATCCAGCACAATACAAACATCTGGAGAGGGTGTGGGTAAAGGGAACACTCATCCACTGCTGGTGGGAGTGTAAACTCATACAACCCACTATGGTAAGCAGTATGGAGAATCCCGAAAAAGACTCAAAAAATGAGCTTACCACCTGACCCAGCCCGTACCATTCTTGGGTATATACCTCACATGATTTCTATCACAGAGATACATGCACAGCCATTTTCATTGCAGCTCTCATTACTATAGAAAAGAGCTGGAACTAACACAAATGGCCCTCATCCAATTAGTGGATAGAGAAAATGTCATACATCTACACAAAGAGTTCTATGCAGTGGAAAAGAATGACGACATCATGAACTTTGCAAGTCGATGGATGGAACTAGAAGATATTATGCTAAGTGAAGTAACACATTCCCGGAAAAGCAAATGACAAATGGTGTCCCTCCTTTGTGGATGATAGCACAAGGCATAGAGATGTAGGGAAAATGGGGCAAAAACAATGTTATATACCCCTTTCCCTGAAGGCAACTATGCTCTTATAATGTAAACCCCTTAACAGGCTCTAGAATTAACCCACCACTTATTTTGCAACTTTGTGATCTTGGTATATGGTGTAGGATATGTAGGCATCTTATAGAGTAATAAAAATTTTGAAAAAAAAACTGTGAAATCCTGCTAAAATGATGATTGGAATATGACAGTTGTATTGTTACAGGTGATATGAGGACAGGTTATTAAGATATATATATATATATAATAAATAAGATATAGAGAATAGATGCAATATGGTTAAGCAATTTACAAGTTGGGGGGGAAACCTACAACAGTAGACGAGTAGACGAACTGGGACAGGGAACCAATAGAAACAGTAAAGTTTCCCCAAGAACAATAATCCTCTGCTTTGAAAGACTAAAAAGAATCATAAAATGATACAGGGCAGAAATGGCAGGGTGCATGAACTCGGGTGGGGGCCATAGAAGCAGAGATGAGTCTAGAATGGAATGAGAAACTGTTTATGAAATGCACAAAACTTCAATAAAAATGAAAAAAATAACAGTAAATTTAAAAAGAATACTTAAAGATGGTATCTGAACAAAGATTGTTTTCTTACAGAAAACAAAAATACATTCAGTTATTTAATCCACTCTCCCAGTCTTGTCTCTTGATTGGGGAGTTCAGACCATTAGTATTTAAAGTTAATATTGAGAGATGTATATTGCTTCCCATTAATTTATTTTCTATTTGCATTTTTGGTCTAGGTTTGTATATTTGCTGCTTGGGCATAGTTGCTCCTTTCCTCTGTCCTTTGAATTGCTTCAAGTATTTTCTGAAGGGTTGGTTTTCCAGACATGTATTCTTTCATCTTATTTATGTCATGAAAGTTTTTCTTTCTCCTTTGACCATAATTGACATTTTTTTCTGGGTAAACTAACCTGGGTTGGCATCTAGTAGAGGGGATGCTTTCGTCCATGCTCTTCTGGCTTTCTACATTAGCATTGAAAAGTCAACTGTAATTCTGATGTATTTCCCTTTATAGGTAACTTTTGATTTTTCCTCTTGTGGTTGTTACCTTAATCAGTGTTCAGCATCATTACCTGGAGAGGTTGTGGGAAAAGTTGGGGATTGCAAACTCGTGCAACCCCTATGGAGAACTCTTTAAAGATTAAAAATAAACCTACTGGTCTCTGGAATGCCAGAGAGTGTTACCAAAGGCCAATAAACCAATAAAGCAAATATAGTTCTCCTTGAGTCAAGCAAGACTCCTCCATCAGCACCAGCTACACCTCATCTGCCTGGAAATACTGTGCAGCAGTGGCAGCCATATGTCTGTATATCCCAAATCTAATTGGCTATTAGCTCTCTCCTTGGAGGAATAACCCACAGCTGATGCCACAAGCTTACATCCTCTAATGGTTAGGAGATGTTATAAACCACACGAAGACCCTGCCATACTTAACAGAAGAAAATGTAATTCATGAACTAACATACCATCCAAACATCTGTGTCTATACCAAAGTAACCTACCATAACAATTAGTATTGTTTAAATGCCTATATATCTAATTGCGTGTGCTTCATTAATAGGATCGAAAGGCTATATATTATACTGTTTAAATACCTATATATCTAATTGCATATGCTTCATTAGTAGGATCAAAAGGTTATGCCTGGACAAGCTGGCAGCCCATGAAAGAAAACAGCCAGAATTGACTAGAGACCAAGACATCAGCTCCAGAGAAAGTAGACTGTTTTGCTTCTCAACCACCTGTGCCCCTTTTCTAAGCCTAGAGAACAATTTGCAGAAGAGGGGGCGTGGTAGAATGTAAGGGCTGAGATTGGGGTTAATGGTGAAACTACAACAATATAGACTGGACACTCATTTGATCAACTTGATTGACCATACAAACAATGGCAGATGCTTTTCTAAATAGATATAGTTCAGAGAATTCCAGGATAATATGTTACCCTCAGACTTGTAGGTCATGAATTGTTAAGCAAAGCAAAAGAATTTTATTGTTTCAACAAGGAAAGGTTTCCAAGTTTTTATTCTAATTGTAGTTGAGAAATAAAAGCAATATCCTCTGGATCCCCCAGTTTGTAGGAAATATGCCCATAAAAAAGAAGAAATGGATAGCTATGCCTGATCAGTATATGTGAACTGTTGCTCTGAGAGCACAAGATCCAATTGAGCATGCTATGTGACTCTCCATGTTTACTGTGATTCAAAATCCTTAAATCTACTTAGAAAAGCATCTGCCATTAGACCGTATGCTCTAAACAGTTTGTGATGCCCAGCACTATAGCCTGAGGACTTGTGGGGAGATCCAGTTTGAATTGGGGGCTAGTTCTCAGCTAGCACACCTCAGGGCACCATGTGGGAGTCATGGGATTTCTCTGACCCTGCCCCAAGAAGGAGCAAGCAACGTGGCCCTGGCTCATGATACAGGCAGAGCAGCAGTATGCAATGGCATGGAACTGGGGATATGTGATTGGCTCTGAGAGCTGATGCCATTTTGCTTATAAAACAGCTGGCAATAAATCAAATTCTCCGTTACCATCATTACATAAAATACGAGGTCATAATTTTTGCTTGCATACAGGCCGAAGCAGGCCTGAATTTCCACTGACCAGTGGATTGGATGGCAAAATGTCAGACCACCAACATAGGTAGACAGTGTGGGGCTAGAAGGAGATCTATCAGATCACGAGCTGTGAACTGAGTTGTGAGTGGATGTAGGCTGAAGACAGGCAATCAGCCATCAGCCTGAAATTGCTGTCCAGAGGCCAGCAGTCTTTGGGCAGGTGGAAAAGCACAGCCAAAGCAGGAAAGGTTCCATTTTCCCAGGCTAAGGACCTGAGTTGGAAGTACCTCTCATGTCGGGTTATAGAAGTAACTGACTGCCCTCTGCACTGAGGGGTCAGTTCCCCACAGTGTCTGCAAGGTGGGCACTATGCTCCCCTTCCCTTAGTAGAGCCATGATGTTCCTGTTTGTAGCAAGAGAAGCTCCTACATTTTGGTGCCCAATGAGTGGCATGGAAACCACTTTGGTGAGTTAGAATCCCTACAAGATGCCAAATAATACTTTTAAGGGAGCTATGTTTCAGGAGGAATCATTTTATGATGTATGGCATGTATTTGGTGACTGTTTGCAATGGTTTGCTGTGTTCTTTTCTGTAGCTATTGTGTTTCAGGTTCTGGCCAGGAGACAATTTAGCATATCTGAATCATTGAAGGAATAGAGTAAAGATGGAGGCAGAAGAAATTCTCATGTTGACTCTGCTAGTATGTCTGTGGATGGCACTGACAGGGACTTGGCCTGTGTGCCAGAGACCCCTCCTCTGACAGGCTTTGAGAGGCTCGCACTCTCTTGTGTGTTTACACCCATTCAGCGGGGCTACTTTATTGAGCCCCTGGGTGCAGTTTTGGCTTCCTTGGATTGGGGGCATCTGTTGGTCCCCCAGCCTTCTCAGGTTATGGGTATTCAGAGAAATTGTGAGAGAGGAGTTTTTCCTCTCCCACCCACTTGCCTTCTAGAGGATTTTTCACTGGGCATGGAACCCACCCTACAGCATGAATTTCATCCCCAAAGGGAAGCCCAGGTTTCCTCCTCTTGCTGTGGTTCAAGCAGCAAAGGTCATGGGAGCAGAGCCAGAAGCAAGGAGGGCAGGTGTCGCCTATGGAGCAAGCTCAAGGATGTTGCTGCAAGCCTTCTATTGAGGTGCACATTTGCACAATAAGGACTTGGGAACACCCAACCTCTGTTGGCTTTGCTCGGTTGGATGCAAGGGAGGCTGACCATGGGGCGCCTCTGGCTTAGGCCAGATTATAGAAGTGGGAGAAACCTTACAAATGTGAAGAAAGTGACAAGGCATTTAGTAAAGTAGCAAATAGTAGAAGATGTGAGAGAATTCATACTAGATAAAAATCATACAAATGTGAACAACATGATAAGTTGATTAGTGAATTAGCAACTGTAAGAAGACATGAGTTTTCATACTGGACAGAAAACACACTAATGGGAAGAATGACAAGTTCTTATCTAAGACCTCAAATCATAGAGTACATCACAAAATTCATACTGTATGAACACCTACAGACTTGAAAAATGTAACAAGTCTTTAGTCATGTGAAAAGTACAAGTCCTTTAGTCAAGTGTCACATCTTAGATTATATGAGAGAATTCCTTCTGGAGACAAAACCTAGAAATGTAATGAATTAGTGAAAAGTACAAGTCCTTTACCAATACTGTGGATTGTAGAGTACATCAGAGAATTTATATTGGAAAGAAACCCTACAAATATAAAAACTGTTATATTTGAATACACTGTATTCAAATCTTAGAAGCCATAAAAGAATTCATACTGTTGAGAAACCTGAAATGTGAAACATGTGAAAAGTCACTTATATGTCAACTCTTAGACTACATGAGAGAATATGGGAGAGGAACCCTACAAATATGCAGAGTCAGAAAAGTCCTTTATTCATGTATCAAATCTTAGAATACATTGCAGAATACATAATGAAGCGGAGATAACACAACTATAAGTGGCTTACCCATTAATTTAAGCATACATCAGATGGGAGAATGCAGCAAGAATACATACTGGAGAAATAGTTTACAATTGTAAAAATCCTGGACTGATTCCATAGAGAACAAAACAGAATCCATAGGAGAAGGAAAGTTTTAAATGCAATAATCATGTTGAAATCTTTAATCAACATTTAAATTTCAGAAAACTGCATAGTTTACTGAAGAAACCTTTGGAAATATAAAATCATAGTCTGTAATTAATTTTTACTTTTAATTCAAAAAATATGCCAATACCCTAGAAGCCCCCAAAATACCTGCAACCACTTTGCATTTATTGGTATGGGCTGCTGTAGAATTTTTTAACTGCTGTGCTATGTATCTTTTAATCCTGCCTGACCTTAAAATCTCTAAAAACATTACTGTTTTACAGGGCCCTTGTACCCTGTGTGTGCTGATATCCTTGCTTCTGCAGGTGTACTTGCATGTACCATGCAAGAAACAGAAGCAACAAGATGAATATATATAACTATATACAAATTTATTGATTTGCTCACGTGACAGAGCTCAAGGAGTCCAACAGTAGCTGCACCACACTGGAGAGGCTGAGAATCCAGGGAACTGCTCAGTCCGCAAGGCTGGATGTCTCAGTAGTCCCAATCTGGTGCTGAAAACCCAGTGGATTCCAGGAGATCTGCCAGTCTCAGTACATGTTGGGATCCAAAGGGCTGATCACAGCAGCAAGACAAGCTAGCCAGTGAGAGAGGCACGCCTGAGGAAAAAGGGACCAGCTCCCTCTGCCATGGCCTTTTATACTGCCTGCTGGCAGAAGGTAACACCCACATTTGGTGTGGGCCATCCTGATTAAGGTAGTCTAATCCAAAAATCCTCTTTCTCTTATTTGTTCCTTAGTCCAGTCAAGTTGACACACCCAGGATTAACCATCACAAGTCCACCCCATGTCAACGTGACACCCAATAAATTGCCTTTCCTTATGTTATGCTTAAATGTCAATTCTGAACAATGGCGAGGTCGTAATTCCACCTAACATGTTATAAGTGTCTCATGTGCAATAGCAAACATTATATGTTAGAGTAGGTGGTAATGTCCTTGAGGAACACTTAGTCCTTTGGTATCTAATAACCTAAATATGAAAACACTTAACACTTATCTCAGTTGTACATTCAAAAGAGAACAACACAAGTATCTGCTCAATATATGTATATATATGAACAAGCACATTCTTAACCAAATAGGACAAAACCACATTTATGCAACTGGTCCCGTGGCCTCAGCTGATATTTATGACTACCTTTTCTACTACCCATTCTGTATTTCCTCCACCATCAGCAAGCACCTCTGCAGGTCTTGGCTCTTTCCCTGGAGGAGTGACCCATACCTTCATCCCTGAAGGGTCTGGGCCATTTGTGGTCCTGTCTGGTTTGGGTTGCTGGAGTTTCCCATTGACCTTAATCATAGGACATGGTAGCACCAGAAGGCGCCCTATAGTATCTCCTGCCTTCCAGACATAATTTTACTTGCCCCCATTGTGGAGAAAAGTCCAATTTCTCCCTGGTAGTCTCGATCAATCACTCCTCCTACTACTGTTATTCCTTCCTTAGCCTGTTGGCTTAAGTGCAGTAGAAGCCCAAAGTAGCCAGGGGGAAGTCTTAGCTCCCAGTTCAATGGAAGTTTTGCTGTATCTCCTGGCAAAAGCACTTTGAAGCCAAAACTTCTAGACCAGCAGAATGCAAGGTCGTTGGTACAGGAAGGAAAAATTTCCCTACTGGGTCACTAGGAGTGATAGTGAGTGGACTAACTCCCACTTCCACCCCTTGGTTCCAGGACCCATGAATTCTGGCTATAGGAGAAACAGTACCATGTAGTGAGTGCTGCTTCAAATCATATAATGCCTGCTGGAGAACCTTGCCCCAGCCCTCCAGGGTATTGCTACTAATTGGTGCTGTAACTGTGTCTTCAAGAGGCTATTCCATCGTTCTATCAAGCCAGCTGCTTCTGGGTAGTGGGGAACATGGTAAGACCAGTGGATACCATGACAATGGGCCCACTGTCGCACTTCTTTGGATGTGGAGAGAGTTCCTTGGTCAGAAGCAATGCTGTGTGGAATACCGTGATGGTGGATAAGGCATTCTGTAAGTCCCTGGATGGTAGTTTTGGCAGAAGCATTACGTGCAGGAAAGGCAAATCCATAACCAGAATAAGTATCTATTCCTATAAGGAAAAAACGCTGTCCCCTCCATGATGGAAGTGGTCCAGTGTAGTCAACCTGCCATCAGGTCACCCTGGGGAATAGAACCATATCAGGGGCTCAATGCTGGTCTCTGCTGTTGACAAATCTGGCACTCGGCAGCAGCTGTAGCCAGATCAGCCTTGGTGAGTGGAAGTCCATGCTGTGGAGCCCATGCATAACCTCCATCTCTGCCACCATGACCCCTTTGTTCATGGGCCCATTGAGCAACAACAGGGATAGCTGGAGAAAGAGGCTGACTATCCACAGAACTAGTCATCCGATCTACTTGATTATTGAACTCATCCTCTGCTGAGATCACATCACCTTTTGATGAGCATTTACATGAGACACAAGTATCTTCACAACCCTTGACCATTCAGAGAGTTCTATCTACATAGTTCTTCCCCAAATTACTTTCTCACCAATTTTCCAGTCATGCTCCTTCCAAGTCCCTGACCATCCAGCCAAACCATTGGCTACAGCCAATGAGTCAGTATATAATTGAACCTCTGGCCATTTCTCCTTCCAGACAAAATGCACAACCATGTGCACTGCCTGAAGTTCTGCCCACTGTGAAGACATTCTTTCACCAGTGTCCTTTAGGGTTGTTTCAGAAATTGGCTGTAATGCTGCCACTGTCCACCTCTGAGTGGTGGCTGCATAGTGTGCAGAGCCATCAGTAAATCAGGCCCTGGTATTCTCTTCCTCAGTCAAATGATCATAGGGCAAACTCCATGAAACCATAGGTGCATGCTTAAGCACAGGAGACATTGTAACAGGAGTGGGAACCATAGGC
Organism: Rhizomys pruinosus; assembly: GCA_009823505.1. Lineage (NCBI taxonomy): Eukaryota > Metazoa > Chordata > Mammalia > Rodentia > Spalacidae > Rhizomys > Rhizomys pruinosus. The sequence goes on from VZQC01009956.1 coordinate 1,758,001, forward strand.
ATTTGGGCAATTTCTTCATGTAACTTGCTTGTGCCCTCAGGGCCTGCCCGGGCCCTGTCACATATGTACCACTTCCATTTGATAATGGACTGTTGCTGCGCATGTCCTACTTTATGGTCTGGTGGGTCAGATAGCACCCAGCTCATGATGGGCAGCTCAGGTCGCATGGTGACTTGGTGGCCCATTATCAAACGTTCAGTTTCTACTAAGGCCCAATAGCAGGCTAAGAGCTGTCTCTCAAAAGGAGAATAGTTGTTTGCAGATGAAGGTAGAGCGTAGAGCCTTACTCCAAAATTCCAAGGGCCTCCGCTCTGATTCCCCCTTGGGAGCCTGCCAGAGACTCCAGACGGCATCTCTATCGGCCACTGATACCTCAAGGACCATTGGGTCCGCTGGATCATATGGACCTAGGGGCAGAGCAGCCTGCACTGCAGCCTGGACCTGTGAAGCCCCTTTTCCTGTTCCAAGCCCCACTCAAAGTTTGCTGCCTTCAGAGTCACCTGATATATGGCTCATAGTAAAACACCCAGATGAGGAATGTGCTGCCTCCAGAATCTAAAAAGGCCAACTAAACGTTGTGCTTCTTTCTTGGAGGAGGGAGGGGCCAGGTGAAACAACTTATTCTTTACCTTAGAAGGAATGTCTCTGCATGCTCCACACCATTGAACTCCTAGAAACTTTCCTGAGGTAGATGGCCCTTGAATATTAGTTGGATTTATTTCCCATTATCTCATGCATATATGCTTTACCAACAAGTCCAGACTGGCTGCTACCTCCTATTCACTGGATCCAATCAGCATAACATCATCAATATAGCGGACCACTGTGATAGTTTGTGGAAGTGTCAGGCAATCAAGATCCCTTCTAACTAAGTTATGGCACAAGGCTAGGGAGTTAACATACACTTGAGGTAAGACAATAAAGGTATACTGTTGGCCTTGCCAGCTGAAAGCAAATTGCTTCTGGTGGTTCTTATGAATGGTATTGAGAAGAAAGCATTGTCCAGATCAATAGCTGCATACGAGGTACCTGAAGACATATTAATCTGCTCACGTAAGGATACCACATCTGGTACAGTGGCTGAAATTGGTGTCACTACTTGGTTGAGTTTTCGATAGTCACCCATCATTCTCCATGATCCATCTCTCTTTTGCACAGGCCAAATTGGAGAGGTAAATGGAGATGTAGTAGGACTCACCACCCCTGCATCTTTCAGACCCTTGATGGGTGGCACTAATTTCTGCAATCCCTCTAGGGATACAATACTGTTTTGGGTTCTCTATTTTCCCTGGTAAAGGCAACACCAATGGTTTCCATTTGGCCTTTCCAACCATAATAGCCCTCACTCCACAGGTCAGGGAATCAATGTGGGGATTCTGCCAATTTCTAATTATATCTATCCCAATTATACATTGTGGGACTGGGGAAATAATCACAGAATGAGTTCCGGCACCTACTGGGCCCACTATGAAACGGACTTCAGCCAAAACTCCATTTATCACCTGATCTCCATAGGCCCCTACTTTAACCAGAGGGCCACAGTGTTTTTTAGGGTCTCCTGGGATCAGTTTCAACTCAGAACCAGTATCCAATAAGCCTCAAAAAGTCTGATTATTTCCTTTTCCCCAGTGTACAGCTACCCTAGTAAAAGGCCTCAGGTCCCTCTGGGGAAGGACAGGAGGAAGGCAAACAGCATAACTCTTTGGTATTGTGTCAAGGTCCTTCCTCATCAGAACCCGGCCACCACTTCATTCAAGGTGTTCTGGGTCTGTGAACTGTCTCAAGTCTGGAAACTGGTTAACTGGACGGGATTTGCTACTGCTGAAATCCAATGTTGACTTCCTATCATTTGTTCTAGAGCTTTTCTGCTTATACAGATCAAATAAAAACTTAGTAGGCTTCTTATGTATTTGGTGCCTGGGAGTATCATGATTAATTAGCCAGTTCAAAAGATCCATTTGGGTCATGCTATTCTAAGCACTGTTTTGCCTTTGCTGCCCATTGTGATAACTACGCTCATCTGGCCTTCAGTGATTCAGTGCTGCCACCTGACTCCTACCCTGAGGTCCTGTTCAACCTATTACATTTACGTTTAATTTATGCATGTGAGCAACAACTTCTCTAACTGTAAGATCTGGCATAAGAAATAGAGCAAAAACAAAGCTCTTCAAATGTTCTGGTGTCTCTCTCAGTAATTTCCATCTTATAAACTCAGTGAAAGTCATGTCCTCTGGGTCCTCACGTTGTTGGAGAATGTGGTTTTACACTTCAAATCCACTCGAGCATGCTCATCTGCCTGACCCTCACATTCCCTTCATCAATACTAAGCCAAGGAATATCAGGCATCTCTAACTTGCTGTTAGTAAGCCATGTTTTAATAAATATGTCAGCCAACCATTCAAATATACTTTAACACATTTTTAACCACTCGAGCTTCCATGTTAAACCTTGAATCTCTACTCAGTGGGCTCATATCAATAAACTCAGTCTGATCCAATTTTATATTCCTTCCACCATTATCCAACACCCTTAAAATCCCACACATATTCCTTGGGCTTCTGCTGGAATGAATTGGCAAACTCATTAATTTCTTTAGTGGTGTAGCACACCTCCTCATGGACCACACTTTCTATTTCACCTTTAGGGGCTTGCTTAACCGTCGATCTGGTTATAGATCTAGAGACAACAATTGCTGGGCCCTGAGGGACATTAGCTCCCACTGGGAGGGGGAAATTAGTTTCCTCAGGCAAGGGTAAGAAGGGGGATCTGCAGGGTGTGGATTCTCTGCTGAGGGTGGAGAGATTAATTCCTCAGATAAAGAAAATCCCTCAGAATCTGAGGGTTCAAAGTGCTCATCATTGTGGTTCTCCCACCCATCTCCATCCCAAGTTTCAGAGTTCCACACTTTACCCACCAGTGCTGTAATTTTGACTGCTGACACTCTTCGTGACTGGGAATTAAATTTGCATTGTAAATCAGCCAAATGTATAATAAGGGCTCCAACTTGATTTTCTGCTGCTTTAGCTCTTTGGCTGCTGGAGAGAAGATGCTCTTCCAGAGCACACTTGGAAACTTTTAAACTGTTATTTCGAATATGGAGCTTGTCAGTTTTATCACTGACCTCCTCATTTTCCTCTATCACTTTATCCAGAGATGCTAGGAGCAACCAGGCAACATCATTATTTCCCTTATTTTTCCGCAATTTCCCAAACGTTTTATATATAGAGTCGCTAAATTCCTTGCTTCTCACAAGAGATGAGTTAGGTGAGTCAAATGGATCTATCTTCATAATTAAATCAAATAGTCTGCACCAAGGATTATCATTCCTCTTTATGCCACTAGGAGAGCCTTCAATAACTCTAGGCTTCATTGGGTTGGAAAGCTGGCTTCAGAAACTAACAAGCCCACTAAAGAAATTCATCCTTTCAATTCTGTTTTTCTTTTTTTTTTTTTTATAAATTTATTTATTTATTTTTAACAAATCTAGACCCATGTTCCCGCTCATTCCCCCACCCCACCAGAGCTCGTGCATTCTGCCAAACATGCTTTCCATCTCTTAGTCTTTCTCAATATTTTCCATGGGGAAGTTGACTGTTTTGAGCAGAAGTTCACTGTTTCAGTCAGTTCTTTGATGCAGTATTTTCTGTTGTTGTTGTTGTTTCCAAAATGCATTATGCCCAACTGCTTTGTACAAAAGCTCAGGGGGCCCTACACAAGAAAT